>MU228410.1:910298-947258 GCA_018584345.1 Thuja plicata | reverse complement strand
AGTGCTACCATGTCGCAAATTCAAGTGGACTACACAAGAATTTTTTTTACAAACAATAGCACAGGTACACCATAGCATGAAAACAACATATTGAAGAATAGAGATACATATAGAGGAATAGTAAAACAAGTTTGATTCCTTTATCACCTTGCACCAATAAAGTAACAAGGGTCATATAAAAAAATCTAACAAATATTTAGCAAACACATTACGGGAGAAGCACAATACAACAAGCAAATACATAAAAGGCTACCATGGAGGACAAGTCAATCAAGTGCATCACCTACTCTCCCCATCTCAGTCTATATCATTTAGGGAAGGTGGGAAACTCACAAGAGGGGCTATATCCAACACATTAGGAATAATAACCAGTTCCAAACAAGGATCCTCTTGAGAATCGTGATGTTTGATACTAGGTGTAATTATCAATTATGTTGAAAGCATATTAGGTAAATTAATATCAATATCAATAGTCTCATATTCATCATTAGCATCAATATGATCATCAAGAGTATCTTCTTCATCAATATTAATCGAAATAGAATCTAAGATACAAATAGAATCATCATAATCATTCATCTTAACATCATTATTAACATTAACTTCTTCCAACACATCAGGCAAAGGATGGTCAAAAGAAGGTAAAGAAATTTGAAGAATAGAGGCACGGGCCTTAGCTTGAGCCTGACGCTTCTTACTACGTTCATTGGAAAATTGATTAAATTTTGTCTTGTTTGAAATATGTTGAGAACTAGGAGGAACAACAACCGGTTCCTTCACAGGTTCTATAGGAGTATTAGTAGGATTCTCAGTAGGTTGAAAAACAACACTAGGAGCTTGATTAACATAACTAGAAGCAATGGATAAATGAGGTATGGAAGGTGTAGGCAAAAGACCATGCTTAGGATCCATCTGAGGCATTCTTAACTCAACAATATTGTGATGTTTATAGGCTTGATATGAGCGAAAAAGGTTATCAGGTCGAGACGAACATGAATTAGGTAATGAAGGCAAAAAGAAGTCAAGGGTAGCACAATCCCTAGGCCTAGAAGATGATATAAACTATGATTAATTGTTTTCACTCCTTCATCATAAATGAACTTAATACACTTATGGATAGGAGATGCAATGGCATGCATGGCAGTCAACCAAGGCAAACCAAGCTTAACTTGAAATTGATCAGAAGTAGGGACAACAATGAAGGTAGTGTCCACAACTTTACCACAAAGTTCAATATGCAAGTTAATAGAACCAAATGATGGATAGAGAAAACCATTACAAGTTTGGATCCACACATTATATGTATTATAACAATCATGTTGTAAGTTCTTCATAAAAAGGTTTTCTTCAATAATGACATTGACTAAGGATATAGGATCAACAAGAAAACCATGTGTAGGTATCTTAGAAATCCTAGCATAAATATAGAGGGGACCATCAAGAGCTTTAATAGTCTTAGAATCATCAAAGGTGGTCGAGAGTTCCCTAGGTCTTTTAATTCTTAGGTTGTTTTCGAGGTTTAGGTTGAGGTTTTGGTTTAGGATTAGGTTGAGGTGAAACTTGAAGTTGAGGTTGAGGTGGAGGAAATTGAATAGGAGGTTGATATTGAGGCTGGGGTGTAGATAAAGGTTGAGACAAAACAACATGCTCCACATGGTTAACAATATGGTTGAGATCATCCATCTTTTAATCATAAATAATATCCACAGAAGATGGCTGAATAATGGTATTTGTATCATGTGTAGGCAAAGGATTCATATAGATTTGGAGGTTTTGATTAGGAGGAGAGACAAATTTGTTCCCACTACCATCAAAATTATCAATAGATAAATCATTAGAATCAATTAAGTCTTGAACATTATGTTTTAGAGAATAACACTTCTCAGTATCATGGCCATTCTGATGATGGTATTGACAAAAGGATTTGGGATCAAAGGATTTGAATGCCATCGTAGTAGGAAGAAGAGGTTGAATAGGAGGAAAATTAATCATATTAGCATTCAATAACTTACTCATAATATAATGTAAAGATTCAGAAAGAGGATTAAATGTATGATTCATACAAAAAGCAGTGGATGTAGAAGTGGCATTGTTGGATGCAACAACAACTTGATCAGCAACTGCATTTTCTTGCTTATTTTACTTGACATAGTTGTTAGGTTTCTGAAACTTATTGGAATTAGGATGAACATCACTCTTATCAACTAGAATAGGAGCCATTGGAGTGTTTCTCTCAAATTGACTCACTTGTAATTGATAATGATGAAGTGCTACACACAATTGTTGAAAAGAGGTAAATTTAGTAAGCAAAATCTTATGTTTAATATCCTTTTGAAAATTTGAAATAAACATATGTTGAATATCAATATCTGGAACAAGATATAAAATTTGAGCATACAAATGCTTAAATCTACCAATAAATTCAGTCAATTTTTCTTTAGTATTTTGTTTACAATGCATCAAATTAGTTAAGGACACTGGTGGACCAATGTTATTTTGGAACTGTTGGATAAAGGCATTATCAAGTTTTGGAAAAGAATCAATAGAATAAGGAGGCAAGGAACAATACCATTGCAAGGCCTTATCAGGAAAAGTTCTAGCAAACAACTTGGCTAAAATCCTATGGTCATGAGCATAGTGACTACAAAGGATTTGAAATATTTGAACATGAGTGACAGGATCTTCCTTACCATTGTAATTCTCAAGACGAGGAATATCAGCTTGTTGAGGGACATGAATACGCATAATGTCTAGGGATAAAGGACTACCCATGTCACATATAGGAATACTAAACTTGGATTGAGTTATGGACACAAGTTTTTGTTGTAAAGAGGACACAGTTTGAGCCAGACTAATGATTGTGGAATCATTAGAAGAAATAGGAAGCATAGAAACATTAGGAACACTAGGAAAAGTGTAGGAAGTGGAAGGAATGGAAGACACAACCGGTGGAAGACTTGGAACCATAGTTGGAAGAAGGTTGGAATAGGTAAAATGAACACTATGGTAAGAAGGCTATGAGGTAGGTAGAGACACCAGTGGAGCACTCACAAGAAGAGATGGAAGTGGAAGATTCAAAGCTAGAGGATTGGAATATGGAAGAGACGTAGTCACTAAAGCAGGAGTGTAAGTAGGAATATCAAGTAAAGGAACGGAATAAGGTTCCACACCAGTGATAGGAGGAGTGATTCCTAGATCTTAAGCTTCTTGAACTAAAGGTTTGACATTTAAATGCACAAGATGAGTGATACCATGCAAGAGATTAATACCTTGATCACTATCACGAAGGAATTTCTTAAGGGCCTCTATAGATTGAATAGAATCTTGATTATGGTTTTCTTGAATAAGATAATTTCCCATTTTATCAAGTTCAGTTGAAAGTTTTTGGACTTGTTTAGGAGGAACTCTTAAAGCATAGTCCTCATCATGAGATGAGTGAGAAGAGTTATGCTCCATAGAAGGATTGGAATCATGAGTGATCAAATTGTCATCTGGGATCCTAAGGAAAGGAGAGGAAGACTTGGGATCAAAGGAACCCATAAGTCTGCAACTTCTTCTAACTAGGATATTATAAGTAAGACTAGAGGTAGTAAAGCTCATACACCAATGCAATGCAAATGAACTAAATTAGGAAAACACAAGGCATGGACAACTAAATGTTTTTGTATTTTTGCTTTATATAATTTTTTTTTTGAAATGTAAATGCAAGAACATAAAATAAGGCTAATCTAATATGGATGCAAGATCTAACATGAAATGTAAATCTAACACCACAAAAGAAAGAATTGTCGTAAGTGGGTTCACCAAAATGTAAAGAACATAAAAGAGATGTAAAGATATAAAAAATGTAAAGAGGTAATATTTAGGATGAAATGGATACAAGAGACTTGCACATCTAAATAATTCCCTTTACATATGAAAAGTTGGGGAAGGTAAGATTCTCCTCTTTGCTCCAAATTCACAAAGGAAAGATCCACATTGATTAACCACAAGAAAATGGTCAATGCACAAATGAATCAATCGATTAGAAATAAGGAGAAAGAGGAAAACCTTACATTCCATTTTGGAGGAGAGTGTGTAATAGATATGAAAAGATTAAAATCTTAATTGAAATGAATTGAAGACAAATACTAACCTCAAAGTATAGAAAATCTGGAAATTGCTATTTTCTGGTGTCTGTATTGAGTTTCTGGAAATTCTACAACTGGATCTAGAATGGAAACACAAAGACAGAGAAAACCTAGAAATATTTTTCTTTTCTGAGCTAGGTTGACCTTGACCCAAATACGAGGGCACAATTGTACCCCTTTATGTTGACCTTGACCTGAACTGCTCTGACAGAAAATTTGTTTGCGGATCCTGAAATTTTGACGAAAAGGGTATCCGAATATGCTCTATAATTCATTGTTCCATACCTATACCTGCAATAAAAGAGGGTTTTTTGTTGTTGTTGTTGTTGTTTGTATGGGGTATTCACCTTGGTCAAACCCCAGTTATGGAATTATCCTTGAAATAGAATTGAAATTGCAGTAATAAACAAAGTAAATAGAACAATTCATCTTGCTTATGTTGAAACCCTTGTGGAGGATTCAAATCCTTGAATCCACAAGTATGGTTGCACCAAATGAATGTAAATTTAGAATTTAGTATGTCTCAAATAAATTTCCTTTATATCTTCAACACCAATCTTGAATGGATCTTGGAATAGGATGAAGCTTGAATGGATATGGATGGAGAAATCTTCAACAAGAGGGCTCCATAGAGTTTGAATCCTTCAATGGCTACTAATGGATCTCCTTGATGAATTGAATCTTGAATTATTGAATGCTTAAATACTTGAATGCTTGAAAGTAGATGATTTCTTCGATAGATTATGCATAGATGATAGATTATGCGTGGATCCTCCTTTTTCTTAGTCTTAGTCTTAGAAAATGAGAGGAGAAATACTTCCTTATATACTAGTCTAGGACACAAACTTCTAGAGAGGCTGACATATGAGAATTAAATTCCAATTAGGTTCATACTCCTAGAAGTGGACCTATATTAAATATATTTTTAAGAGTCTCCACTTTAGAGCCTGAAACGGTTGACCCAGAAGCGGGAAATAATTCTTTCCAAACCCCGACATCCGAAAATATTTGAAATTTGAAATTTAGACCCTAGGTTAGGGTCGAGGTCGACCCTGACCTAGGTCAGGGTTGAGGTTGACCTTGAACCAAAAGGTCAACCTTGACCCTGATGTCAAGAACCTCAAAATCTCATAGCAAGATACCAAAAACAGGTAGGAGAGAAGTGGAAAACAGGGCAGGACAAGGGCAAAACCATATCCAAGTCAAAGACCTATTCAAGGCATTTGCCTTGACCCCAAACCACTTACTTGGAGGGATAAACTAGTCCTAAATGGAAGTTCTTCCATTTTCCAATGATACATGTATAAAACACAACATTGCACATAGATGAATATTTATTTGTCCAATTATTTTCTAGTATTGTATTGTATGAATCTAACACGTAGAAACCTATATGCCACATTGTCCTATGTCTATAGAGGTTTCATAAACTTAACACCATATTGTCCATAGGTAAAGCACAACATACATATTTTTCACTTAAAATTACCTATTAATATAATAAAATACACTATATGCATGACACTTCTCAACATGTTATTGAAGACCTAATTGAACACCACTTGTATAAATGTTTGCATTTAATGAGATATATGTTTAGAATAACCCAACAACTGAATTTCCTACAAGGTCATTATACAATGTATATTATAAATTCTTCTACTATTTTGGATGCCCATTTATATTCTATTCTAGGGTTTTATGGTCTCACTTCTTTTAGCTTTACTTTTAGACAATGTGTTAATGTGGAGTATTATTGTTGTGGCATCTAGTTTTATAGATCATTTGGATTTGTGGATATTATCACCATAAATTACATCTTGGTGTAGAATATATGTGTTGGTAATATATATATGTATTTATGTATATGATTGTGTATATATATATAATCATATACATAAATACATATACAAACATATGCATATACACACACACACACACACACACACACACACACACACACACACACACACACACACACACACACACACACACACACACACACACACACACAAGAGCGCGCGTGCACATGCACACATGCACACACACACACACACGCACACACACACACACATGCATGCATACACGCACGCATGCATGCATGCACACACACACACACACACAATGTTGGATATTGCTGAGATATTGTTCAGATTATGGATATATGTTGATATTAATGTTTTGTCATTGATGTCAACATACTTCTACTATTGAAGACAATGTTCTTGGTATGTTTAGTGAGGTTTAATTGCTTGGTACATATACTACATACAAGATCTACAATTATGATCATATGATTTTATTTAGATATATTTGTAGTTGATGCATGTAAGCTCTCCAATCTTAAAGTGATGATTAAAGAGAGTTATGACTAATTTACCATTCTCTGGTATTTTGGTTATTCTAGAAGGGACAAAATTTGAGTTTCTTGATCAGTATGAATCGGTGTTGAAGAGTTTCTGGTTGCTAACCTAGTAGTGAGATTGGGACGTGCATTTGTGTCCTCAACTCAAGTGGTTCATGATTTGGATACTTGAAAGCTATATTTCTTGAGTAACAGAGGTTGCAGATATTGTTGTTGATGAACAGTGTAGAGATGTATTTATATCTTGAGTTCATGTTGATGCTAAGGTTGTTGAGTTACTTAACATTTCTTGTTGATGTTTCTTGATTGTGTTCTAATTGCATTATAATCATGTTGTTTCTCATTGGTTGAAGTGATTGCATTGCATGATGTTAATGTAATGTGTTGGTATTATTCATTTGGTCTTAGCCGACTTGATGATATAACATATTGCGAAGGTCTAGAGCATTATTGATGGATCTGAGCATGTTCAAGGTGAATGATATGGATCATTGCAATGTCCTGGGTGACATTCAACAAATCACATTGAGGATTGAATTGTAATTTAATATTTGTTTGTAATTAGGTCGCTGGCCAACCTAGTTGGGATAGTTGTTGCAATTTGTATACATATGTAATCATTTGTAAATGCGAAGAGTGGTAAGAGTATGTGAAGGTGAAAGACAACGTGGAATACCTGACATAAGAGGTATGAGTGGAATCTGCAATTAAGGCAAAGATTTGTTGTACTTCATTGTAACTTTTTTGGCATAACATATGCTATCTGTTAGTTTGTATGTTTGGACTACAAGTCCTCCTTGATCTATAAGTAGATTGTGTTGTAAGGAAATGAGCCTTGTTGTAATTGTGATTAATCAATGATCTCTAGGTAGTGTGCCTAAATACATGTGAATTCCCATTTTGTAATACTCCTAACAAGGTAAATTATTTATTACTGAGTGCACTCATCTTGTGGGTTCCATCCCCACTGTGGTTTTTCCACTAATAGGGTTTCCATGTTAAAATATTGGTGTTATGTGTTTCTATTGTGTTGAGATTTTTCTTTCATGTTTATCATTTAGATATGAGGTTAAAGTTAGTAAGTTGGTTAAAGTTTATTGATATTGTGGCATAAATGATTCACCCCCCCCTCTTAGTTGTGTGTGCTTCTTAAGGTCTAACAATTGGTATCAAAGCTAGTGTCCTCTTTGAGAAGCTTGACCGCTTGGGGAGATTTGGTATGTCGACCTTTAAGAAAGATAGTCTGAGATTTGAAGGAAAAAATTATACTATATGGAAGGACTAGATGATTCACACTTGAGATGTCTTGGCTAAGAAAATTGGACTGTTAAAAAGAATAAATAAAAGTCTCCTGTTGATCTTGCTACTATGACTACTAATGAGAAGAAAGAATATGAGACTAATATAAGAGATTATGAATCCTTTAAGAGTTCCTTATCAAATGCTGAGTATATGAATATCCTAGGATTGGAGAATGCACATCAAGTATGGGAAAATTTAGAGACATTATATGAAAGATACAAGTTTGTGAACCAAGCAAAGCTACAAATCCTAAGAGGAAGATATGAATCATTGAGGATGAGAGAAGATGAAAACATTACTATGTATATGAATAAAATTACCAACCTTGTTTGTAGAGTCATACACGCTGGTGGAAAATTGGAGGAAGAAGAGGTTGTTTCTAAAATTCTGAGAACTTTGCCTCCTTACAATCATAAAGTTGCTACTATTGAAGAAATCAGAAAGTTGTCTACTGTGATAAGAGATACATTGGTTGTTAATTTATCTACTTTTGGAATGAGTGAATTTGGAGATAAATTCCCTAAAGTTGAATCTTCATTTAAAGCTACTATTTCTAAGGATAAGCAAAGATATGACCTTGGTGATAGTTCATCTGAGCTTGGTGAATATGCTAAGAAATAGGAACAAATTGAGAAACATGAAAGAGACCTTGAAGCCCTATTTGCAAAGAAGTTACCTAAGGGATCTGGTAAGTATGAAGGAAAGATGTCTTTGAAGTGTTTTGCATCTAATAGGATTGGTCACATTGCTTCTAGATTCCCTAACAAAGAGCCTAAGTATAAACATAAGAAATTTAGACATAAATTTAAGAAGAAATTCTATTATGCTACTGATGAAGGAACTATTGATGATGAATCTGAGAAGAGAGAATATGAGATCGTGTTCATTGTTATGAAAGATGAGAATCCTAATGAAGAAAAATCATTGGTTTCACATGTGGATAATAAAAATGACTGGGTTATTGACAATGGATGTTCACATCACATGACCAGAGACAAAAGAAATTTTTTGAAGCTTGAAGAATATGATGGTGGTGTTGTTAGATTTGGTAACAATGCTCCCTGTTTGATTAAAGGAAGAGGTACAGTTGCACTAGATAGTAAGAGTAACAATGATGATGTTTTGTATGTTGAAGGTTTAAGGAATACTATTTTGAGTGTTGGACATTTAAGTGATAAGGGATGTCACTTGGAATTCAAGAATGTAATATGTAAAATCATTGGAAGTACTGGAATTGAGATAGCATAAGGTACAAAGACAAGAGGTAATTTATTTCATTTGAATAATTTGGAGAATAGATGTTTGATTGCAAAGGTTGATGGAAATTGGTTGTGGCATAAGAGATTTTTTCATGTAAACTTTGATAAAATTGTGAAGATTAGAACTACAAATGATGTAAGAGATTTACCTAGATTGTTGAAGCCTGATAATGCGATGTGTAAGGAATGTCATTTGGTAAAGATAACTAAATCTTCTTTCAAAATAGTGCAGGAGCACCCACCCCTGATCAAAATTGATGAAGGAATACATGAAGGATAGGATAGAGGAGTTAGGAGTGTGTTGATGTTTTCATTTCAATGTTTGTAATAAGGATTTTCCCCAATATGTAACTCAATGTCCTGGAATGGTATATTATAAGCCACCATGGACATATGAACCAAGGGGAAGTAGTTATGTTTCTTAGGGGTTTTAGAGTCCTAGGATTTTTTTTAATGTTTTTGATAATTTGGAAAATACCCATGTCTTGGAGGGTCCAGTTGCTAAGAGAATGCAACTTTTTTAGCAACATTGTAAAAGTTGTCAAAAATGCTATTTTGCATTTTGACAACATTTCTTGTGAAGTTTTGCATTTTGATCCCAACAGCTTAGAAATTTAAAATGGAAGTTAGGAACCATTGGGGATGGTCTTATATATCCAAAATAACTCATTTTGAAGGGTTTGGGATGATTGTATGGAGTTTGAAGTATTGGAAACAATAAAACTTGTTCAGATTTCCTCCAGAACATGTGGTATAGACATGTACAAAGTAACTAGGGTCTCAGGATGACTTGATAATTTTTTACACATTCATACTGCTCATTTTTAGTTGGTTTGGTGATTTGAAGTGGTCTATAACATTTTTTTTTTCTTGTGCACTGGTTTGAGAAGTCCACAAATCTAGGGTTGTTTGATTCAAATGGCCATAACTTGTATATCCACCATTAAAATTTGATGATTTCCCATGGAATACAAGTTATACCCATATAATTTAATATTCCAAAATATTTTTTTGTGGAGATGTAGGGATTGATTAGAAATTTGATGCCATATGTGGACATTTAGATGTGGCCACCTACTGTCTGATTGTAGAAGTTGAAGTTTTGGTTGATGAGGGTTGAACCAAATGATTCCCTTTGGATTTTGAGATGTTTTGTGTTCCCCTTAATGCTTAGGTACTTTTTATGGTGAGAAAGTGGATTGTGACGGCAGTTCCTTTGTAAACCAAGGCCTAATTAACCCCATTAGGTCTTTGTTCATCTTCAAATTTGAGTCCCATGTAGTGAGATTCAGAAGAAAAAACTTTAGGATATTGTGAATATCCCAAAAGGGTACCAGAAACTATGATTGGTTTGGCTTGTCTTTTGGGGAAAGTTTGATTTTTGTCCTAAAAATAGGTCGGATAGGGCTACTAGCCTTAGCATGACTTTGTGAAGCAAGTGTCAATAGAAGAGTTGCAGAACCTATTGTGATGAATGGTTTGGGTTGTTTGAGCCCCTTTGGAACTAAATCCATTAAAATTGAGTCATTCTAGTTAATGGGACATTTGAGGGCGAGTTTATGTCAAAAGAGGCCCGTAGACCCTTAGTGGGAAGGAAGATGTTGTGAAGGAGCCACTAATTCTTGTCCTATGCTTTACATGGAAGATTTTGGTGAACATCATGGGATGTTTGGAGAACTTTTCTTAGGGTGAGGATTCTTTCATGTTAACTTGATCCTTAAGGGACAATAGTGTGTTGGGGGATAAGATACCTAAGTTGTGGAAGGCTCTACATCAAGTGGTATTAGAGAAAGGGAAAGGAACCCTTGGTAAGAAGAAATTGAAAAAGATATGGAAGAAGGATAAGAATAAGAACTTCCACAAAGGATGAAAAATGTGTAGCTTGCAAATATTGTAAGAGAGAAGGTGGTAGAGAATAGAAATCTAAGAGAAGAGATGGATGGAATGAGGGGCCAAATGAGAGGAAGGGGTGGTGAAGACTCTAGAGATGATGGGGAATGAGATATTGAAGAGATCCCAAGGCAGGAAGAAGAGGAAGTTCCTACATACCAGAGACCCCTCCTAAATGCCCTAAAATCCATGGAGAGGAGGACTATGGATGTGAAGTTAGAACTGCCAATATTCAGTGGGAAGATGGAACCAACTTGGTCATGGATTGGATCGAAGCCCTCACAAGATTCTTTGAATGTGAAGACATTCCTAAATACCAGAAGGTGAAGATAGAAAATTAAAATTTGAAAGGATATTCTCTGACATGGTGAAGTTTTATATACTTGGAAGAGAATGGTGAGTTTGGTAAAAGAAGCATATTTACCAGAAGATTATGAGGTACAAATCCATAGGAAGAGAATGGTGAGTTTGGTGAAAGAAGCATATGTACCAGAAGATTATGAGGTAAAACTCCATAGGAGAGGGAAAAAACTTAGACAAAAGGATATGGATGTGAACACATATACTGGAGAGTTCATGAAATTGTGCACGAAGTCCAAAACAAAGGAGACAGAAGGAGAGAAGTTGGATAGATACATGAATGGGATAAAGTTCTCTATTAAAGAAGAGTTGAACCTACACACCCCTAGGATAGTACAAAAGTGTTATCAATTGGAATCTAAAGTGGAAGATAAGTTAAAGAGAAGACAAGATCAGAATGGTAGAAGAAGAGGTAGACAACAAAGGGGAAGAAGTCCTTTCAAAGGAAGAGGGAATGGTTTTGGCTTCCAAGGTGATTCTAACCAAGACCATAACAGGAGTGAAGGAAACAACAATATGGATAAATTTAGAGGTAGGTTATGTAATTTTAGAGGAAGGTAACAAGGGAGAGGACCTATCAGATGCTACAACCAAAATCAGGAAGGAAACATGGAAAATAAATGTCTAGAGAAGGCAAGCACAAGTTCCATGGGAGAAAGAAGGACCAATCTCGTCCAAGATTCAGATTGCCAAAGCACTACTTCATACCAAAGTGTGAATTCTCTAGATTAAATATGGGTACCCTGAGAGAGGAGAAGAATTAATGATTACAAGAGCAGTTACTACCATGAAGATTCATAATAAGGAACCCCCACAAAGGAAATCCCTCTTCAAAACAACTTGTAAATCAGGAGGTAAGGTGTGTAAGGTTCTGATTAATTCTGGTTCTACTGAAATTTTTTTGTCTTTAGAAATCATAGAGAAACTTAAGATTAAAAGAATGTCTCACCCCTGTCCATACAAAGTTTCATGGCTCACCCAAGGTCAACAAGCTATTGCAGAGGAGCAAGATTGGGCAGATTTCCAAATAGGGTCCTACAAGAATAGATTGTTGTTTGATGTGGCCAAGATGGATGCTTTCCATCTCCTACTTGGGAGACCATGACAATATGATCTCAAGGAACACCATGATGGTTTTAGAAACACCTATTCCATAACCAAAGATGGGAAGGTTATTGAGTTGTTACCTCTCATGGAAAATGAAGAGGAGCCTAAAGGAAAAGAGGCTAAGGTGTTGGTGATGGAAGTAAAAGAGTTAATGAAGGAGATCAAAAACTAAAGAGGAGTGTGTTTTTCTTTGATCCCTATCCCCAAGGTTATAGGAGCAGAGAAAACATCCAAGAAGGAGAGGATAATAGATTCTCCAGTAAAGGAGTTACTGGATCAGTATAAGGGAATCATTTTAGAAGGAATGCAAACATCTCTACCCCCTGTCAGAGATATAATTAATTGTATAGAATTTATCCCTAGGTCTAATTTTCCAAAAAAGGCAACATACAAGCTCACACCCCAACAAAATGCAGAGAAGGCCAAACAAATTGAAGAGTTGCTAGAATCAGGATTGTTTGGAAAGAGTTTGAGCCCTTGTGCAGTGACTACAATCTTGGCACCTAAAAGGAGGGCACTTGGAGACTATGTATAGACTCAAAGGAAATCAACAAAAGAACCATAAGGTACAAATTTCCCATTCCTATGATTGAGGATTTGCTTGACTGTGTGGGGGGTGCTAAATATTTTTCAAAAATTGATCTAAAAAGTGGTTATCATCATATTAGGATTAGGCCAGGAGATGAATGGAAAACTACCTTCAAAACAAAAGAGGGGTTGTATGAGTGGAAAGTTATTCCTTTTGGATTTTATAATGCCCCTTGTACATTTATGAGACTTATGAATGAAGTATTGAAGGAATTTATAGGAAAGTTTATGATTGTCTATTTGGATGAAATACTAATCTTCAATAGATCCAAAGAGGAACATCTAAAGCACATAGACATATTCCTAAGGAGGCTTCATGAAGAGAAACTAATGGTCAATTTGGAGAAGTGTTTGTTTATGCAGGAGGAGATCACATATTTGGGCTTTGTCATATCCCATGGTGAGTTAAAAATGGATCAGGAAAAGGTGAGTTCTATACTTCTTGGCCTACCCCTAGAAAAATGAGTGATATTAAAAATTTTCATGGATTGAAATATTTTTATAGAAATTTTATTAAAGGATTTAGTCATGTTTTTGCTCCTATGCTTGAAACAATAAAAGGAGGACATAAGTGTAAGTTTATGTGGACTAGGGAGGCTGGTGTATCTTTTGAAGTACTTAAGAAGTTTTCTCAACAACCTGTACTTTCTTTTTGAAAATTTAACAAAACATTTCAGGTGGAATGTGATGCAAGTCACATGGAAATAGGGGCAGTACTCAGTCAGGAAGGTAAGCCAATAGCATTTTTTAGTGAAAAGTTAAATGAAGTAAAAAGAAGATACCCTTCCTATGATTTAGAGATGTATGCTTTGGTTCAGTCTCTAAAGAAATGGAGACACTATTTAATGCCAATGGAATTCATTATATTCACTGACAATGAGGCCCTAAGTTTCATTAATAGTTAGGAAAAGTTCAATCACATGCACATGAAGTGGGTGGAGACTTTGCAAGCATATACATTCTCTCTCAAGCACAAGAAATGGGTGACAAATAAAGTGTCTGATGCATTAAGAAGAAGGGTGCTGACTGTGACTCAAATCAAGTTGGAAAGTGTTGGTATAGAAGCTTTGAAGAGTATGTATGAGAAATATGAAGACTTTGGTGAAAGTTATCAGGTATGTGCTAATTTGGGTGAAAGGTATCATGTAGAATTTTCTGAATTTTTCATACAAGAAGGTTTTTCTTTTAAAGGGGGACAATTGTGCATCCCTAAGTGTTCAATGAGAATGAATATCATCAAGGAAAAACATTGTGGAGCCATGGAAGGAAATTTTGGTCTTGATAAGACACTTGAATTAGTGAAGAGGAATTAATTTTGGCCCAAGATGCAAGTAGAAGGTAGGAAATTTGTTGAAACATGTGGAATCTATCAAAAAGCCAAGGGGAGATCTACTAATACAGGGCTCTATCAACCTCTACCCATCCCGTCAAGGTCATGGGAGAGCATAAGAATGGATTTTTTCTTGGGTTTGCCTAGGACAAAGATGGGGTATGATAGTGTTTTTATAGTGGTAGATAGGTTCAGCAAGATGGCTCATTTCTTTCCATGTAAGACCACATATGATGTCTCATATGTTGCAGACCTCTTCTTCAAGGAGATTGTTAGAATTCATTGGTTACCATTGGATATTGTGTCTGATAGAGATGTAAGATTCATAGGGCACTTTTGGAGGACACTTTGGAGAAAACTTGGTACCAACTTGGCTTTCTTATCATCTTACCATCCTCAGACAGATGGTCAAACTAAGGTAGTAAATAAGTCTCTTGGCAATTTGTTAAGATTTTTGACCATACAACATGGGGAGAAATGGGATATGGTGTTATCTCAAAAAAAATTCTCCTATAATTACACAGTAAATAGAAGCACTGGAAGACCCCCTTTTCAGATTGTCTACGGTCTACATCCAAGGGTTATACTAGAGTTAAAATATCTTCCTAAAGGATATCCTATCAGTGCAGATGGGGAAGCATTTTCCACTGCCATCAAAGAAGTGCAGGAATAACTAAAGTTGCAGTTACAACAATCTGCAAAAAAGTATAAACAATATGCTAACAAAAAGAAGAGAGATGTTTAGTTTAGTGTTGGGTACTTAGTATGGGTTCATCTAAAGAAAGAAATAATTCCAAAGGGAAGGTATACAAAGCTCATACAAAGGAAGATTGAACACTATCACATTCTCAAGAAGTGTAGACAAAATGCATATGAAATCCAACTACCTCTTGACCTTGGTTTGTCTCCTATTTTTAATGTTTGTGACTTAACCCCCTATAAAGCTATTGTGGATGTAGGTGAACATTCAACCATTGGTATTGATGACATACCTAAACCAATTACTCCTAATTTGGAAAGGATCTTAGAAACTAGAATGGAAAAGAAGACTAGAAACAAAGAATACAAGGAATACTTGGTAAAAAGGAAAGGTAAGCCTGATTCTGAAGTAGTCTAGATGAATGAACAACAGATCAAAGCTCATGGTGCATATTTTCAACACCTCATCTCAAGTGGGCTTGAGATTTCTTCTCCCGAGGAGTATGGTGCAGGAGCACCCATCCCTAATCAAAATTGATGAAGGAATACATGAAGGATAGGATAGAGGATTTATGAGTGTGTTGATGTTTTCATTTCAATGTTTATAATAAGGATTTTCCCCAATATGTAACTCAATGTACTAGAATAGTGTATTATAAGCCACCATGGACATATGAGCCAAGGGGAAGTAGTTATGTTTATTAGGTATTTTAGAGTCCTTATAGGAATGTTTTAAATGTTTTCAATAATTTGGAAAAGACCCATGTCATGGAGGGTCCAATTGCTAAGAGAATGCAACTTTTTAGCAACATTGTAAAAGTTGTCAAAAATGCAATTTTACATTTTGACAACATTTCTTGTCAAGTTTTTCATTTTGATCCCAATGGCTTCCAAGTTTAAAATGGTGGTTAGGAACCATTGGGATGGTCTTATATATCCAAAATAACTCATTTTGAAGAGGTTGAAATTATTGTACGGAGTTTGAAGCATTGAAAACAATAAAACTTGTTCAGATTTCATGTAGAACGTGTGGTACAAACATGTACAGACTAACTAGGGTCTTAGGCTGACTTGATAATTTTTTGCACATTCATACTATTCATTTGCAGTTGGTTTGGTGAAGTGGTCTATAATAGAAGTTGTTTTTTTTCTTGTGCACTGGTCTGAGAAGTCCACAAATCTAGGGTTGTTTGATTCAAATGGCCATAGCTTGTATATCCACCATTCGAATTTGATTATTTTATGTGGAATACAATTTAGGCCCATGTAATTTAAGATTCCAAAAGATTTTTTGTGGAGATGCATGGATCAAGCGGAAATCTGATGCCTTAGGTGGACATTTAGATGTGGCCACCTATTGTTTGATTATAGAAGTTGAAGTTCTGGTTGATGGGGGTTGAACTAATGGATTCCCCTTTGTATTTTGAGATGTTTTGTGTGCCCCTTAATTCTCAAGTACTTTTTGTGGTCATACAATGGATTGTGATGGTGGTTCCTTTGTAAACCAAGGCCTAATTACCCCCATTAGGTTTCTGTTCATCTTCAAATTTGAGTGCCTTGTTGTGAGATTCAAAAGAAAGCACTTTAGGATATTGTGAATATCCCAAAAGGGTATCATAAAATATGAATGGTTCATATTTTATTTTTAGGAAAGTTTGAGTTTTGTCCTGAAAACAAGTCGGATAGGGCTACTAGCCTTAGCATGACTTTGTGAAGCAAGTGTCAATAGAAGAGTTGTAGAACCTATTCTGATGAATGATTTGGGTTTTTTTTATCCCTTTTGGAAATAAATCCATTTAAATTTAGTCATTCTATTTAAGGGGAAATTTGAGGGTGATTTGATGTCAAAAGAGGCCCTAGACCCTTAGTGGGAAGGACGATGTTGTGAAGGAACCACTAATTCATGTCCTATGCTTTACATGCATGATTTGGGTGAACATCATAGGATGTTTGGAGATATTTTATTAGGGTGTGGAGTCTTTCATGTTAAACTCATCCTTAAGGGAAAATAGTGTGTTGGGGGATAAGATACCTAAGTTGTGGAAGGCTCTGTATCACAAAAGTAAGACTTATTCTTTGAGTGAATTGTTAGACTTGGTACATTTTGTTTTATGTAAACCTACTAGAACTAGAAGTTAATATGGAGACAAATAATTTATTTTGTTTGTTGATTATTATTCAAGGATGATGTGGGTTACATTTTTGAAAGAAAATTCTAAGGCATTTGACAAACTCAAGATCTTTAGAGCTATGGTTGAGACTGAGACAAGTATGAAGATGAAATGTTTGAGATCTGACAAAGTTGGGGAGTTTACATATAGAGAATTTGATGCATACTGTAAAGAGCATGGAATAAAGAGACATGTATATACTCTGACGAACCCACAACATAATAGAATTACAGAGAGAAGGAATAGATCAATTCTTAATACTGCAAGGACAATGATGATTGAAGGAAACATTTTTCAGATCTACTGGAGAGAATCTTATAGCATTATTATTTATACACTTAACTGAGTTCAAATCAAGCATGGTACTGGTAAGACTTCTTATGAACTTTGGTATGGTTATATTCCTTCTGTGAAGTATTTTAGAATATTTGGAAGAAAAAGTTACATTAAGGGAGATGAAGATTTAGGAAAGTTTGACCCTAAAAGTGATGAAGGAATATTTATTGGTTATTCTACAAAGAGAAAAGCATACAAATGTTATAATCATAGATTGAGAAAGATGATTGAGAGTAGTAATGTGAAAGTGGGTGAAAGTTTTCATAAACCAGTAAGATCTTGCAAATATGAATCAAATGATGAAGGAGGAAATTAGATTGTGCAAGAATAGAATTAGAATCAGAATGGATCGATAGAAAAAAATGAAGAAGTTGAAGTTTAGGAAGAGTTAGAAACACAAGATTTAGCTACAAATACAAATTACACTAGATACAGATCAATGATCGGCAGACTGTTATATTTGACACAAACTAGATGAGACATTATGAATGTTGTTTGTGTGTTGTTATATTTCAATCAGAACCGAAGGAATCACATGTTTCTACTGTTAAGAGGATATTCAGATAATTGAAGGGAATAGTTGATTATGGTTTATGGTATGGTAAAGATGGTGATCTCACATTGAGTGCATATAGCGATGTTGATTGGGCAGGTAATGTGGATGATAGGAAGAGCACTAGTGGTGGAGCATTCTTTTTGGGTAAGGTATTTTTTTCATGGGAAATTAACAAACAAAATTGTATATCACAATCAACTGCTGAAGCTGAGTATGTTGTTGCTATTGTTAATTGTACACAAGTGGTATGGATGAAACAAATGTTGAAAGATATCAGAGTGACTATTAATGAGCCTATTTCTATACATTGTGACAATTCAAGTGCTATCAATATTTAAAAGAACCATGTGTTTAATTAAAAGACAACATATTTCTATCAAATATCATTTCTTGAGAGACAAAGTCAGTGAGAGAGAAGTCAGATTGGAGTATGTATCCACTAAAGTGCAGATTGCAGATATATTCATGATGCCCTTATCAAAGGATACTTTTGAGTATCTCCTAGGTAAGCTTGGGGTGATTTCCCCTCCCGATCAGAGCTAGAGATGCATTGAGATGCATCATTCCAGTATGCTTACAGATCTATCATTTTTCTAGATTGATGATTTGGGGGCTTATCCTCAGGGGAGTAGTACGTGGTAAGTATTTTATGAGTTATTTTGTTCACATTTTTGGCCTCTATGACAGTGCATAGATTATCCATTTTCCATTGATGTCAAAGGGGTAGAGATATTCATGTGAAAAATAATTGAGCTTTGGGGAGAGATATTCTGTATGAGATTATGAGGGAGAGATTGTAAAGAAGAGATTTCATATTGTGGATATTGTTGATATTGTTGTTGCTATTGTTTTTTTATGCATTGATTGAATTTTTTACATCATATGTTTCCATCAATGCCAAAGGGGGAGATTGTTGGATATTTCTTAGATGTTATTCAGATTATACATTTATGCTAGCATTAATGTTTTGTCATTGATTTCAACATACTTCTACTGTTGAAGACAATGTTCCTAGTATGTTCAGTGGGGTTGAATTTCTTGACTGTATGGATACTATATAGAAGATCTATAGTTGTGTTTAGAGATGTCTGTAGCTAATGCATGTCAGTTCGTTGATCTTAAAGTGATGATTTGAGAGAGTTATAACTAATTTACCAGTCTCTAGTATTTTGGTTATTCTAGAAGAGGTCGAGGTTCAGTTTCTAGATTGGTATGGATCATTGTTGGTTGCTAACCTAGTAGTGAGTTTGGGACGTGCATTTGTGTCCTCAACTCAAATGGTTCATGTTTTGGATATTGGAAAGATATATTTCTTGAGTAATAGAGGTTGTAGATATTGTTGTTGATGAACAATGCATAGATGGATTTATATCTTGAGTTCATGTTGATGCTAAGGTTGTTGAGTTACTTAACATTTATTGTTGATATTTCTTGATCATTTTTCTATTTCACACTGGTTGAAGTGATCAGGTTGCATGATTTTCATGTAATGTGTTGGTGTTCTTCATTTGGTCTTAGCAACCGACCTGATGATGTAACATGTTACAAAGGTTTAGAGCGTGATTGGTGGATCTGAGCACATTCGAGGTGATTTATATAGATCATTGCAATGTACCGACCGACATTCAATAGAATGCATTGAGGATTGAATTATATATTTTTTCAATTAGGTCCCTGGCCGACCTAGTTGGGATAGTTGATGTAATGTGTATATATGTAATCATTTATAAATATGAAGAGTGGTAAGAGTATGCGAAGGTGAAAGACAATGTGGAATACCTGACAAAATAGGTATGAGTGGAATTTGCAATTAAGGCAGATATTTTTTGTACTTCATTGGAACTATTTTGGCATAACATATGCTATTGATCAGTTTGTATGTTTTGACTGTAAGTCCTCCTTGATTTGTAATTAGATTGTGTTGTAAGGTAGTGAGCCTTGTTGTAATTTTGATTGAGAAATGAGCTCTAGGTAGTGTGCCTGAATGCATGTGCATTACCCTTTGGTAATACTCCTAATAGGGTACATTATTTATTACTGAGTGCACTCATCTTGTGGGTTTCATCCCCACTGTGGTTTTTCCCCTAACAGGGTTTCTACGTCAAAATCTTGGTGTTATGTATTTTTATTGTGTTGAGATCTTTATTTCATGTTTATCATTCAGATCTGAGGTTAAAGTTAGTAAGTTGGTTAAAGTTTATTAATATTGTGGCACAACTGATTCACCCCCGCCCTCTCAGTTGTGTGTGCTTCTTAAGGTCTAACATATACCTACACACACACACACACACACACACACACACACACACACACATATATATATGTCACTTTGAGGGGGCAATCTCCCCATCCACTTCAAGTGATGATTTGAGAGAGTTATGACTGATTTACCAATCTCTGGTATTTTGGTTATTCTAGAAGAGGTAGAGGTTCAGTTTCTAGATTGGTATGGATCGGTGTTGAAGAGTTGTTGGTTGCTAACCTAGTAGTGAGTTTGGGACGTGCATTTGAAGTGGATGGGGAGATTGCCCCCTCAAAGTGACATATTATTATTAAGTATTTGCAATATATTTCCTATCGTAAAAAAAAATAGAGTCAAATTAAATGATTTATTACAAAATTAAGGTTTCTATTGAGAAGGTGATATGTCTCAAATCTACACAAATTGTTTCCTAATTTTTAAAGGGTTTTCCAGTAGTATAGAGAGACATGTATAAGAAAAATTTTAGAGCAATCAAAATTAAATTAAGTGGTTTTTATAGAGTTATGGGTTTTGCACAATTATGTTTGGAAGCACATATCTCTCTAGTCTAATAATTATTTTCATTAATTTTAAGGAGATTTTCAAAATAATATTGAAGAATATACAATAAAATTTTAGAGAAATTAGAATGGAATTGAGTGATTTTTCAAAGGATTGGAGTTTCAAAAAACTCCTCAAGGCTACAAATCAAATAATATCGTGGATATATTTTTTAGGTAATTGCTACCCACACCCTGGTACAAATTAAAATTCTAATGAAAATTAGAGTACCATGTGTATGGAAAAGACTCTAACCATCAGTAAAGGTATCTCAACATTAATAAAGGTGTCTCAACCTTACTCCTAATGTTAAGATTACAATAGTGTGATTTTTAAGCTATAGAATTAGAAAATGAAATTGAGAAATTAAATTTGTTTTTGGGCAAAATAAAAAATTCCTAGTTATTTGACATCACTTCCAAGGAATGTGAGTGTTTAAATATTTCTATGTTTTACAATTTATTTTGAAAAATCCCAATACTTCTTGGATCAAAATTTATGGCATCTAAAAGTTTAACCTCCAATAGTAAAATATATAAAATTTATATGATAGATTGGTACATTTTTAGATTAAATTTTGTACTTTTTTTTCCTTATTAACATTTACAATCAGACTTCATGATCCATCATCAAGTTGAAGTATCACAAAGTTTAATCTAATAAGTTGATGACAAAAAAATGCATACATTTATTCAAAAAAAAATACCAATACATCATTATGGACAGAAATTATGGCTAATATATGTGATTGCAAAGGACTTGTAAGAGAGACTTACACTTGGTAACTAACTTATGATGTGTGTTGCAACATTCATAGGACGTTTAAATAGAGAAAATGAAACTGGATTAGAAATCCTAAGTTGGAGAGTGGATTATGACATTTTTATGGCTAGAGGAAGGATATGTAATTTTTAATTGTGAACTCGTCCAAGGATTGGTTGTCAAATTTCTAACAAGGCATTTGGTATCACATTTTAGGTGGTTTTATCTCATGGTTATTGTTATGTCGTCAAAATTACTTTAGATCTCTAGGTGGCGATACTCCAATAAATTCTTAGACTTTATAAATGTGTTGTAATATTTGATTATATATATATATATATATATATAAGGAGTGCCAGATTTTTCTTCGCAAAGGGTTTTACCCATGCAAATAGTCGTGTTATGGTATAATGTTTTGTGTTTATTCCTTCTAATTGTATGATTTATTTTATTTTTGCACATAACCCCTCTCATAGATTAGTGTACAAATCACATTCCACATTTTTTCTTCCTTTCACATGGTTGTATTATTCTTCAATATTTTGTGTTGGTCTTATTCCAATCTTCATTTGATATACTAATATACTTGTATTTACTTTTCATAACTCTATGTTGATATCCTTCCTCTAAAATATTCTCCATTTTTAGTTTTAGAGATCATTATCTGAATCCATTTAGCTTCTTACTATTCGAATGAGAGTCCCCAACCCTAGATGTCCATTTTGTGGCCTACCGGAGTCTTTCATGCATGTTTTTTGGTTCTGCAGAAGAGCTCAACAGTATTGGGCCTGGATTCATGATTTCTTTCGGCCTTTTAGGTTGGAGTTTTTCTCCTAGCATATGGTCCTGTTGGGAGATTCTCCCATAATCCCCTTTAATTTTTCCTATATCTGGCATGATTTTAGGATGGAGATTCTATTTACTTTATGGAAAGACAGAAATGTTGTTTTATTTTCTCACAGATCTCTTGATACCAGTATATTTATGCACTCTAAAGCTTGTATCTGTAATAATGTGTTACTGTAGATACAAGTTCAGACAGATAAGGTGGCTCTTGAAGTGGCACATCTGTAGGAGCTCTTGCATCACTAGGGCAATGCCCCTTGTACAGTTGCTCGCGTGCCACCAGACCCTGTTTCTGCTAGAAACACTCCTCCTCGCCACCGTCGCCGCTCCTCTGGCAGGCGGTCTTTCACTCCCCATTCTCAAGCTCGCCCTTGCTCTCCCAGCAGAGGTGCTTGGCGGGGTCGTTCATCTTCTCCGTAGCAACGACACAGTGCCTCGGGCTGGGATCTGCCGCCTCCTGGTGTTTTTCCTGTTGCTGGTTATGACAAGTTTCCTCACCTAGCATTGGCCATTTCGCCTCCCAGAGTGGAGGATGGAGAAATTTCACAAGATAAAGAAGATAATGATGGGTGGTCACTTCCTGACCCCAACCCTAACCCCACCACTGGGTGGGGTAATCCTGAAGATCAAGATCCTCCCTCTGCAACTACTACTTTGCCTGCATGAGGTTTTTTTTTATGAATAGTTGTTTTATGTATTTCTGGCCTTGGGCCATGTGACTCTCGCGGGGTGACTTTTTCCCTTGACCCCTTTTTTTGTGAATATGTACTTTATAAATTTTAATTAATGTTAAAGGGGCTATTCATAAAAAAAATATTCAAATGAGAAGTGTTTTTCATAGTTTCTCCACCCACACTCAAATATGATAAATCACTTTAAAAAAACGCTTCTGCAACAATCACAAACAAGTCACAACACTGCGAGAAATGTATTCCTTCTTAAAACAAGTTGTATCTCTTTTACCAAATGTTGATTAAAAAGGTAAACATTGTTGGGATAAGGTGTTGTACACCTTGCATACTATTTTAAATGTTTATTTTATTATTATGTGTGTGGTGCACCTATGGGAACCTAGATGGATGTACATAACTAGGAGTAAACATTCTTGGGGCCACTTTATGTGTTGAATGTAATATTGGGAAATATATCTAAAGTAGGCGTCGAATTAGGGAAATGTATTTAATTTAATACTAGTAAATATTAATAAAGTGAAAAATAGTATGTACCAATATCAAATGTGGGGTGAATGATTTTGTGAACTCATAGTTTTGAGTCACATGGTTTTACTTTACAACTTGGTTGTGTTTGCATGAGATTGATTCTATATAAGAAAAAACATGTTTAGTGGTAAAGGTTGGTTGGTTGAGTGGGTTTTCATTATTCAACCTTTCCAAGGAGTGCATTTGTGAAGCATGGCATGAGATTTAAGTATTCATGCATAAATACATGAAGAATACATTTACGGGCTTGATATTTAAGAAGTATTTATTGTGTCCTTGTAAGTGACTTGTATTTCTTTATCGTTGAATAATAATATGGAGTATGGATACTTTTGGAGGCTCGATTTTCCCTCATGATAATTTTACCAAGGTATATCTTATGTTATCTTTTGGCTTTCCTACTTTATCTATGGATAATAGTTATTCTATAAGCTTGTGTGCATGGTTATCTCTTATGACTTGTGTAGGAAATGGATTAAGTATTATTAGGTATGAGGCATTATTTACTAACAAACATGAAAAAAAATCCAAAGTAATTATTTAATATTCTAGTGTTGTAAATTGTATAACCCTACAATTTCTCTCATCTTGGACTTTCTTTGGGGTTGTCCCAAGCTCATGCCCCGAATTCATATCTGATTGTGCTAAGCCCATGGATATTTCTGGGATGTTAGCACAATCCTATGCTCACTGGCCCTAATTTCAACCCAAAATGTCAGGATTATGGTGACTAGTGCCATAGTCCATCCATTTTGGCCCCCAATTTAAAATCATAATGACATAGAATTTGAGAAGAAGGAAGTATTCCTTGATGTCAGACTTCTTCAAAATTTAAATCGAAAATGTGTAAGTTGAGGATAAATACAACTCCACCCACATCTCCCCTCATTTGAAATCCTACATCCTACAAGTATTTGAGTTCCTTGAATTGAGCATTCAATCAAGCATATTCAAGGTAGTTGAGGGGAGTTTGCAATCAAGCATTCAAACATTAAAGTTCAACAATCATGATTGAAATTTTTATGTGTTCCTCCATGAATAAAGGTGTGTGTTGACTCCTACCAAGCAACATCAAGCTTTGTGTGAGGTTTCAAGGAAAGAAGTTCATATAAAAGTTATTATTTGTCAATTTAAGCATTTTATTTAAGTTTCTCAACCTCTACCCTATTAGGGGTAAGCTCTCTTTCATCCTTTTTTTGTAGTGGAGTTAGAAACACGGACCTGTGTTTCACTTAAGCAAGCCCCTATACAACACAATATTTTCCCCGTCTTTGTGTGCGTTTTATAGATTCTATTGTTGAAAGTGACAAAATTTTGTAAAACATATTGAGACACAAAACTCCAATCTTCAAATAGATAAAAACCATTGGACTAATATGATTAGCTTCATATCTCGATACTTTTTGGTTGAATTTTGGAGGGAGTGATCTACAAGGCATTATGATCTAAAATTTGAAGCCTCAATTGATAAGGACACCTATAGGGATAGGCACCTATCTCCATAGTCTAACATCATTAGCACCATATTTTAGTCACACTTTCCTCTCTACATCTCATTTCAATATACGAGCTTACATTTGATTTATTGTTCTATATCTATCTATTTGTGTTGAATATTGTCAAATTTGCATCATTTCTCATCATCATCTGATTCAATAAAAATCAAATTAAAAGGTAATAGTTAATCATAGTGCTTAGCTCTCCTAAAGGACTCAATTTTATCCTAATTGATTATTCTCCAATGAAATGAATAAAATTGAAAAAATGAGTGAATAAGTCCCTAGTTTATATTTCTAGGCTAAAGACCTCATTTTCACCCACATTTCAAATACAATAAATCATGTGAATAAAATTAATGTGTCATTAAACAAGAAATCATAAAACAAAATGTAAGATATATGAAACCAGATTTATATGGAGAAATCCTTGTTGAAAAAACTTTACCACCGAAAGGACCCAAGTTTGTATTAATTTCAACAAAGAGTGCATGTCATTAAAAAAATCATGTAAGTGCAATAATCATATATTAGTGCCATAGATATATCATCATGTGGCAAGTGTGAAATACGATGGAAATCTATAATTATCAACAAAATATAGGAAAAACCAACAATATACCCCTAATAATGAGGATAATGGTTAGTTGATAATCGTCAAAATGCTAGATAGAAAGTGCAAACATAAATAAATATAGTGTAAATGTATGGAAACAATAAGCATGTGTCATGAAAAAGTAAGCATGAGATAATAGCGTGTAAAGAAAGTATTCAAAAAAGAGAAGACAAGTGGACAAAGAGAATTCCTCCCATGTGGGAAAACATAGCAAGTATCATGGACAAAGGAAACACATAAGAGTAATATAAACCAAGAGACAATATGTATAATATAGATAGAAATGAGAATGAAAACATCACAAAAATATGACATAAGAAAGAAAAAGCACAACAAAGATGGATCAATAAAAAACCTAATTCAAAACACAAAAAATAATCGTAGAAATATTTTTAGTTGACATGATGAAAGTGGTTACTAATAACCACATAAATTTGTATCTCAAATTCATTGGGAGAAACACATAGAAGACATAAGAAAGAGGTAGCATGAACCAAAAATACATGTTCATATTCACTTGTGTGAACATGCACCATTAAAGGTTACAAATTAAGAACATGAAATCATCACATACATAAAAGAATTAAAGCAAAGAGAAAGGAAAGGGAAATAAAAGATCTCACACAACTATGCATTAGTCATTTCCTCTTGCAAGAAGATACCAATAATGAATCTCAATGTGCTTTTACTCAACCTTTGAATTCTTTTGTATTGTAACTTCATGCTCATGTCATTTCTCAAGTGGGATATGAGAACAAGAATATGGAATCAAATGATAAGCATAGCCTCTAGATATTGAAACATTAGTACCACCTTGCAAATCTCATTAGAACTAAAATTAAAATGTCATATGAAAGCATATATAAAATCCATGAATGAAGTTTAAGAAGTATAAAATAAATCAAGCCATAACAAAGCTTCATCAATTAAAGTTTCTCTAAATGTGTACAATTAAAAACATCTCATCATTAATATGTACATAATAAATTAATGATCAACATGTAAGGATGCACCTTTATGATATACATTTCTATCACCACTCAATGCTTCAATTAATATCTAATAATATAAGAACTATAAAGCATAAGATCCATGATTGAGTTGGCCTCAATGTCATTCATTTATGTAGTTGACATGCTCACCTACTCTTAATGCGTCACACAATCCCTCGATAACTTTGTACATCATTATCACATGCAAAACAACTATGTACACTATTGATATGCACAAGTTGTGAAGCATCTCTAAATTATATTTTTCACCTACATAACACAAGCTTGCATAGTGCACATAGATGAATCATGTATCCATCCAATTATTTTCTTTTCTAGGACCATTCACATCTCATGCTCTTATATTCCAACTAGCATACAACTAAAACTTGCACAAAAGTTAGCACCACCTTTTCCCCATGTAAAGTACATCATATAGATTTGACACTTATAGTTGCCTCACCCACATAATATAGCCCACCTTAGACACATGACGCTTTTCAACATGTTGTTGAGGACATAATTGGCTACCACTTGTATGAATGTGTATTTTATAAGATATAGGTGGAGAAGAACCTAGCTACAATTTTATTAAATGTGCATTTTATAATATATAGGTAGAGAAGAACCTAGCTAACAAAGGCAGCGGCTAATCTCCATGTCAAATGCACCCAAAAAAAAGTCAAAATCTTTTTTTTTCTAGATCCGTGAAAACACACTATTTTTTTTTTGCAATATTTTTTTGTTTTTCCACAACAAAATATGTAGATCATGAAGAAAAAATGCTGAAAATTTCATGAAAATCCATTGTGTTTTCCGTTTTTTGAAATTTGGCCAACGGTGCATTTTGCATGGAGAATAGCCACGTCCACTAACAAATTTCCTACAAGGTCATTGTACAATGCACATTACAAATTCTTCTACTCTTTTAGAATGTGCATTTATATTCTAATCCAAGGTTTAACTTTTATATTCTACAAATCCTATTGACTTGTGTCCTCTAATCCACTTGGGAATTAATCATTACAATTAAAGATTAAAATCTTTTATACTCACAACACTTGTAGTACCATGTTCCTAATTTAGCATCTAAGCATTTATGCGAACATTAATCTAACATAACATAATGGTAGAAAAACATGCACCTAGGGTTTCTATTAAACCTTCCTAATCAGTGTGCACTTAGAAATTTAATGTTACGCACTCTTTAAATAGCTCTATGATTTCATGATTCAACTTCAACTAGTACTCAGGAAGAAGTGTATATCATAATATCTTTATAGTTTAGGTCACCCTTGGCATTCCAATGTTTAAGGAAAGATCAATGCCACATCAGAGGATAACTTGGTTTGACAACCTAAATCATAATTACTCATTAGCACATTCACTGACATTGAAAATATTTTTGATCACAATGCTAAAAATACTAGTCAATGCATCACTAGTAGCAAGTAATTAACATAGTACACAATAGAAAATCTAATGAAGATTGAGATTGCCTTTATTAGCACTATGTAAGATGAATAGTATCATGTCAAATATTACGAGGATGGATTAATGAAATTTCAACAATTACACTAATGTAGAGAGCAAATTGTGTAATCTTGTCATAACGAATTCTATGATTACTCTGCATGCCCATATGAGAACATGTTGGAACACCTTTGAGTTCTCAAATGCATTAGTTAGATCCCACCTCTCACCATCACATACATGAACCTTGTTACCTTCAATACTTCGGCCCAAGCATATCACCATGTATCCAAAACTGAAGCTAAAGAAAAAATAATGTATAATGCTTCTTACATGCAATAGTACTCAACATGCATGAGATAACTTTCAACATTATGTGCATACTATAATGCACTAGTACACAAGCTATAATAGAATTTTTGATTGTCCTCTCCAAACCCCAAGTGTTTGAAAATGTTTTCACCAAACATGGACAAAGAGAAACAAATATAATGTGAATAATGATGTAATTACTACTACTACTACTACTACTTTTGTAACAACTAGCATGCCCAAAAAACTCATCTTATAGACCACCAAACCCTAATGACAAGGAGGAAAATAATTGTGTTATAATTCCTTAGTGTTCCTACTACAACTAATACTTACGAGAACATGAATGACTTTTCCAAATAAATTTCTAAGTAAATAGCAACCATATGCATATCATCATCAACAATTGTAACTAAAACAATATCACCATGCAAAAGATAATGTGACACTCGGTATTCTTCACCGATGCACATTCTTTAGAATGGCTACAAGACAAGGGACCCAAACAAGCTATCAATGCATAGTAAATTATGTTGTTAAACCCATGGACAACACCATCACTAATGGCATTGAACACCTTGACTTGTATACAATATTTTTCTCGACAAACCCTTTTTTTACGATCACATACATTCATGATTGGAAGCCAAAATGCTAAAATAATAGCATTAGCAAGTACTTAAACCTAAATGAATTTCTCCACAATCCAAACTCACTCTAGTCTTAGTAAAATATCCTACAAAATCATTATGCACACTAAGAAATTCATACTTATGATGGTTCAAACAAACATGCCTAAGAAATCACACATGCACTAACTACCAATGATTGTGTGTCTTGTCCATCACAACAATAACATAACACTAAACTATGCCAAAACAAAAGTCTCCATCAATCCTATGGGTCTTCCCACAAACTAGATAATGTAACACAAAATCAACTTGATATTCAAATTCCTTCTTTCAAATAATTCCCTACAACGTACATAATATTTGAGAGAAATATGAAATTTGGTGCCAATTTAAAAATTGGAAGACGAGGAACAATTAATCCAAGCTCCTCCCTTGCAACAACTTGATTATGCTCATATCCAAAAAGAACACAACTTAAGTAATTTTGCACAAACTATCAAACACTAGACACAATCTCAATATAAGTCAAGCATCTAGTACCAAATATTGATGACTTCTAAAACCAACCCCACAAGGTACATTAATTAACCAAAATTGATCTTAACACATCTTGCAAGTGCATTTAGAATACAAGGAGTCTTAAGAATGGTTATGGGACTCAATTAATGATCATAAAACATTTATATAACTTGTGAATGACATCTTGCATATATATTTGTTGCATACTTTCATCTTGAAGTGCATTTAGAATACAAGTCTAAGAATGGTTATGGGACTGATTAATGATAATAAAACATTTAGGCCCATTTGGTGCATGAAATTAATTTATCCAAAATAGGCCTATTCTAGAATAAAGACCTATTCTCAGATTAATTAATCCTGAAAATGAAAGCTGGAATAAGTTATTCTGCATTTGGATCCCATATTGTGGAATTGGAATAAAGATTATTTTTTATTACACATACACATATATACACACGTGTGTATATATGTGTATATATACACATATATACACGTGTATGTGCACACATGTATATACACACATGTATACACACGTGTGTATATACAAACCCACATTACAAAATAAAAATATTAAAAAATTTAAAAAATAAAATTAATAAAATAAAATAAATTTGAATCCATAATAACTTATTCTCGAATAAGAAATGAATTGCAGCTTTTTTTTAGAATTAACTAATGCAAACATTAACCCCAAAATTGGAATTAGTTTTCTAATTGAGAATTTATAAAATGTCCACAAAGAACGAATTAATTTATTTTAGCATCAACTAATGCCTATATATTCCAAACGGACTGAAACATCTTGCATATATATTTATTGCATACTTTCGTAAATTATATAATATCCTCAATCTCAATCTTAAAACATCCACCATATTTAACAATTACCTTTATAACCGGCACTCAAATTTAACATCAAAACTATACTCATTATTATATCTAAAACTAAACATCCCTAAAATTACATGTCATTTTTTAAAATAACAATATTTTACCCACTTTTATTATTCTCACCTATAATAAAAATAACAAAAATAATATATTTAATCAATTAGAATTTTTTTTTACCAACATATGAAAAAATCAGAAACAATATATAAAATATATAAAATTGACTTCAGATATTTTTGAAAAATAATCGTAAATCAGAAAATTATGAAATTTATTACAGGTCTTTATACAAATTTTAAGTTTCTATAAGATCTTATTGATCATACTGATAACAAATGTGTTTCTAATTTCCAAATAGACGACAAATATCAATATTACATAACTTTACCACTAAGAAATCATAACTTTACCACTATAATATAACATTACAAAACTGCTGTTGCATACAGAATTTGAGTAAATTTTACTATGATAGTACTGACAAATCCGGACTGTTTCACTCATTCTCATAAGAAATGGTTACTTGTAAATCACTTAACATAAAACATAGGTCTAATAAAACAAACATAGGTCTACTGTTAGGTCTAATAAAACAAACATAGGTCTAATACAACAGTAGAATTCTGATGGACATGACAATCTGACTGATGAGCAAGCATCAGTGAATTAATATGAATTTTGAACTTCATAAAACATAAATTGAGTTTGTCATTTGATGTTAAGATGGTAGATAAAGAATTAACATCAGATTTGGTCTTTAAAACATTGGAATTTCAATGAAGTTGAGATTATAATTGGCATTATTAATCTACAGTCCTTCTGACTTAAAATTGTACAGCTTTTTTTCTCAACATTTTGGATCACACAGGGGTATCCATCCTTCAAAAAATAAAAGGTGAACTGTATCCATCGTCAAAAAGAGAAAACTGTGATATAGTTCAAGACTAAAACTACACTGCCAGTAGATGTTTAAACGGCGAGGGACAATTAACATCAGCTTTGTGGAACTTACATCTGACGAATGAGAATAAGCATCACCTTTGGTCTTTCACGGAAATGGGAAAAACGCTGGAGAAGATAATATTCTCACAGAGACATCACCTTTGGACTTTGACAGAACTTGGGAGTTTCTTGGAGGTAGATACGTTGATTATTCCTCACTAACGGACAGAAATAGCGGGGGAGCTATACAAATAGAGGAAAAGATGCCTATACACGTTATTGGCATGGTCCCCAACAAACTCCTCCACAAACTTACCTAACTCCCTTAGTCTATTGGCTGTCGACATATTTAATTCAACGATTCGACCCACCACATAAGGACCCACGTAAATATCATTAGCACCCTAGAACATGATTGAATTTGTCTTCACTCTTATACAGAACTGGGGCATTACGTGATGAACTTAATAATATGGACTACCTTACATATAAAGTGAGCCCACAAATTGACCCAAAATATGGTGATTTGTTTGAATCTGCTAGACATTGATAATATAAGAAATGTTCGTTCCAGATTTGTTTTAATTATAAGTGGGGCTTACAAATTGACCCAAAATATGTGCTTTTGTTTGGCATTGATATGCTTCATACAACAATGCGCTTTGTTTGATTCTGCTCGACATAGATATTTTCCCTCGTCTTCATTCTGAAGATTAATGTGATCAGAAATGTTTGAACAAACCAAATACACAGGAATACCCAGACTCTTCTTGTCCATTACAATGGACTGAAAACAAAAACAAAAATAAAGCAGCGCCCAAATTGGCATAGTTACTGATATACAAATAAAAAATATTACAAAGAATTGGTGTTACAGCATGGAACCCTAGGGGTGGGTAGCCCAGAAAAGTCAAATTTTGGAACCCGTTACAAAAGTCCTTTTTCCATGTACCTCTTTCCCTGGAAATTTAAAAAACAATGAAAATGCAATATCTGTTTTATGTACCATTTGACTATCAGCAAGATATATAACAGTATGACGATCTTTGCTTCACAGATCGTGAGGCCGAATGATTCACCTGCTATCCATCCAACATAACTTTGAACTCACTAAACCTCGACATTATGGGGTGTAGAAAATGTTGCTATGCAATATTATCGAATCATTTTAGCCATCAAAACCTACATCTTCTTGAACAACAGATTTCGAATGGTAAGGATGCACTTCCAGTTTCCAAATAAATCCTGTGACCACAAAAATAAAAGCCCCAGATAATTACAATCTATGGCACAGATCGAGATCTCTCACACTAAAATGATATCATCTATCCAATCGTACTGCAATGTTTGTCCTCCTGATACATCAAACATTTGGCAGAAAAAATTATACATAATCAAAATGAGAATTGAGATGAATGCTAGAAATTTACAGAAATAAAAAGATCTGCCTCTTTAATCAAATGAGAATTAAGATGACTTCTGAGACAAATTTTACAGAAATAAAAAAGTTTGGCTCTAATTTGAAATATATCGACTTTGTTCCAACCAATTTATAGAATGCATCCTCAATTAAAGAAGCACTGAACAACCTCACCCAACTGAACATAGATTTCTTTGATTCGAAGTTTCATCTACATTACAGACTTGTCTTAACTAAAACCCAATTCAGTTTGTTTTCCCAAAATTACTTGAGGAATTAGATTAAAAAAAGAAGTAGAGATTGTAGTATTACCATACAGAAAGCTATATATCAGTTTTGTAAAGCAAATTAGAATAAATAAGAAAAGAACTAACCTTTACAGCCAAGCAACTCTGTCTGTCAATTTCAGCTCCTCTAGGTTGGCTGGTTGAGAAAGCAATTAAAATCATTTCATTTCATTAGTTGCAAGTGCCATTGATATGATCAGAACTGCAAAGTACAATAACCATCTGCACTTTGTCTGCCTGCCACAATCACATTCGAGAGGTCAGCCGTAGGACAGAACTGGAAACTCAAATATATATTCAATATAATATGATAAAAATCTTGACACCACCCCATTATTTTATGTGGCTTGATAAAAATATTTTATGGGCTAGAGTAACCACGAAGGCCTGCCAAAATTCCAGACAACTTAAAAAATGATTGTGTCAGTAAACCAAATAAAGCCTCTAAGAAAGCAGTTCTTTGGATGCAAAACTTGGATTCCTGTCGGAACACAAAAAATTCAATAAATCCAGAACAGCTTGTCCTACGGAAAAGTGCTTTGACAAATGCATGATATGATTTTTAACATCTAAATGCAACTGTTTAAGCATAAATTGGTAATACATTTCAGATGTCAAACGTTGAGGCAAACATAAAAAAGTATACTACTGTAAATAGATCTAGATCTATAAAAAAATTGCTCTTCTATTGGTTATTTTTAAAATGCAAAAGAAGCATCTCATTGGGAAAAACAGGGTTGCTCTGATTCTCCTGAAGATGCAAAGCTTGAAGTCCTGTATGAAAACAAAAGCTATTTAATTCCATAACAGCTTGTGCTAAGGAAAAGTTTTTTGACAAAAGCATCAGATCACTTTCAAAATCTAAATGCACTGGTTAGCACAAATCAGATGACAACCATGTAAACATACATTAAATAGTATGCTACTGTAATTAGATCTAGATCTTTGAGGCATTTGCTATACTCCTGGTAGCACTTAAAATAGAAAAGAATAAGACACGACTTGGATTACTGATAGGAACTTGATTTGATTAAGGAGATGGACAAAATGTTCTGAACGGGTGTCCCAGAAAAATAGTTACAAAATTCCTCTTTGCATTAATCTTGCCAACAAGAGGAAACTGTTTAACAAGTTTCAATAAAGTCTCAATTGTCAACAGCATTTTCCCCCCATCTTCTAAAAGACCTTTCAGGACATTATTCCCGAGCCATAAAAAAGGTTGATCCAAGCAAACAGCCAAGAAATTATTCGAAGTTTCTAAATCAACTAATGTCCATGCTATCTCCTGCAGGGCAGATAGATGGAACAAAAGAAAATGAGCGTTCAAAAGGCGATGAATTTATCATCCCATCCCGTCTTCTTCGTTTGGGAGCGCAGGCTTCGGCAGAATCTGCCTCCACCCTCCTCCGAACAATCCCTCTCACCGCAAGCTGTTCTACTGGTGTTAGAGGGAAGACCTGACCACTTACTCTGCATACACAGCTGTGGTTATCATAAACAATTCTCTGATTACAATTTTTATCACAAATGTGTGTGCTTCCTGTTAATTTGCACCGAAAAATATTTGCCCAAACATGCTCAATACGACATCGTTTATCACATTTATGAGTATGCACATCATCTTCATGATTTAGGAGGCTCGACAAATACACTACAGTTGTTGTCTCTTCGTTCATGACCGGTTTAGCGTGAACTTCTTCCATGTCTTCCGACTTCTCGACGGTGTCGTGCCTTTTTCTCTGCACGTCAACAATCAGCAACGTATCAAAAACGACTTCATTTCTGGTCTCAGAAACACCTATAATGCCTTTTTTTTCTGATAAATGATTTGAGTATACCTACAAACTATAAAACAGTTTCTGCACAGCAATATCAAAAGTTACTATTCTATCAAATAACCAGGTCACCTACAATAGAGGTAACAGGCCTAAAGTAGCTCAAGAATCCCCCCAAAAAGGCAGGAGACAAAGGAAATCGTCACATTTAAACCCTGTAAGAGAATTCACAGCCTAACTACAGAGATCTCTAATTTTAAAGCGCCTGGTCACAAGCCACGGCACAATATAATTAAAGTAAAATATATTCACCAGCAAAAACGCCTCTCCGTGATATTCCAAAATGAAAAAAGGTATGATCTAACCCACAAAAATTGCCATACTCTATCAAGAATTAAAACCGCTTGCTTAAATTAAAAATATTTTTTGAAAAAATTCAAAAGCTTCGTCCTCTCTTTACAGCCGTATAAAACTTAATCCCTTTCTAAAAGACATCCATCGTTTTAAATGGTTAAACCACGATTTCGCATTAAATTTAACAAATTTTTCTCTCAGCCGTTCCACCACGAAATTACTATTCCCTCGCACCTACGTCGAATACAGAGCCTGTAATAAATGTTCTGGCAATTTTATCAAATGTGAATAGGTTGTGATACCACTCTCTTTACACTCAAGGAAACTTTAAAAAGACTTCAGTCAACAAACAAAGAAATTTGTAAACTTAACAAGCTACCGAAGTATTTAACAAAACCATACACAAAAACAGAGCTTAAAATTCAAATCCGCTGTTTGTAAATGTCTGCTTGATACGTTGCACTTCAATAGCCGCCGCTAAACAGAGAATCTACAAAAATATTACTCTCAAAAATCCTTAAGAATGCGTACTGTCGACAAATCATCCGAACGAGCCGGTTTGGCCAGCTATAGCACCTTATTAACAGCCACTGTTTAAGCATAAACCCTCAATTTTGAAGCTTTCAAGACTCTTTCATGGGTAAATGAGGGTTTCAGCTAAATTTAACGTCAATTTTCTACCAAGAAAACCAAACCCCAAAACCGCTATGCTGTGAAAATAAACCCTACAACAGCTGTAAAAGAGAAAAATTTAACAGAGAAGAAGCAAGATAAACTTACGAGAACTGTAAAGCCCCTCGCAGCGAAACCCTTGACGAAAAAATTCTAGCAGAGCACCACTCCAGCATACACCACCCTCAGATTAAATGCTCAGACTCGTTGCCCTCCCCGGATTTATATAGAATTTGTGTCTACCCATGGTAGATGAAATGAAATTATGGCAAATGAAATTACGATGAATTTGGGTCAAACGTTAATAAGATTATAATATAATGTATTATCTTGTTTTTTAAAAACGCATTTATCCGTTACTTCCCCGAACTTTGTGCCTATTTGTCTGTTTAGCGTAAGACTTCCGTCGTAGAACATGTGAAAACGGGTCAAATACGTCGACGTCAAAGGAAAACTTTTGTGTACTGAAAACCCTAAAATGCAAATGAATTTTCTCCATAAGACAACCTTCACATGGAGACGAAAAAACTGTGCAAATATGAAACTGGCACTGAAATCAGACAGATTTTTAATGATGTAAATGCCCCCCGGCATGCTAGGAGTACTGAGCATTGTTTAATGGAGAAGCAATAGCAGACACGTACAAAAGAGTTTCAAGAAGCAAGTCGAATGTATGGAGTTCGAGTAGTATTGGGATGGGTGACCTTTCAATAAGTTAGGGCCCGTTTGTTTCGTGGAATTTGTGCATGCTGGAATTGCCTATTCTGGAATTGAATCCATTCTGGCAATTGGGCTATTCTCAAAATGAATTCTAGAATTAGGCTGTCCTGTTTGGTTCCCCTGGAAGATGAC
>MU228410.1:881001-909478 GCA_018584345.1 Thuja plicata | reverse complement strand
AATTCGCATAACCCTATTCCAATTTTTAATTTTGGAACCAAACAGGGAATTGAACATTTTGGGAATTCGGAAATGCCAATTCCCATTCAATTCCAATTCCACCCCTGAAACAAACGGGCCCTTATAGGTTTCACTTCTATAAGCATGGAAACGTTCAGCAGACAAACCCTTTCCGAATTGATCATTAAAATGAATTTAGTAATTAAATTGAAAATCAAATGAATTTATTAATTAAATTGAAATTCAATCAGCAGTTGTTTCTAGTTTTCAATTTAATAAATTCATTTTAATCGGCTGCATAGTCGTTTCCTATGAGCACCACCTAGATGCAATGAGTGCTAAGTGTTCCATTCATTCTCGCGAGAGATGGGTTCATGTGAACCACTATTCATGAAACATGGGTCATTGAGTTTGACTAAAAAAACTACACACTTGAATCCTCATAGGAGTATCACAATTTGACTTGTTGTGGAAAGTATCTCCTACTTATCAAGTTGAATGTAAGTTAGAACTTCAAATGTTGGCAAAAAGTTTACTAGCGCTTAGACTAAAAAAAATACACACTTGAATCCTCATAGGAGTATCACAATTTGACTTGTTGTGGAAAGTATCTCCTACTTATCAAGTTGAATGTAAGTTAGAACTTCAAATGTTGGCAAAAAGTTTACTAGCGCTTAGACTAAAAAATCTACACACTTGAATCCTCATAGGAGTATCACAATTTGACTTGTTGTGGAAAGTATCTCCTACTTATCAAGTTGAATGTAAGTTAGAACTTCAAATGTTGGCAAAAAGTTTACTAGCGCTTAGACCATTCATCACTGTTATGAACTAGAATCCATGACTTTCTTCCGTTTTCTCTATGTTGTGATCTCTTTAAGCTTAATACAAATCTTAAAAGGAAAGTGGAAGTGTTAATAAGTAGGAGAATCTATTGTAAGTCAAATTGTGATATTGTTCTTATTGACCCATGTTTTATGAATAGTGGTTTAGAAGAATGTGTCTCACATGACGATTAATGGAACACTTAGCACTCATTGAATGTATGTGATTTTTTCAAAGGGTGAAGCATCAGGCCTTCCCCAAAAGGTCACATAAACAAAGTATTAATTATTTTTGTATGCCTAATGTATTGTCTTTAGTATTCAAATATTTAGATAGGGGTCATATAGAGGGGACATTCTTAAAAAATGATTATTTTCAAGTGTAGGGCGAAGCATCAAGCCTTCCCCAAAAGGTCACAGAAATAAAGTATTAATTTTTTTGTATGCCTAATGTATTGTCTTTAGTATTCAAATATCTAGACTGGGGTCATATAGAGGAGACATTCTTAAAAAATGATTATTTTCAAGTGTAGGAGAAGTGTATACTAGTGGCACATTTGTAGAGTTTAAACAATACATTGGATTTTGACAAAAAAAAATTGTTGCCTTTGTATGTGACCTAGTTAATTTTTGTTTTTTATTTTTTGGGTATTAACAAAGCTCCTTATAGAATATGTTAAGTGTCGAAGGGTCAAAAAGTGGCTATTCCCAAGTGTTGTTTGATACCTACTTGAAATGCCTCAATAATCTTATACTCAAAATTGTCAATAATCTAGTAGTGCACAAAGGGTACAATTATGAACCAAAAAAGATAAGAAATAATTGGCTATTGGTAGATGTCAAACTTATTAATGAACTTAAATAGTTATCATTGTTTTTTGGCTCCTTTAAAATTAGTTATTGGGGGGGTTGGGTGTGCACGTAGTGGAGACTATTAGAGTGCATTCGACTATTGGTGTTCTTCTCCTAGTTTAGGTGGGGTTTCATGATCTATTTTTAAGGTTCAAGAGGTCCATGAAGTGAAAAAAAAAGCTACAAGATTAATTGGAATAGCTTCTTCAAAAATAGTGGCCCTTATGGAACTAGAAAATGCCCCACCACCTTAGATTTCACATGTCAATCATTTGAAGTTTTTCAAATTTTACCAATTAATGTTTTTGTTATTTTATATTTATTTACTTTGTTAAACTAAATATATTAAATAAAAATTTATGAGACCGCCGACTTCCATGAATTTTAGAACTTAAACATTTAAATGGGACTACTCCTTTTTAAATAATCCTTAAAATCTTAACATTAGGAGGCCTTCCTCCATGGGACCCCAACCTTAAACTTTCAAATTTATAGAAGTTGATAGCCTCATGAATTTTGTTATTTAGCATATTCCATTCACGAGAGTAAATAAAATATAAAAATTAAATTAAATTAAAAAACTTCAAATGATTGACTAGTGGGAGATAATAAAAAAAAAGAAGTCTAAGTTGGTGGGGCAATTTCTAGTCCTATCATGTTCCACCCATCAATATCATGTTCCACCCATCAAACCTCTAGTCGTGTGAAAAGTAGGGGTTGTTATTTTTAAGGAAGATATTTTAATTAATCTATACCAATTTGTTTTTGACTTCATAATACCTCCTCCTCCTTAAAATAGAACCTAAAGCCTCTCCCGTCAAACCTAGCCTAAGAGTTGGACTCCCATAATATCTTCTTAAACCCTCTTATTTTATGATTTTTTTAAGGAGACGTGAAGGATTTCATGGCCTTAATTATAGTTCTTATGTTTAGTTTGTGTTTTAAAGTGGATTATTGTGATTTTCAATTTCATAGATTAGTGGATTTTGTGGATGTTAGTACAAGCAATCATATATTAGTGTGTAATGAGTGTGTTGATAATGATTGCATTCATTGAGTTAAAGATTTTTACCATGTAGTGGGGCAATACATGAGAACAATTGTGAGCTCATTAAATAAGTGACATTTTGTTTACAACTTATGTCTTTATTGGCAAGTGTAACTTTTGATTTGATTTTTTTCCTTACATTGCAAACACAAATGCAACATACAAATGTAGTACTAAATTATTGTTGTTTAAAAGTCTTCAAGTAAAAACCTCCAACTTGGAATTCTTGTTACTATGACAAAAGGAAGATAAAAAGTTATATAAAGATAAAGAGCATTGTTTAATGAAGAAGTAATTGTAGACTCTTAGACAAAAGAGTTTCTGGAAGCAAGTTGAATGTAAGTTAAAACTTCAAATGTTTTCTAAAAGTTTACTATGTCGGTTACTGTTTATATCATTTATTAGTGATCGTATGTTATACGTAAATCCACGATTGTTCTTCAATTTTTTGTATGTTCTAATCTCTTTTTAAGATTAATGCAATCTTTACAAAAAAAAGAAGTTATTTTTTGTTTATGAATTGTATTGTCTCTAATACCCAAATCTAGAGTTGGTTCATCTCAAAGAGTTGGGCTCTCATGATATCTTCTTACACCATCTTATTTTATGATTTATTTTTAGGAGATGTGAAGGGTTTATGGTCACTTCTTTTGTTAGAATAATTGAGAGGGGGGTGAATCAGTGGCCTCAAAAATTAATCCAATATTCAACCAAAACTTTATACCACAAATATAAAACCTCAAGTTATCCTCAATCCTACAAGACGTATGCCTTGTGTGAATCTAACATGTATATATTGCTCGGTATTTATACTATTTATCCTTTCCTTAAGCTTTACCAAATATCAGTCTATCTTTTCTTAACCTTTACCGAAATACAATAAATAACTTAGTGTTTACCGATCAATCTTGTTTTAGTAATGTATAAAGAAAAACATCAAAGCAATGAACCATATACACATTTGACACATGGATTTTTAACGTGGAAACCCTGTGTTGGTGAACAGATTTGTCTCCACTTTAATCACAATCTATGTTGACCCTATGCCTCTTTGAAAACAAATAGTTCTACAATAGTTGAGTAAGCATGAGATAATTGCTTCCCTTTGAATTATGTGAGGTACAACTCCCTCTCAAAAATATTCAATAAATTTCCAACTTAACAACTAACCAACGTACTTTTAACCTGAAAGCACATAAGGATCTCTCAAATACTCCTAGGTATTGAGGTATTTTTTAGATATTTCAAACATGAAAAGAAAACTAAAATTAAAGAACATACAAATTCTTTAACTATCTTGAGATAAACTTAAATGAGGAAGAAACTGAGAATTTTCAAGAAAGATGGGCAACCACCATACATATACGAACAACATGAAGCAGGGAATATATTAACTCACAAATTAATTAACATATCATGAATTTAAATTCACAGATTCAAATCGAGCTTTGTATTAAAGTATTATGATTACACAGAACAAAGTCTAAGATCAATGCAGGTTTTTGTATTTTTCTATTCAATTCCTTTTCCAAAAAAAAACCAAAGAAACAACTAACACGGCTTAAGCCAACGATCAAAACTAAGTCTAAAACCAAAAAAATCTAACCCCTGCAAAGTTTTATACACCAGCATTTATAGTTTAGTGATCCCGGGGCCTCCCTAAAAACTCGGCCACGCGGGTTAATCGAAAAGAAACGGTTACAAACTAGTAACTTAAAAGAGAAACAGTTTTAGAGACAGTTGTCCCATAACTAAAAAAAACTTAAAACATAAAAGCCTTGCATGATTTCAGCTACTTGTCCTCGGACGTGGCTTCTTGAACCAGCTTCCAGCTCTGAAATGTGCTCACCAACTCCTGAATAGGACGAGAGTGTAGGTTCTTCAAACCAGTCAGCTTTGTGCGACATGCATTCTTTTCCCACCTAAAATCCTGAATCTTTTCCAACTGCCTAGGTAACTGTCCTCTGTTTAGGAACAACATGGACTCTATGTTAGCTACCCTGGTGAAATCTTCATCCGTTATTTCTTATTTTTCCTTGATATTATTCATAGTATCTTCAAAGCTCTTAATCATGGATTTTGTGTTTATGCTTCCTTCTTCTAACTGGAGAATACCTGACGGGTTTACCACTTTTATGTCTTTTAATGCATTGGTGTGCATTTCCTTGATCTCCTTTTCCATAGCACATGTGTTGGAGACCACGGCTCTGAATAGACTACCTTTCCAGCTCAGATTCCTTTTTAATATAAACAACATGCAAGTGTCCACCATTTTCATTGGATCTTCTATCAAGAATTTCTTGAATCCATATTCCTCTATCTCAGTAACCTGAGAAACAATAGTTGCACACTTCTCTTCATATGATTCCCATCCTGGTATTAGGGTATGAATTTCCCCAATCAGCGCCTCCCCTTCCGCATAGGTGGTGAAGAATTCATGAATGAACTTTCTTCCTTACATAACAATACCACTAACCTAGTTCTTCATTGCTTCCACGAGGTATCTACCTTGCTGCATTAGCTTCAATAACTATTTATTATATGTGGAATTAGGATCAAAGTCCTGTGGAGATTGGGCCAAGGGTAATGCTCCAACCTCACTAAGTGAACTAAGAAATTTGGCCATTTGTAATCACGAGCTGCTTGAGTTCACGTTTTTCCTTACCATCCTTGTGAGATTGGCTGAGCATGCGGTCTGCATAAAATTTAAACAAATGGTCGCTGGTATCTTTGTTTAACACACCGAACTCCATCTTTGTAACCTCAAAATCTTCGATCGTGGGTTCATGGACTCCTTTTTGCTTGAAGGTTGCGATCTCGGCAGTCACTTTTCCTGTAGCAGGATTGGTAGCCAACCTTGCATTGCTCTTAGCCCTTTTTCCTTTGGGGCACGAGTAGCATACTTGGTAACTATTTCTTTGACTGGTAAGGAGACAGGTTTAAAGTTGTACTTCCTATTTACCGAATCTGTCAGCCAAGGGGGAATTGAACTAGACACCAACTATTATATGCTGACTTGGTAGGTGTCACGTCCTCCTGTTGAACTTCAGGCTTGTCAGTAAACATCTCCTGGTCTTTCTTGTTATGCTCCGGTGAGAAGAGATGTCCTCATCATTGATATCAATATCAATATAACCAAAATCTGAGGATGCCATTTGTGTTTGACCTTCAGACCTGGTTCTTAACCTTGCTCAGGGTGCGGTAGGATGTGCACAAGAAGTTGCCTTCCTTTTAGAAATAATAATATTACTTGCATGAGTGATCAAGAGGTAAGTGTTAGAGGGAACGAGCAACACTTCAACTGAGATGGGAGCATTAGATTTCTTAGGAGATCTAATCTTTGCTCTATCTTGTTTCCTCTTCTTTAACCAGACATCAATGTAGGTTAAAATGAACCTAGCCCTTAATTTGATATCCTCTTCCTCTTCTCTTTTCCAATCTACTTTCAAAAAAACCTCTGTGTTTGGACCATCGAAACCGGGTTCAATGATTTTAGAATGATCTTCTTTCACGTCAGCTATGTTTAACTTCAGCTGCAGGGTTTTGATTTGGAGAATCAACAACCTAGAGTGATCTTTCTTTTTAATTGCTTCATCATCTTCGATATCTTCCCAAAAATCTTCAATATGCGGGTTCAATTTAGACTAGATAATCAAATCAAAAGCCTACTTTGTGAACCTTTTGTTGTCAAACCCTCTCCTCGGCTCATAGAACTGCATGTGAAAACCCACCAAATTACTGCCTATCACAGAGACGTCAAGCATACTCTTGCATGTCATAGTTCCAAGACTAATGGGGAACATAGAATCCCATTTCTCCTCTGGAAGATTATTTTTAATTACTGTGAACATCTATCTGCAAACCTCCGCTAAGATGAAACAATCAAAGTAGAACCTCAACAATTTAAGAGGTTCCTCGTCAAAACCCCCAACTCTCACATAGGTGAACCATGGAAATTGAATATAAAAGATGCCGAAATGTTGAACTAGCTTCTGTACTTCTAGAGAAATCCTCTGATTTGGGGTTCTGGCTAGCTGGTAACACAATTTTCTGAGGAAAATATCATGAACTCTCTTGTAGTTTTCAAGGACTTTGTATTTCCTCAGTAAAGAGCAATATTCAAAAATGCTTATGTCTTCACTCCATGGCTCATGGGGAATCCCGACAAGGTCTTGAGTGCATACAAGGCAATATATTAAGTAAGAGGACATATAAAATTCCTGCCTTATCGCCTGTGCCTGTTTGAGCTGATCTCTTAGTGAACTTGCAATTATTTCAGCCCAGTTTAGACTTTGCTTTCCTTCTACAACAATCTCAATAAAATGGTACATCTAGTCTTTGAAAAGGAGCACCTACTCTGAACCTTTCACTCTATGTAATAAGACCATTATATCATGAATGTGAGGTTTCATATGGTCTTTGGTTAAAAATTTGGGCAATCTGGAACCACCTTTGTAGTTCGACATAGTCCACTTGCGAGCGATGTTACTGAGTTTCTTGTCACTTCTCTCTTGAAATTGAGCAAGCAATTGGGTTGGGGTAAAACTGACAAAAGCCTCATCTGGGAGCTTAAAAATAGACATTATTGTTTCTCTTTTTATAGTCAAAAGATTTTTACCATTGTTATTCAACACACTCTTGGACTTAACATCATAATGGTTTACGCACTGTAGAACTAGCTCTGGATTAACTACAACTGGGGGAAAAGCAGTGGATTGAAAAAAACTACTAGACATGAGCTCTAAGGTATACTTATTCTCTATTGCATCCTTCATATTTTCAACCAACTTGTCTACTTCAACTCCCAACAAATTAGTGTCCGTGATCACTGGGGCTCTACACTCTAGATTAGCAGTATTTCCAAAAAAATGCATGCTAGACCTCATTTTGCTTTCCCAAACAAATAAAGAATTACAACCCTTCAAAAACACACTACCATGTAGAAAATAGGAAGCAAGAGGGGGATTTTTGGCGTTTACTTGTATTCTGTAGACTCGGGAAAACAAAAACCTCTGTCCTTCCAGTCGAGACTCCTCAACCTAGCTCTGAAAAAGAAAAAGTTGAAGGACAATATTTAAAGAATGCTCACCCAGCTGAAATATAACTGAAGAGACAGACATTAAATGTGGCATGTAGGCTCATGCATAGTGAATCTGACGATGTGACATATGGTGAGCTTCATTTAATCAAATCACTTAATTCATGATTACTTTCCAATTAATGCCACTACTTTACTCGTGCTGAAAAATTGCCTGCCTTAACTCATTTTGCCAGCTCAAAATTACCCCGTGTCTACCATCAAATCAAAATTGATCGTACCATTATTCCAATAAATACTGCTCTGATGTGTCATGTCACCAGTCACCTCAGCTATCACATCAATCTTTAAGCCTGTTGAATCTACCTTTGAACTACTTTGAACTACTTTGAACCGAGGTTCAAAGAGGTTCAAAGTGGTTCATTGTCACATCATGACGTGGCATGGGTCCCACTTGCGATCAGTGATGTTAGCCCAAAATATTTGTTTGAACTGCTTTGAACTACTTCTAACCAAGGTTCGAAGAGGTTCAAAGTGGTTCATGAGGAAGAAATAACTTCTACTCTTGGCCGAGAAGAGCCGACTTCTACAAGATGGGTTCATGAAGTATTAAAGCGATTGAATCAGAAGTAAAACCGACATTGGACAACTCTTTTATCATGAACTTTATTGATAAGGAGGAAATCGAGCAAGGATTTAAAATATAATAAGGTCAAGGACACTTTTACCATGGCAACTCAAAATAGACCCTAACACCCTGTTAACGGAAAAACCACTTGGGACTGGTAACCCAAAATTTTCACTCTTCTGAAGTGAGCTCGGTGAAGAGCCAACCCTGTTAAAGGTTACAAACACACTGTTGAGTATGACCTTGTTAGAGGATTTAAAATGAACAGTATATCACTTGACCTAGCATTCACTATGCTATCAACATGAAAACCTTTTGATACTCCTTGGGATGTATCTCAATATATAAAGGATGGTTAAATCCCACTCTGTTAAGAGATTTTCTAAATCAATGGTTAAATTGAAAAAATATATGATCTATTCATAAATACAACTTAATCTTGCAGATGTTCAGATCTATTGTAAGCTCGTAATACCTCTTTTGATCAATGTTCTCTTCAATTCCTTTGCTCCACTTCTTTATGCTCGGTGAATGTTGTTGCTTCTCTGTTGCTCGGTGTCTACAGAATTCTTGGCTCTGTTCCTCAGCCTGCATGATCATGAGATCTGCATGAAGACTTCTATCTTCACCAAAATTCTCTTCAACATTCCTCTCATCATAATGAATTGCTTGTCTCTTTATATAGACATTATTTCATCGTTCTTTGTCCTTCTTGTTTTCTTCGTTGATCACTTCTTGATCTGTAAAACTCATCATGCTTGCTTTAGTTTTATTTTGCAAATATCTCCTTGTTTTCTGGAATAAAATATGATTTAAATATCCTTCTTATCTTTAGCTTTAAAGTAAGTCCTGAAGGTGGATTTAACCTTCTTTAGGCAGTGTGCCTGGGTAGTGATCCTACTGTTACTCTTGACTCCTAACAGGGTCAGTCCTTTAACAGGGACTATGTATTGTAATGCATTAATAAGCTCCTAAAAGGGCTAAATCTTTTAGTAGGGATACTATACTCTTAGTACACTATTTGTGGGTGCTAATTCCCACCGGTTTTTTACCTTTAACAGGGTTTCCTTGACAATAAATGATTATGTTATGGTGTTGCATTTATTGTGTTATCATTTGGATTAAAGTTTTGGTTTATAATGTTTAATGTTTAATAATTTGTCTCACAACTAAATCACCCCCTCTCTTAGTTCTGTTGGTGGACTGTTATTCCTAACAATTGGTATCAAAGATTTTGGTCCTTAGAGGGAAATCTTAACAACTTGAGGTGATTCTTAAAATGACATACTATAGGAAGGATAGTCTGAAGTTTGATCCTGAAAACTTTGACAGTTGGAAGAACAAAATGAGGACTTATTTGTTGTGTTTGGGAATTGACTATTGGATGATTACAAAGAAAGATGAGCTAGTCAAGACTAAAGATGAACTGGATAAAGCTATTGATCATGAAAATAAGTTTTTTTTTATAATATAGTTGCAAGAGAAGCACTTATTAGTGCGCTCTTTGAAGGTGAATTCACAGAGGTTAAAGACTTGGATTCTGCACATAAAATTTGGTCAAGATTGGAAGCACTATATGAAGGGGACAAGTTTACTAAGTAGACAAAGTTGCAGAACTGGAAGAAAAGGATGGAAAATTTGAAAATGAAATATGAAGAGAATATTATCGAGCATATGTATAGAGAGTTATAGAGGTTGTTATTGGCATTAGAAACTCTAGAGGCACATACAATTAAGATGAAGTGATCACAAAAATTCTGAGATCTTTGACACTTGTCTACAAAACTAAAGTGCAAGCTATAGATGAGATCATACCTTTGATGACAAGCTTCAATAGAGAGATGTTGATTGCAAAATTAACTACTTTTGAGGCCACAAAGCTGAGAGATTCATTACCTAAGGTTGAGAAAACATTCAAGACGACTGTGAATAAAATAGAAAGACTTTATTAGGGATTGTGAGCACCAGTAGTAGTGACTTGCGAGAAGAGATTGGTGAATATGTTGATGACTGGGAAAAGATACAAGAAGAAGAAAGGAAGCTATATGAAATTTTGGCCTTGATCGCTAGAAGAGAAAAGAGAGGTAAGGGTAAGTTTGAAGGAAAGTTACCTTTGAAATTGTTTTCATGCAATAATATAGGTCATTTTGCATTTGGATGTCCTACAAGGGTTTGTAAGCATAAATCTAAGTTTTATAGACCTATATATTCCAAGGATAAGGAATTTTACTATGTTAGTGAAGGTGTTTCTAATGATGATACTATTGATTATGATGAGATTGGACTCATTATTATCAAGGATGATTAACCTATTCATGAAGAGAGAGCCCTAGTGTCGCATGTTGAAAAGAAATCTGAATGGGTCATAGACAGTGGTTGTTTACACCATATGATTGGAGATATAAATAAAAATTTTAAGCTAACCAAGTATGATGGTGGTGTTGTGAGATTTGGTGACAACACTCCTAAGCTTATCATTAGAGTTGGATCTATTTCTTTGGAATGAAAGACTAATACTGACTATGTGTTACTTGTTGATGGACTTAAGCATAATTTGTTGAGTGTTGGACAACTGGTTGATAGAGGTTATCCATTAAAATTCATTGATGGGAAATGTTCTATCAGAAGTAAGTTAGGAGAATTGATCACATCTGGTACTAAGTCAAGAGGTAGTGTATTTGAATTGAATACATATGAGGATTCTTGTTTTGTTGTGAAGGTTGATGACAATTGGTTACATGGCATAGAAGATTTTGTCATGTGAATTTTGATAATATTGTGAAAGCAATTATAACTAATGTTGTTAGAGACTTACCAAAGATTGCGAAACCATCTAACACCATGTGTAAAGAATGTGCAATGGGAAAACAAACTAGAAGTAGTTTTAAAAGTAAATCTTACTCAACAAAAGGGAAGTTGGATTTGGTGCATACAGATCTGTGTGGTCCTACAAGAATGAGATCTTACTATGGTGAAAGGTATTTCATAATTTTTGTTGATGAATTTTCTAGGATGATGTGGGTTACATATCTTAGAGAGAAATTTGAGGCTTTTGAAAAATTCAAGTTATTCAAAGCAAAAGTTGAGAATGAATCAAGTTTAAAGATAAATTTTTTAAGATTAAATAGAGATGGAGATTTTACTTCAGATTTGTTCAATACCTACTGTGAAGAGCATGGAATATACAGAAAGACATCTACTTGTACGACACAACAACAAAATGGTATGGCAAAGAAAAGAAATAGAACAATATTAGATGTTGCAAGAACTATGCTTCTAGAAGGAAATGTATCACATGTTCATTAGAGAGAAGTTGTTGGTACTGCTATTTATACTTTGAACAAAATTTAGACTAGAGAAGGTACAAGTAAGACTCCTTATGAATTATGATTTAATCATACTCCTGTGAAATATTTTAGAATATTTGGTAGTAAATGCTATATCAAAATAGATGATGAGATAGGAAATTTTGATGCTAGAAGTGATGAAGGAATCTTCCTTGATTATTCCACTAAGAGAAAAGCCTATAAATGTTTCAATCTAAGATTGAGGAAGATAATTGAAATTGCTAATGCGAGGATTGATGAAAATTTCCAGATTCAGGAAAGAATATATGACTATAACCATATTACAGAGAACAAGGAGGTTACTGCGGATCAAGAAGAATCTTTTGAGATTGATCATGAAATTGAGGTATGTCAAGATAAGTCAAATGATCCTACTGAAATTCCTAAGACTTCGAGGTATGTTAAGAAAAAACCATCTTGAAAATCAATTTTTTGGCAATGCAAATAAAGGTGTGATGACAAGATCGAGATTAAGAGATGAAATTTGTTGAATTTCTCAAGTTTAACCAAAAACTACTGATGAGGCATGTAGAGATGAATCTTGGACTAATGATATGCAGGAAGAATTGGAACAGATAAAGAAAAATAACACTTGGGAACTGGTTCCTAGACCTAAAGATAAGAATGTTATAGGAACTAAGTGGGTTTTCAGAAACAAGATGAATGAAGAAGGAATGGTTGTAAGAAATAAGGCAAAACTAGTTTGTAAAGGCTACTCACAACAAGAAGGTGTAGACTTTGAAGAAACATTTTCTCCTATTGCAAGGATTGAGGCTGAAAGATTATTTCTTTCTTATGTTGCACACAAAGACTTCAAACTATATCAGATGAATGTGAAATTTGTATTTATGAATGGAGATCTAGAGGAGGAAGTATATAATTCAAAGTATATCATATGGATGTAAAATTTGCATTTCTGAATGGAGATCTAGAGGAGGAAGTATATATTGAACAACCTGATGGATTTCCTCTGACAGAAAATGAGGACATGGTTTGCAAGTTGAAGAAGGCTTTGTATGGATTGAAACAAGCACCTAGAGCATGGTATGCAAGATTGGACAGGTATCTACTTCGTCTTGGTTTCAAAAAAGGTAATGCAGGTAGTAATTTATACTTAAGAACTAGTGAAGATGGAATTTTAATAGTTGAAGTTTTTGTTGATGATATCATTTTTGGAGGAAATGATGTGGTGAGTAGAAACTTCTCTAAGGAAATGGAAAATGAATTTGAGATGTCAGTAATTGGTGAAATTAAATTTTTCCTTGGACTTCAAATTAATCAGAACAAGAATGGTATTTTTAATTTCTCAGACCAAGTATCTTAAAGAAATGTTGGAAAAGTTTGGAATGGAAGATTGTAAACCTGTTGGAACGCCTATGGTTATTGTTCACAAGCTTACTACTACTGATGAATCTTAGAGTCTTTTTTAGACAAAGTACAAATATATGATTGGAGGCCTACAATATCTGACTCACACTAGACTAGATATTTCTAATGCGCTTGGAATTGTGGTAAGATATCAATCAGATCCTAAAGAAACACACCTTGCTAGTGTAAAAAGAATATTTAGATATCTGAAAGGAACACTGGATTATGGTATAAAACATTTGATGATTTTGATTTGCATGCTTATACTAATGTTGATTGGGCAGGAAATGTTGATGAAAAAAAGAGTACAAGTGGTGGTGCATTCTTTCTTGGGAAAATATTGGTTTCTTGGTTAAGTAAAAAGCAGTATTGTATAGCTCAGTCTAATGTTGAATCAAAGTATGTTGTTGCTGCCATAAATTGCACATAGATTGTTAAGATGAAGCAAATGTTGAAGGACATTGGAATAAATTTTCATGAGCCAGTGGTTATCCATTGTGATAACACTAGCATAGTTAATATGTCAAAAAATCCAATTATGTATTCGAAGACTAAACATATTTCCATTAAGTATCATTTCTTGAGAGACAAGGTTGTAGAGAAGGAGATTAGATTCCAGAGTATATCAGCACAAAGGAATAAATAGCAGATATATTTACAAAACCTTTGCCAAAGGATGCCTTTGAGTATCTCAGAGGTATGCTTGGGGTGAGAGCCCCTCCTTGCGAGAACTAATTGATGCAAGAATGCATCTCTCTAGTGGCTTTCAGAGCTATATCATTTTTTGGACTTGATGTATGGATCTACTCCCCAAGGGGAGTGATCGTAGGAACAATATAGAACACATTTGGGTGATTTTTGCACCTGGTTTTTGTAAGCATGAAGATTTGAAAAAGATACACCTTGCAGAGGAAAGATGGTCAGAAGTAGAGTTTTGACACTCATTTCCATTGTTGTCAAAGGGGGGAGATTCAATGTGAAAATCCCTACTATTTTAGGGAGAGTTGTGTTGATGATATTGAGAAGATTGTATTGAGAGAGAGTACTTTTGGGTTGATGGATTTTCCCATATGTTGTCATCAATGCCAAAGGGGGAGAATGATGGAATTAGTTTCTAATGTTTTTGTTGGCATTCATGTTTTGTCACTGATGTCAACATATGTTTCTAAGAATGTGCAAAGATGATGATGTGTACAGGGATGTATTGTGATCTTATGTCTAAGGTTGCATGGTTTAATATATTAGATTGAGTGAGTTACAAAAGTTTTAGTGAAGACTCGGTATTGGACAATGACAGTGAACTATGAGAGAGTTAGTCTCTGAGTTTTGAGGATAACTTATGTGCAATATGGATTCATGTTATGCGAGTTTGGCAAAAAGACAAGTTGAGGAATTTGTGTTATGATTTTTGGGTTGCAAGGCTCTTGGTGTGATGCCATTTTTGGTGTGTGTTCTAGAGGAGACCTATTCGAGGTTGACTTCAAATATGGAGTGTGTATTGTGGATTGCGAGCATGGATTACAAATATTGGATTATATTTGATGAATTTTAATTGATGTTTACCTTTCATAGGTATCATGTGTATCTTAGCAAGGGGCTAAGTAATTATTTGTGCATTGGGGAAGTCTTAATTGGCCGACCTAATTGCTTATTGTAAATTTGTATAAAAGAAAGTTGTTTTCTTTTATGGAAGAGTGGTAACAATGAAGTGTGGAAGTTGCAAGCTTGTTTGTGTGAGGTCTACTGGATGTAGAGCAAAGGATGTGATTAAGAGACTTCATTGGAACTGATCAAGCAAAGATAATTTCTATCAGACAGTTCATTGGATTGTATATTTCATATACACTTTTATTTCAGACAGTAAGTCTTGAAGGTTGATTTAACCTTCTTTAGGCAGTGTGCCTGGGCAGTGAGCCTATTTTTAGTCTTGATTCCTAATAGGGTATGTCATTTAACATGGACTATGTATTGTAATGCATTAATAAGCTCCTAAAAGGGATAAATATTTTAGTAGGAATACTATACTCTCAGTACACTATTTGTGGGTGATAATTCCCATCGGGGTTTTACCTTTAATAGGGATTCCCCGACAACAAAGGATTGTGTTATGGTGTTGCATTTATTATGTTATCATTTAGATTAAAGTTTTGGTTTATAATGTTTAATAATATGTCTCACAACTGATTCACCCCCTCTCAGTTGTTTTGGTGGACTGTTATTCCTAACACCATCAACTTAGTATCTTGTTCTAGGTTAAATTCTCATGGGTTCCCTAGCAGGGAATTATAGGTGGGATCATTGGGAAACCTATACCCTTGGCTTGGAGCCAATTAAGTGCACCATGGATTATGGTGCTAAACATGCCTATTTAGGTATTTCATTACATTGTGATAATTGCCTTGGTGTTGGCATTTTACCTCATTCATGGTAATGAGATGAGCTTGGTATTGGTGCCAAGGTCAAAAATTGGGCAGTGACTCTCAATGGGGGTTGTGACCCAAACTGGATACTAGGGTAATCATTGTGAAGATGTGTAATGTAAGTGATAACATGAATAAATCAATGGGGAAAAACATAATAATAATATAAATTGAAGAATGCCTCTTGCATGCCTTGAGTGCTTGTAAAGACTAAGGATGTATTGTAGGAATCCTAGCCATCCATAAGACATTGATCAAAGGCATGGTTGAAAGCTCAATTGTCTATATGACACTTTCCAAAAGCATGATTGATTCTCCTTGTCTTCATGAAATTATTTTCTTGATTCCACACGATCTATCCCTTCATGCTATGCGATGACACTCTCGTTTCTTGGTATCTAACATCCAAACATTATGTAGGTATGAGTAGTATCCCTATATGGATATATGTAACTTCATATAAATCTTGTTTTTGATGTTGCATTAGGCTATGTTATACTTTCATATTGATTGTATGAATTTTTTGATATGTGCCTAAGCCTTTACCCTTTATGCACATTGCATCTTGTTTGTATCATGTGACTTATCTCCACAAGCACAGTGAGGCGAACCTATAAGCACCACATGGTCAAGTGGTATGACAAGACACTATTGGGGATGAATGTATAGGTTCCAGTTTGGATTTAGACGTGAGATCAATGTTTCCCTTCTTTGCAATTCTATCCTTCTCAATTTTGCAACTTGTACTTATTGTAATTCAAATGTATATGTAAACTAAGGAATAATGTAATGTTAAGTTAATGTTGTTGTAATCAAGTGTAATAGACCTTAATGTTATGTACTTTGTACTCCCCAAGGTGAGACATGTTATATTTTAGCCATAAAAATTAGTCAGTAAAGATTTGAGAAAATTTCCTTAAGTTTTGGGTTGAAAATTATATTTCACTATCTGAGGTTTCCTATTGGTATCTGTGCTATTCAACATCGTTGTATATCAAGTGGCATATCTACCTCATTTTTTTGAGACTTTTTTAGTCTCTGAATTTTTTTGTAGAGTAACATCTCTACCTACAAATCATTGTATAGGCTCTTCATTATCTATGTATGGGGATCGAAATTTACACCTACAATTCAACATCTCTACCTTTCCTTTGGTGTCTTCACCCATCTTATATTTTGAGCTTGGTTTCTGATACATTTATGGTTGTTGGATACTTTAGGGATGTATTTATGATGTCTACTAGTTGAATTATCATGATTGGCTAATGGTTAAATGATCAAGTGTACAATAATTAACTTAGGAATATTTTCATTGGTGTTTTAAAATGAACCTAGATGGTTAGTTTCTTTGGAGGTTGATCTAGTCATCTCCATGAGTAGTTATGTGTCTTATACCGTATTTGTGTAGAAAGTAGCTCATTGGACTTTATCCAAGTTCTCATGACAACTCGAAGAACATTGGATTCCATATCGGTTGCAAAGTGGGGTGTCTTGCAACCCTTGGAAGTGTGTTAATAATTTTCCTTGTGCTTGGTCACAAAGAAACCAATTGGTTTATCTTCTTTTCAAGTACAATGCTCTTGCATATTATGCACGTCTAAATGTAATTATTTAAAAAAAAGGTGCATGTGTTTACCCTATATTTAGAGGGTTACTTGGTGAGGAATTATAGTCATAGTACTGTCTCAAAGAGGGGGAGAATATAGACAACTAAATATCCATACATGCATTTATATCACCATCACACCAAATATATCCCAAATATTCACATCTAATACTAATTATCTTTGATTGTTTTGGTCTCTGATTTGGGGGGGGGGGGTGGTTTGGGGACAAACTTCTGGTTTCTCCTGCGATCTCCCCAGATGTTTGTGGGAATTTGATTCTGGCAATTGTTGGTTGTGATAAGGTTGTTGTTGGGGGTTGTGTTGTCTCTCTGAGTGTTGCTGGCCATGTTACTCAAGTTGTTGCTAATCCTATTTCTAGTTTTCCTATGAGTGTTGTCTCTCAGGCCGTTGTTAAACCTATTTTTGGGGGTTGTGTTGTCTCTCCGACTATTGTTGTCCCTGTCACTTAGGTTGTTGATGACCCTATTTATGGTCTTCCCTCTCTGGGTGTTGGGACTCCGACACTGGATTTTTTGGCTTGGTAGGATGTGGCTACTAAGGTTGAAGAGAGATGGATTACGATCAAAAAGAAAATAAAAATCCATGAATTCTATGCCCTCTTTTGATATGACCCTTCATTCCCACAAGGGAAGAGACAAAGGTAAATCTTAAAGTTTGTGGGTATTGGGGCTGGACTCTTTTTTGGTCCTTTCATTAGTTCATGGTTGCATGCTAGTTTTTGTGCACGTTTGTTTCAATTTGTGGGAGCCTATTGGTAAAACCCTCATCTTGCTCTTTATCTATTCCCTGTTGTGGGCTTTCATGGAATATCTTATGTGACCTTTTTGTTAAGGGTTTCGGGTCCCTTCAAAACCTTGATTGTTCTTTCAACATCAATTTAAAAAGTCATGACTATTCACTGAGCAATTTAATATTTTATCCAACATTAACTAGAACTAAATTACCTTTATTTATTTTAATGATTTTGTATTTCCTTCTAATGTAGCCATCTTAATTGAATAAATCACAATTTTTTTATTAACTCAATCATCTCCCCAGCAGTCTCTTACAAATTAAATAAATATAATAATAATTATTTAGTTCCTCTAAAATCCTCCTCGTCGCTAGTTGGATAAATAAATTAGGTTTAGTTGACTAATTAATCATTGAGAATGCCATCCATTACTTTGATTGAAATGATCAATCCTGCACATGGATCCAAATGAACAAGGTTCCAAATATAACATTTTCAATCTCTACATTTCATTAACATTTGATCAAATCTTGGCCCTCCATCTCTCTAAAATTATTGCCCTAATTATGTGCACTAATTACATAATGTCGCATGTCATTCTCCATTACTTGAATTTCAACTAGGCCAATCCTCCATCTCAAAAGATCTAATAATATTCATCCATCCATCCAACCAACCTATCTAGATTCTATAAATCAAGTAACATTTAAACCATTTTGAAAGAAGATTGAATGCAACAAGGTTATGCTATAGAATTGGCTAATTATAATCACATGAATCATTAACTAATAACTTCTAGCACAACACGTGGAATCAAAGGTTTGTGTGATAAGAGGATTTAAGCTTTTCCTAATCATTTGTACTCATCTATTAGAGGTACACACTTGATATAGGGTAAGATGCTTGTTTGATGCCCGTTTATTATTGCTTTCCAAATGCATTTAATTGTTCACACTCCATATACTTAAAATTTCAAGACTTGGATTTCATACCTAGTATCTAAATTGAATCCATAAAGTTGGAGCTCCCAATTATCTAAACAGAAATCAAAGCATCCCAAATATTCAAGATTGGGATCCCCTACCTAGTGTATATGGTTATATAAAAAATAGGTTCTATCAAAGGTGTGTACTTGATATAGGATTAATTACTTGTTTGATGGGTGTTTCCTATTTCTTTACCTTATATTTTGGCGTTCACACATTTCTTAATATTTTTTTCTCATAAATCAAACCCCTAAAATGTACTTCAACTATTTACTGATTATCAATTTTATTTCATGATATGTTAAAAACTACTTACTTCCAAAATGGCTACTATTATACATTTCAAATCAAATTTCTAGTTAGAAATTTTGAAAGCAACAAAAGGTTGTTCATCAAATATTGAGAGCCTCTATTATTGTTTTATTTATATTCTCAAGTATAATGTCTAAGTATGAATGTTTTAACTTATGCCCTTCAATCTCATATGTATCTATAATGCTCTTGTCAAACTATACAATTCATATTGTTGGATTCATATCAAAAGACTTTATTTGACTATTTCATCTGTTATGATAATATGCTCCTAACAAAAGAAATGCTTCATATATGTATTTGGAATGAATAGACTATGGAAAATAAAGAAACGATAAGGAAAGATTTTCTTTATTACATGTCTATAAGGATATCTCGCACGTTTATCTTTAGTTTCATTCTATAATGTAAATCACTAGAATGTTATGCAAAACTTTTGTATTGTCACTACCCAGATTTCCATTCAAGAAAAGTAAACAATGTTGGCATTTCAATGATTTATTTTATTTCACAAGCAACAAGCACACCATCAAATATTGAACTCTTCTACTTTTCTAATTTCTAAATAGTACAAGGTAACTTCAAATGCACCATCAAATGTTGAACTCTTCTACTTTTCTAATTTCTAAATAATACGAGATAACTTCTATGATAATATATTTACCCGATTTAATATGCATGAACAATAAAATTAAAAATGAATGTTCCATGATTCAACTGACAACACCAAACTACTATATCCGCACTCTAAATATAAAATAATCATTAAAATTACATAAAATAATATTTAAAAAAAAAACATCTTACCAAAAATCTTCAAATCAAACCACACAATAAATAAATAGTAGCTACTATACCACATCTTTTAATGCCAACCCATAATATATGAAAATATCCAATGAAATGAAACTTACATGCATAAGACTTGTGACATGACACAATGTGAAAGAGATGGGAGGCATTCCATTATGTGAGACTTTAATGTAAAAGATTTGTTTTGGATTGAAGCAATCTTAAAATCGATTTTTTTATTAAAGGAAAAACAAATTAAGGTTCAATATTTCATTATTACATCACGCGTAGGACATGTTTCACTTTATCACGTAATTCATGCAATGCCATTCTTTTCTTCACTTAACACCCCTTGTAAGTGGCCCTAAAAACGTCACGTCCATTCTTTAGCTTTGTCAAAATGTTCCCAACCATTTTTTGAAGATGGATTTTTTTTGGAAATAATTAAATTTATATAGACATTAGTATTTTGATTTTTTAAATGGATTGAAATATGTTGAGCAGGTAGATATCAAAATCAAATGTTCTATTTCATTTAAGTTAGTGTAAGTAGGGACCAGTCATCAAAGCTATTTAAATGTAGTTTAGTGGCGATTTTGGTGAATGACAATAAAAAACATGTTGTCTTTATCAATTGAATCAAACTCATTGAATTTTAAAAAATAGATTTCATTTATGGTTTCTCTTAACTATAACATTAAGATAACAAATCACATATACTGTAATATATGCTAAGTATAATTAATTAGAAGATTAAAAATGTAATTTTAATTTTATGAATTTGAGAAAGTTTTAGTAATAAAAGATCATAAAGTGTAGTTTGAAATATTGATACATGCGCATGCACACAAATACACACGCTCAACGCACATACACACACATGTATGCATGTATATACATGTCTGTGTATATAGATATATTTATGTATACATATGCATATGTGTGTATATTTGTAACTATATGAATGTGTGTGTGTGTGTGTGTGTGTGTATTCAATTTTTTTTACTTGTGTTTCTAATTGAAATGTTGTAAGTAGGAAGATCATCAACTCAATCTTTAGATAACTTAAGTCTCTCTACCCTTTACATCAACCCATTCATTACCAATTTGAACTTTTAGTACAAGAACTAAATTGTAGATTAACAAACATATATCATACATGATAGATCTTAATTTTTAATTCTTGCATCCTTAAAAAATAGGAAAAAAAATCTTATAAATGTTCAAACAATTAATTTATATATAATAAGAAATAAGATTTTGATGATTAAATACTAATTTATTAAGTTATACACTTTTAATTAAATAAACTAAATTATAAAAAATAGAATAAGTCGTCTAAATTATAAAAATTAAAAGTTAAACAACAATAAAATCACATCAAATATAATGTATGGCCATAATTACAACAAATCAATACACTTTAACATAACCTCTTTCCCCAGTGTAGTGGACAAACTAATTCCCACTCTGCAACTCTCACTCTGATTCAAATGTCAAACTCTGCAACTCCTATGGTGTTCGATGGAGGTGGGGGCCATGTCCCCTGACTAAGGATCCTCCCTCAGATGTTGCAAATGCATCACCTAATGAGGGCTCCATGAAAAGGCAAATGGTTATGTTGCAATGGTCATTGATTCCCATCTAGGATGTAATGACAACATTATCATGGTCTCTAAAAAGTTAGAACCTATGAATGCAAAGAATGATTGCCAACCTAATGGGTAGAAAAGGCACTTGTTGGTGAGAATCAAAGACAAGTGGAACAAGATTTATCTCCTGAGTACTCACACATAGAGGAAGGCATTGTCATCTTGTTGCCTGCCATAGAGGTGGATCGTATTATTTTCTCAATGAATAATACCCTGGTTGGATTTTTTTCCCTTCAAACTGACCATTGACATTGTTTATAAATGGAAGTTGAAAGGGAGTGTCACAATTAGTGTTTTGCCAAGTGCTCTCTTCTTGTTTAAATTTACTACAGGGGATGATTTAGTTGTTTTCCTTTCAAATTCCTAGGCCTATGGAAAGCACTATCTCTCTCTTTAGATGGAATCCAAGTTCTGATCTTGCACTAGACTTAAATAAGACAATGGCAGTGTGGGTGCCCATACCTAGACTCCCACTTAAGTTCTAGGATGAGAATGTTTTTAGTTTGAGTGGAAGCACGTTTAGCCATTACGCCTTTATCGATGTTGACATGACCAAGGTGAAATCCAAGTTAGTTTTGCGCGCTTCTATGTGAATATTGTTATCAATAAAAGTCTCTCTAACTTCATTACCTTGCAATCCCATTTAGGTAAATAGACTCAAGCGTTGGTATACAAAATTGCTACAATCTTTTTCCATAAATATTCCAAACTAGGACATTTGATATTTGATTGTAGGGATCCCTCTTAGAAACACTTGAAATAGAAAGAGATTTGCATTCCCCCTATGGAGGACGTAGTCATGGCTAATAAATTTGGTGGGGATGGTTCAAAGGTTGATGTCAATGAGTACCCATCCGCTGAAGGGTTACTGAAGTTGATGGAAACCCCTAAGAAAATAACATAGGGAAAGCAATCTATTAAAACTCTAGAAAGGGAAGCCCTACTAGAGGAAAGGGAAATCCCCTATCCTACTACCCCAAGCACCTATAAGGTGTCAGGGGAGGGTCTTGTACCCACTAGTCCCAACAATTGTAAGAGTGAGGGAAAATGCAGAACCCCCCCTCCCCTCATTCAGTTTCCATAGCCCTTTCCCCACCCCCCCAAAAAAAATATTTTCCTCCCTGGGTGCTTCTACATTTGGTTGTCCCCAAATGAATGATGGGGGTTGGATGAATCAAAAGAGGAAGACTAAAAATAAATTGATTGATGTTGGTCTATAGCCTAAGAGTGGGTGTTCATCTCAAAGACTCACTAGGCATAAGGAAATTGTAAGGGAAATCACCAATGGAAGGCAAAGAACACCAAACTTAACAACTAGAGCTAAAAACTAAGTTTCCTTGCATGGAACATGATGGGCTTAAACAACTCCAAAAAATAATATGCTTTGAGGAACTATATTTTGAAAAACAAGATTGATATTTTTTGCTGTAAGAAGTTAAGATTACAGACTCCTCCTTGAACACTATTGAAAGGAGTATCTAGCCAAACTCCTATTATTTTTATTAGTAATGCTAATTTATATTTTGGGGGAATGGTTACCATGTGGGATCAAACGAAGGTGAGAGGTGTCTTTCTTTCTTCCTCTTCTAGTTCTTGATAATCAAATTTACTTCTTAGAGAGATTATTTGTATCTTGGAAATGTTTATGCCCCAAACTCCCAATTGGCTAGAAAGGTGGTCTAAGAGGATATTTCTTCTTTGATACAAAATTATCATGATTCCTCTTGGATAATTGCAACTATTTTTAAGTCCCCTCTTTTTTCTTCTAAAAAATTGTGAGGGTTGGCTAATTACTCTAAGAGCACTGTGGGCTTGTTTGACTTCGTCAGCATGATGCGTCTACTTGATATTGAGTTGACAGGACAAACCTTCACTTGTTCCAATCATAGGAAGAGGGACCACCTCGTTCATGTCAAATTTGATAGATTATTAATTTTTTATAATTGGGACATTAGATACAACACCACCTTAAGGGATCTCTCTAGAACCATGTCTGATCACAATCTTATTCTCCTTGAATAAATTGACAAGATAGTTAGGAGACACATCTTGTTCTATTACGAGATTATGTGGACTACACATCTTGATTTTCATGATTGTATCTAGAATTGGTGAAATAATCCAATTCAAGGGACCCCTATGTACAATTTACTTTTAGAGATATATTTGCTAAGAATAAATAAATCAGCTCTAGATTGACAACAATCCATGAAAATATGGATAAGAGAGACCACTTAGAGTCAACATATAGGGAGGACGAAGCTTTGAGGGGAAAATGGAAGGAGAATCTACAATGGGAGGAAATTGATTGGAAACAAAAATCCAAGGTTTAGTGGTTGAAGGAGGGTGATAGGAATTTGACCTTATTTCATAGGCCTCCCAACATACATAGGAGGAATACAAACATAAGCCTCAAGGATGATGCCAACTATTTTATCATTGATGATGATCAATTGGGTTTGATAGATTTAATTTTTTTTTTAATGTTTTTAAAGAAGTAAATCAAATAGTCAATAAGCTATTGGAGGACCAATTTCTCCATTGTCTTCCTTATGTCATTGATGTTGTTGATAATACCTAGATCCTTGCCCAAGTTATTGAAGATGAGGTTAAGAATGTTGTTTTCTCTATGGGGGATTAAAAAGCCCCAAGACCAGATAGATTTTTGCATGCCTTTTTCTAGGACTTTTGGGATATTCTAGGCTTTGATATTACCATGGTGACCAAACACTTCTTCTAAACTAGGAACTTGTTAAAGAAAATGAATAGCTCTTTTATTTATTTGATTCCTAAGATATAGGAACCACAAAGACTCTTATATTTTAGACTCATTGTTAGGAATAATACAATTGATAGGGGTGAATCAGTTGTATGTCAAATAATTCAAATTTAAAATTTAAACCAATTACTTAATGAAAATATAAACACTTCAAGAATAACGCCATAACACAAGTATTTTGTTGTTGAGGAAACCCTGTTAAGGGAAAAACCCTGGTAGGGATGGAACCCACAAAATAATGCACTAGAAATATTGTATCCATGTTAGGAGATCAAGCCCTATTAAGAGCTTATTATTACATCCATTACAAGTCCTTGTTAAAGGACAAATCCTATTAGGAGTCTTCTCAACCCTCTTAGGAGTTGAATGAAATGATGAGCTCACTGCTCAAGCACACTTCTCAAAGTGAAGGTTAAATACACCTTCTGAAGGTTAAACCCACCTTCTAGACTCACTGTCCAAAGAGAAGTATAAAAGTATACTTATAACAGTGAACTGACTGATAGAAAATTTATTTTCTTATATAGTTCCAATGAAGTGCTTTAAAAACATAATCACTACTCTACATCCAGCAGAAATCACATCCACATGCTCACAACACCCAACACATCCCATCCATCATTTTACAACTCAAGTTGCTACTTTCCTTTATACAAGTTACAATAAGCAATTAGGTCGACATGTTAAGACTTCCCCAATGCAAAAACAATTACATAGAACCTTGCTAAGATACACATGGTACCTTACACAATTAATTAATAAACATAAATCATTAGTTACGCGCCAAGATCCATAATTCATGCTTGCCAATCATTAAGCATGTTACATCTCTATAGTCAGTCCCAAATAGATCTTTGCTAGTCCACACGCCTCAACTAACGTCATCAAGAATATGACGACCCAAGAATCGCAAAGAATGTTCTCTCATGTATATTTTATTATTCCTTAATCTAAAATATCATAGCCCATGCTCACATCCAAGTTATCCCAAAAACTCAGAGACCATCTTTGTCATAATCCTCTATCACTGATATGTAACCAGTCTTTACCAAGACATCTATAACTCTTGCAAATACCAACATAAGATCTAGCGACCATAAACATAAAATATACACTCATTCCTCTACACAGATCCATTTTCGATACTCTCATACGTTGTACACTATTCGTACACATCTGTCAATCTCGCCTGTTCATGCGATAACCAATCTTACTAAAATTTCTAATGCATCCAACTGAAATATATGTTGACATCAATGAAAAAAAATATGAATGTCAACACCTCAACAACAAAAATTCCAATAATCTATCCCTTTGGCATTTATGGAAACATTTGTGAAAATATATCAACCCAAAAGTAGCTTTCTTAATACAATCTTCTCAACATCCTCTTCAAAACTCCCTTAAAATAGTAGGGTTTTTCACTTATATCTCTCCCCTTTTGACATCAATGGAAAAGGGTTCCATATCTCTTTTCCTTCTTTGTACATTCCACCTATGCAAGGTGTATCTTTTTCAAATCTTCATGCCTACAAAAAACTAGGTGCTTGATCACCCATATATATTTTGTTGTGTTCCTACGATCACTCCCCCTGAGGAGTAGATCCAAGCATCAAGTCCAAAGAATAATATAGCTCTAATAACTTCTGGAGTAATGGCATCATTTAGTTCTAAAAATGAGGGGTTCTCACCACAATAATACCTCTGAGATACTCAAAGGCATCTTTTGACAAAGGTTTAGTGAATATATCTTACATTTACTCCTTTGTACTGATGTACTCCAATCTGACTTCCTTTTCTACAACCTTGTCTCTCAAAAAGCAATACTTAATTGAAATATGTTTAGTCTTTGAATGCATAACAATAATCTTTGACATTTTCACTGTGCTTGTATTATCACAATGTATAACCACTGGCTCTTCAAAGGTTAACCCAATGTCTTTTAGCATCTGTTACATCCAAACAATCTGTGTGCAATTTATAGTAGCAGCTACATATTATGATTTAGTAGTAGATTGAGCTATACAATATTGCTTCTTACTTAACCATCAAACCAACCTTTTTCCAAGGAAAAATGCTCCACCACTGGTGATTTTTCTGTCATCAACACTTCCTACCCAATCAACATCAGTATAAGCATGCAATGTAAAATCATCAGACTTTTCATACCATAAACCATATTCTAGTGTCCCTTTCAAATATTTGAATATCTTTTTAATTGTATGTTAGTAAATGGATCTATCTTTGTATCTTATTACTAATTCTTTACTCCATGGCCCATTTCAAAAACAATAAACTTTACAAATAGTTGGATCAAATAACCTATTGTATAGTCAGAAAATGGAAACACTTCCATTGTGGATTGGTTTAGTCTTCTGAGTAAGTTGTTTGGGGTCATTTCAAGCACCTTGAATGGGTCTTTGACTTGGATCTGGCCTTCTCCCTTGTTTTTCCCCATTTCCCACTTTTCTCTAGCCTGTTTCTGGCATCCTAAACTGCAAAACTTGAGATTTTGACCTCGGGGTCAAAGTTGACCTTTCTGGATCAAGGTTGATCTCAACCCTGACCTAGGTCAAAATTGACCTTTTTCTGACCTAGGGTCCAGATTTCATAATTCTGAGATTTCTGGATCTCGGGCTTCAGAAAAGTTTAATTCCTGCTTTCGGGTCGGTTGTTTCGATCTTTGAAGCAATGATTCTTAAATTATATTTAATATAGGTCCACTTCTAGGGGTATAGGTCTAATGGAAATTTAATCCTCCTATGTAGGCCTCTCTAGAAGACTGTGCCCTATATTTGTATATAAGGAAGCTTTCTCCTCTCATTTTCTCTAAGACTTGAAGACTTGAAGAAGTAAAATCTAAGTGTGAAGGACAAGATAAGAAGCAAGATTTGAAGCAAGTTAAATATCTATTGAAGAATTCATATACTCTCAAGCATCCAAGCATTCAATCATCCTCAAGAACTCAATTCATCAAGGAGATCCATTGGTAGCCATTGAAGGATTCAAGCTCAATGGAGCCCTCTTGTTGAAGATTTCTCCATCCACATTCCTCCAAACTTCTTCCTATTCCAAGATCCATTCAAGATTAGCATTGAAGATCTACAAGCAATTGATTTGAGACATCCTACATTATATATCCTACATTCTACATTCATTTGGTGCATACACACTTGTGGATCCACGGATTCAAATCTGTCACAAGGGTTTCCATACAAGCAAGGTGAATTTGTTTATTTCCTTTTTTACTTATGCAATTTTAATTACATTTTAAGGTTAATTCCAAAACCTAGGTTTGACCAAGGAAAACCCCTCCCCCCTAACAAACAATCCATTTTTCTTGTAGGTACAGGTTCAGAACAACAGATCAGAGTGCAGATTCAGATACCCTTTTCGAAAAACTTTCAGGATCCAAAAACAAATTTTCTGTCAGAGATTTTAGAGGTTGATTCTTCCCTAGGTCGGAATTGGAGGTCGATTCTGCCCTAGGTCGGAATCGGAAATTTTGGGTCAATGGTGACATTGACTTGAGGGTCAAAATTGGAACTATGTCAGATTGGAAAACAATTTTGGGTTTTGTAGATCTCGCAGTTTTAGTCCAAGAAACCTAGAAATCAATAGTTTCTAAGACCGTTTGATAGGGTTTTCAGTAGGTTATTTTTCAGAGGTATGTATTTTATTCCATTATTATTTGCTTTAATTTCCATATTTACACCCCTTATCATAACAATTAAATGTAAGTGGATAATATGTGCATAGGGTCACTTTTATGAGAAAACCAACATTGTTCTAAACCCTATCCATATTTTTCATCTTACACCTATCTTTCCAGATCCTCTGAATTACGATACAACTCCTGATTAGGTTTTCAATGAATATTTAAACAATTAAAAATGCATTCACAGAAGCATACTTTTATCCAGAAAGTAAATATGGCATTAACAATGTTGATGTTTATAGCTTCGATCAGATAAAATGATCTTAGCATTGAATTAAATAGACATCATTATATTATTCTATATATGCATATTAATATATATATAAATAATAATGATATTATTATATATATA
>MU228410.1:845263-856561 GCA_018584345.1 Thuja plicata | reverse complement strand
ATAGGGGTATTCTACCAACTTTGGAGACATGCTTTAAATCAAATATGCAGCTCCATACATCTCTGCATTTTTATATCTTATGGTCATTTTTGGTGAAAAATGTGGTCATTGTTGTACAATTCAAAGTTATTTTTACAAGTTCATGGCCATTTTGCTTAAAATCTTACTCATTTTTGTTCTTTCAATAGTAAATTTTTATTATATTAGCCCATCTCATTTGTTATTCTAAGAAAATGATATATCAATGCAATTTTGTTTTGTTTGTGAACTTTTTGACTCGTTGCTTGACTCGGTAGTTATATGTTATGACATTTGTGATCATTCTTTACAGATCATTTAGTTAATACATAGTTGTTTCTAAAAATTTCTTTTCCCTCAAAATAAAAGCATTAAACAATTAAATCATATGCCTTTGGATACCAGAGAAGGAAAACTTCTCATCCTTGTACTAACTACTCCACAGTAGTAAACAAAATACTTTTATGCATTCTTTGCCATAATTCCACTTTGCATTGGGTCATAGGAAGGAGATCCAGTGTTTATAATGGAAAAGATATGTATAAAAGGTATACAAACTTGAGAGAACCGCTCAAAATATCTATAGCATTGTTATCATGGTCAACATCAATGATTTCCATTGTCAAGAATGATTGTTTCAACACCATCCATTCATATTGTTTTAACCATTTTTTATCAGTGTTTCTTCATTGATTTATTTAGCTATTATAGTAAACATCTTGATACACATGAAATTATTGATTTTTAAATTCATGATTCGTATCACATTCATCTTGTTTTCTTTTAGACTCGTTGGGATATGCTTCGATATTTTATTTCCTTCTTACTGTATGACATGGATTGATCTTATTGAGGGTCACTTAATTTTTATTTCAATGTCTTTCACCATATTATATGCTATTAATCTTAGAGTTTTGAATCTCTACCATGCTTAATCTCATGCAAATACTTGCCCTCTACTTTTGTCCATAGTTGGGTCTCTGTCATTGCATTTCATTCACTATTATTAGGCTTCTTCATAATGCATTCTTAATGGAATTGTCAAAACATTCCATGATAATACTATACTCTATTGGCACATTGTAGCTCCTACCCCAATTTTATTCACGCATTGCCACTCTTCCTGCCTTTTCAACCATTTCTTCGACTCATGTTATTCAAGGGTTTCTGCATGGTCACTTCATTGATGCATTGTTACAATGTTTTTTGACCCCTGTGACTAATTCTTGTCTTTAGCTATGGTATATGACATTAGTCATTGTAGCATCTTCTTCTACCATATCTATTTCTCCATGGGACCCTACTGATTGGGATACTTCTATAAATTGACAGATTTAGATACCCTTTTGTCTTTGACCCATTAAATGTCGTTGCACATTGTCTTGTTTGCTACAAATAGCTTCCTTTCAATATTCAACATAGACTACTATGTGTGTGTATGTATGCATATGTATGTATATTTATGTATGTATATGTATGTATGCATATGTGTGTGTGTGTGTGTGTGTGTGTGTGTGCAGCAACAAATAAGTTCTATTGAATTTGTTATTTTGTGTGGGAATTAATATGATGGGTTAGTTCTTTCTGTATTCCTAACAAAATTGGACTCAGATCTAAAAATTACCAAGATGTCTTTTGGAACACTGGGATAAATCTCTAAAATTAGCTTCACATTGTAGCCTATGTTCAAATTCTCATTTTTATCTTGTGAAAGATGATAATAAACATAAAAAAGCTGAGAGTTTTCTTACAGAAAATGAATATTTCCAGTCTCTTTCCATTTCCACCTCCATTATTTTTCTTCTTCATGTAGGGGCTTGGATCATTTGTCAGCAACCATCAGGTTATGTATATTTTCAACCTTAGAACTAATCTCCTTGTTCTATGTGAAAATGCCACCAAAAGTAGATATATTCTATCCTTTAACCTTCTTTTTTATTATATTTTGCTTTTGAGAGACTTACATAGTTGACCCTTGGATAGTGGTATTCTACCAACTTTGGAGACATGCTTTAAATCAAATATGCAGCTCCATACATCTTTGCATTTTTATATCTTATGGTCATTTTTGGTGAAAAATGTGGTCATTGTTGTACAATTCAAAGTCATTTTTACATATCATGGTCATTTTGCTTAAAATATTACTCATTTTTGTTCTTTCAATAGTCAATTTTTATTATATTATCCCATCCCATTCAGTATTCTAAGAAAATGATATATCAATGCAGTTTTGTTTTGTTCAAGTGAACTTTTTGACTCGTTGCTTGACTCGGTAGTTATATGTTCTGACATTTGCGATCATTCTTTACAGATCATTTAGTTAATACATAGTTGTTTCTAACATTTTCTTTTCTCTCAAAATAAAAGCATTAAACAATTAAATCACATGCCTTTGGATACCAGCGAAGGACAACTTCTCATCCTTGTACTAACTACTCCATAGTAGTAAACAAAATACTTTTATGCATTCTTTGCCATAATTCCACTTTGCATTGGGTCATAGGAAGGAGATCCAATGTTTATAATGGAAAAGATATGTATAAAAGGTATACAAACTTGAGGGAACTGATCAAAATATCTATAGCATTGTTATCATAGTCAACATCAGTGATTTCCATTGTCAAGAATGATTGTTTCAACACCATCCACTCATATTGTTTTAATCATTTTTTATCAGTGTTTCTTCATTGATTTATTTAGCTATGATAGTCAACATCTTGATACACATGAAATTATTGATTTTTAAATTTATGATTCATATCACTTTCATCTTGTTTTCTTTTAGACTCGTTGGGATATGCTTCTATATTTTATTTCCTTCTTACTGTATATCATGGATTGATCTTATTGAGGGTCACTTCATTTTTATTTCAATGTCTTTCACCATATTATATGCTATTAATCTCATAGTTTTGACTCTCTACCATGCTTAATCTCATGCAAATACTTTCCCTCTACCTTTGTCCATAGTTGGGTCTCTGTCATTGCATTTCATTCACTATTCTTAGGCTTCTTCATAATGTATTCTTCATGGACTTGTCAAAACATTCCATGATAATACTATAATCTATTGGCACATTGTAGCTCCTACACCAATGTTATTCATGCATTTCCACTCTTCTTTCCTTTTCAACCATTGATTTGACTCATGTTATTCAAGGATTTCTGCATGGTCACTTCATTGACACATTGTTTCAATATTTTTTTAAAGACCCCTATGACCGATTCTTGTCTTTAGCTATAGTACATGACATTAGTCATTGTAGCATCTTCTTCTACCATATCTATTTCTCCATGGGACCCTATTGATTGGGATACTTCTATTAATTGATAGATCTAGACACCCTTTTGTCTTTGAGCCATTAAATGTCGTTGCACATTGTCTTGTTTGCTACAAATAGCTTCCTTTCAATATTCAGCAAAGACTACTCTGTGTATGTATGTATGCATATGTATGTATATATATGTATATGTATGCATTCATATGTACATATGCATATGTGTGTGTGTGTGTGTGTGTGTGTGTGTGTGTGTGTGTATGTATGCATATGTATATATATGCAGCAACAAATAAGTTCTATTGAATTTGTTATTTTATGTGGGAATTAATATGATGGGTTAGTTCTTTCTGTATTCCTAACAAAATTAGACTTAGATCTAAAAATTACCAAGATATCTCTTGGAACACTGGGATAAATCTCTAAAATTAGCTTCACATTGTAGCCTATGTTGAAATGCTTATTTTTATCCAGTGTGAAAGATGATAATAAACATAAAAAAGTTGAGAGTTTTCTTACAGAAAATGAATAATTCCAGCCTCTTTCCATTTCCACCTCCATTATTTTTTCTACTTCATGTTGGGACTTGGAACATTTTCCAGTAGCCATAAGATTCTGTATATTTTTAAGCTTAGAACTAATCTCCTTGTTCTGTGTGAAAATGCCACCAAAAGTAGATATATTCTATCCTTTAACCTTCTTTTTGATTATGTTATGCTTCTGAGAGACTTACATAGTTGACCCTTGGATAGGGGTATTCTACCAACTTTGGAGACATGCTTTAAATCAAACATGTAGCTCCATACATCTCTACATTTTTATATCTTATGGTCATTTTTGGTGAAAAATGTGGTCATTATTGTACAATTCAAAGTCATTTTTACAAGTTCAAAGTAGATAATCCCTTCCATCACTACTCTTCACAACATGTTTCTATTATTCATTGGATGCTACTATTTATGATGCATCCAATGAGATCTTCTTGAAGTTTGGCCTTAAATGAATAAATATTAAATGAATGCATAAGAGTTGATTAGAGAAGGTACATGCACAGGTGATGTTTGTCACTTATGCATATACCTTCTCTGATTAAATCTTTTGGAGTTTATTGAAAACAAAATTGTGTACTTCTATAGGATAGTAGTGCTTGGTCAAATTTGATGCACTTTTGATATATTTTGTGTATAATATATATGATATTTTATTTTTATTTACAAACAACTATATTATTTGAATATCTTTCTTTCTTGCCACAATAGGAAAGAGTTTGAGATGGAAGACTACAATAGCAGAAGTATTTCAATTTGGTATACTATACTAAAACATCATTTCATAACTAACTTTTCAATTTCTATATATAATTAGGTTATAGATAATCTAAGTGAAGAAGGATCATGTCAGACAATCTAAGTGAAGAACAAAATGGGGATACAATCAATAGATTGTGGTCTAACTTCAAAAGAAAAGGCGATGGAAAATGTTATTGTCCCTGCAACATTTGTAAGGGCTTAAAGACTAGAAGATTGCTAATCAAAATAGCTAAGGGACATTGTAGGGAGAATGCTCACATTGAAGGGGGGTTTGATTAACATCAATTGGTAAGTTTTTCATTATATTTATTTAACAATTATTATATATATATATATAATACACTTGATGATGAGATCATTATCATGGTTTAATTGTGTTCATCATTTTTATATAGGTCGACCTCCCCATGGAAGTACATGATATGGAACTTGGAGGTACGAATATGGATCATGGAGGTGCGAATATTGAAGCTGAAGATTATGATCCCATGGAAGATGATGATCATGCGGCAGATAGCACATTTGAAGATGATGGTACTAATACATTGATCCATGACACATTTGGTACTGGCATAATTGATGATGATGATCAGGATGATGATGATGATGATTAGTATGAATTTGATTTCATCCATGATATACCTCTACTTGAGAAGGCATCCATGACCCTTTATGAAGGCTCCCAAATAACTCTTCTCTCTGCTGTATTGTTGTTATTGAACTTGAAGGTTATGAATGGTTTATCCAACATAACAATGTCACGTATATTAAGGTATGTCATATATGTCATTATAGTAATTAATGGGTGAAACATGTACCATAAATAAATATTATAGTGCTAAACATATGATGGGCCTTCCTGTCAGAAAGTCATTGCATTCCTGTTGGCACTCCGGCAGGTTAAATGTTGGATAGATTCAGTTTCGATAGCTATCTTCGACGACATGGCTATACGTCCGACGGGTTTTCATGTCAGAAAGTAACAGCATGCCATCATCCTTCAAATAGGTATAACGTTGGATAGACTCCATTTTCGATAGACATGTTTGACGAGACTGCTATACATCTAATGGGTTTTCCTATCGACCAGTAACTGCATATCCATCGGTATTATGACAGATATAACGTCAAAGAGACTCTATTTTCTGACAATATGTCCATCAGAGAGTCCACACTTTCCATTGGCATTTTGATACATGAATCGTAAGAAATGATATAGGAATTTTCTATTAGTGTGGTGATTTTCGATGGATTTTTTGGTTAGAATACCGAAAGTTACCACTTCTGTCACAATTTCCAATGCAATAACCCCAACGGATGCATCTGTCAAATGGTCAACAAATAGGCGTTGCAATTCTGACAAATAGCCATCAGAATTTGGCCTCAAATGTACTAGTGAAGTATTCCCCAAAAAATCCTTTTACTACTAAAAATTAACTAGCATTAAAGCAATTCTATTCTAACCAAAAATTGATCGACCTTTTCAAAGTTTTTTCTTGGTTATATATAGCCACCAGTTTTTAAAACATAACAATAAAAAACAAGAAACTCTCCACGAGTTTCAGCATGTGACAATTTTTGAGCTAAAATATGACAAAAACAAGAATACGGGTAGGTGAACCAAAATGCACTCTAAGAATGATGGAGTAGGATCATGGAGTGACAGATGAGTTGGAATCCATAGACTAATCTTGGAATACGTTGGAGGCCCGAGCATTTCTCCATTCCATGTGCACTTTTGAGAAACTGATGATGGTGGCATGATATGGCAGGGTGATGTGTATGATCCTCTGTTTCAACACCTTATCTTTGCACACTTGCATGATAATTTTTTTGTAGGACTCCAGGTGGTCAATGTAAACTACTAGCATGGCCTCAATGTCAGCTATTTGTGTGAAATCTGCAGTAGTCTGAGTTTTTTTTTAAATCTCTAATTATTATGATTTCTCTTTCAAACTCTTGAGTAATTTCCCCTGCTCCTCTGATGGTTTGGTCATCTTCTTTCTTAAAGGTGATGTTCAAACACTTTAGGTCTTTCTTCATAGTATCAATTAGTTCTTTCAATTCATTCAACAGGTTGGTAGATCCTTCATACCCTAATTTGATAATCGAGTTTCACCACTCAATGCTTTTCATTGACACATATAGAACATCATCATTTAGACCTAGGATGGGCTTTTTTAGTGAGAAAATTAGTTACCCCACACTTCTCAATTTCATGCATTTGATTCATCACAACAACCCATTTATTTTTCTCTTCTTACCATGCAACTAATTTTGTTTTCATCTCAGAAATTACTGTAGTAACAATTTCATGGGTTTGAATCAGTTGGATTATGTAGTTACCCCCACGTTGACTCATACCCTATATCCATTTGTTGAACACATCAACAATTAGCTTGTTCCTTTGGATTTGATCAAGAGTCCTTCTGATTTCAGGTGAATGAGGATCAAATGGCTGGGGCATTTGAGCTAATGGCATGGGACTGGGATCTCAAATTTCATCTATAAATTCTGCCAATTTCCTAATTATGGCTTTTAGTTCTTTCTTGTCCTTTTCATATTTTAAGGTCCTATTGATCATCTTCTTAGTAGAAGAATCTAGATGTTTTGCATCTTCTGCCCTGATAGCAGCTCCAAGATCAATCTTCTCAATAGTGTAATCATCAGTTGTGGCCTCAGTGAGGTCTTTGTCATCTTTAGGAACTGAAATCTCAGCAACCCAGTGTCCCATTCATTGTGAATTCTGGACTCTATTTTGATCCTTTTTGGTTTTACCATAGCCCCCAAGAATTTATCGACCATGTCTTCCACTGGCAGAGTGATATGTATAACATAATGCTTTCGGTTAATAGATGTTTCTAGCCACTTGAGTGTGGAGGGCAGAGTTTTTAGGGGGTTGGTCATTACATGTGTAGAACCAATAGTAACAACAATTGTAGAATCTCTAGTATCAATTTGATTACCTTTTTGGGCTTCATCATCCTTTGGGGGTATATTCTGAGCCCTCTTCTCTAAATTTGGGTTGTCCATTTCCTCCAGGATGATCACCTCTTTTCCTTTAGATACTTTAGTGTCCTCTTTCTTGGACCTTGTCCTCGGGAATCATGTAGACAGGGTGGAACATGGGACGTTCTGCTTCCTAGATTTGGATTTGGAAGTTTTCTTAATTTTTTCTTTAGAAGAAATTTTCAACAGGAACATCAACGTTAGAAGTAGGAATAGGATTTTCAGCAAGAGGGACAATGGCAGATCTTCGTGTATTATGTCTCCTCAAAGTAGGAGGCTTTTTTTTGGTGATCCATTTTTCAGTTATTTTAATCATGCAAAGCGTCTTGATGTGAATGTTGTCACTTTCTTCAATATTCTAATCTATTTCAGGTAATGGTTGTCTTGTGACTTTTGCCTGATACTCATCATCAACTACTTCTTCACTCTCTTCTTCTTCTACTCCTAAGATTTCCACATTTATCTGCAAGGTGACAATTTGGCTAAGGGTGAACCTTGACCAAGAACACCTTCTCACTTCAAAGTCATTTGTACAATTCTCCTAGAAGTCTTCCATTTGAGGGACATGTTGAAACTTGGTTGGAAAATTAAAATGCTGGGTAGCGTATCCCCTACTGTCAAAGTCCTTCCTTGCTTTGAAGGTTTTCAGCTTCAAATTTTTGAGTTCCAGATCCAAATTAAGGGCATCAAAGGAAGTATTGCATGTATAAAATCCTATTTCTATGGGGAAGTTTAATTTGGCTCTACCCTTTTTCTCTTTTATCCTTTTGTACAGATGGGCTAATTGACAACCCACTTCAAAAATAATGTCGCTATCTAGGGCATGTCTTGGAAGCTTGAATGATTCACCATCAAATCCTCTGACCCTTATATATGTGAACCTCCTAAACTAGATGAAAAATCTTCCATAGGTGTCGATAAAACCTTTGGCTTCTTTCGACATCCTTTGTTCAATATTCCCCTCCATCTCATAAACTATCCTTCTAGAAAAGACACCATTCACCTTCATGAAGATATCTATGTAATATTATTTTTTCACGTGTGGGTAGTAGTCATATACCTTCATATTAGGGACATGAGGTTTGTGATAGAGACCTTTCCACTCTCTAGTACATGCAAAAACATAGAACAAATAAGAAGTCATGTAAAAGCCAGATCTTCCCAAGAAATTTGCTAATTGATGATGGAGCTCATCTAAAATGCTATTAGCCCAATCGATGGAATTTTTCCCACCTAGGGTTATCTGAATGTAAAAATACATCTATTCATGCCATAACAACGTATGTTGGTTCCCCTTAATCCTATTCAGTAATATTACCAAATCCACAACTTCTGGTTTAAAATGATCTATAGTGAGAGTTTTTGGCAATCTAGACCCTCCATTTTGAGGTTTCAGCAATCAACTTTGGAAAATCTCATTTCTATACATTTTCCTTTTTCCATAAAATACAAACTAGTAAGAGGTAATAGTCCAACCCTGATAGGGATCCTTCTCTGGAATACCCATTGCAGTCAAAATGACATCTCTATTTATAAAAACCAGTGGGCTTCTGTCTATCCTTTTAATACATCTTTCCTCCCTATTATAATGCTTGGTGCATTCCACTACCAATTTTGGGCACAAAGTTACCATTGGAAATGATGTAGCCTCTACCAACCCACTTTGAATTATCTTCTCTATCATAGAACCAAGGACATGGTTTTTAATTTTCTTCCTTATATCCTCTAATGCGCATGATTGCATATCTGTATCGTCGCACTCTGGCAACAAACTAATTAAACAAGAGGTACACCCTAAATTGTTAAGCGGAGGCTTCATGGTGTACTCAAGAAATGATAGAAAGAAAATAGAACAAATATTTGCAAAATTTTACTGGCTTTTTAACCTCAATTTCATAAACAACCTCAATGTTGAACAAGAGCACCAGAAGAGGATAACTAACCTGTAATTTATTGCAATTTCCCTATGATTGAGATGGAAAATGATACCTCAAATACTCCATTACCTTTGTTTGCACTAGGAACCTTTATAATGAAAATGGTAGAACTGGGCGCCACTATTTATTAAACTAACTCCTCAAAAGATTGTGGAAAGATTTGTAATCAATGATAATGTGCCGATTATAATGCTTAATAAATGATGAAAAGATGCTTGCTTGATTGCAACATTAATTTATGTACTTCTCCATGAATGAGATGACATTAATATGTCACTTCTTGTGTTGATTTTGTCAGCACCATGCGCGGATGTCTTCTCCTCCTGTCGATTGTCACTTCCATCACATCACCGTCGCTGTTTGTTCCTCTAGGCTTAAAGAAGTACATCGAACATTGAACCTTGAACTAAGAAATTTCAAAATTCAAGTTTAATTGAAATGAAATAAGATTGCCCCTTAGCGTGTTTATAAAAACAATATGAGTGGCAAAAGAAGGTAACCAACGATATTTAAAACTCGACATAATTTGGGGCTCGCGGTTGGACCTTGAACTTTGAACTAAGAAAATTTAGAGTTCATAGTTCAACGAAGGTACCAAATTTTCAACACATGCCACTTGTTTCACATAAATCTAAAGAAATAAAAAACATGCTACATGGTGACAATGAACCTTGAACCTTGAACTAAGAAAGTTCAAGGTTTGAGTTCAACCGACAGGAAGGCAAAGTAAAAGGTGGGAATGAATATGGTAACAATAGGCCTTGACACCGAAGAAGAAAAAGATTAAAGGGGATTCTTGTGAATGAAAGGTCAATAGACAATAAGCAAGAATGAGTGGTAATATTATATCAAGGTGAGTCTCCTTAGGATCGGCTTGGAACCTCGTAACAATTCAAATTGCACTAGCTATGTCTGGTCTAGTGAGAGTTAAATACTACAAACCTCCAATCATGAATCTATATTTTGTCTAAAAAACACTTTGAGATTTATCAATAGTAGTAAGATTGCAGCCAGTAACCATGGGTGTTCCAAAAGGTCTACAATCTTCCATTCCAAACTTGTTTATAAACTCCTTAAGATACTTGGTTTGAGAAATAAACAATGTTTACTTGGAGCAATTTGCAAACCAATGAAGAAATTCATTTCACCAATCATAGACATTTGAAATTCACTTTTCATTTCTTCAGAGAATTTGTTACTCATTTCATCATTGCCTCCAAATATTATATTATCCACAAATACTTCAAAAATCAAGATTCCATTTTCACAAGTTCTCAAATATAGATTACTATCTACATTACCTTTTCTGAAACCAAGATGTAATAAATACCTGTCTAACCGAGCATACCAAGCTCTAGGAGCTTGTTTCAAACTATACAATTCCTTCTTCAATGTGCAAACCATGTCTTCATCATCTCTCAAAGGAAAACCATCGGGTTGCTCAATGTAGACCTCTTCCTCTAGATCACTATTAAGAAATGTAGACTTTGTGAGTGTGTATTTGGGTACCTGATGAAAACAACACAAACACTCAATAAGTCATTGCATTAGTACAAAAGGGTTAGAAAAGCATGTAAAATCCACTAAAACTAACTTAATGCCTTCTAACTAGAAAAAAATGTAATTAATAACATATTAGCCCTCAGAATATGCTACAAATCAGTGACCAATACTATTCTAGCATGAAGGATTTAATTCAAAATTAAGCTAAAAAGGTGATAAAGCATGTATTCTAGCTCTAAAAGA
>MU228410.1:813382-828161 GCA_018584345.1 Thuja plicata | reverse complement strand
AAGTGGATATTTGATTTAGGGATTTATTTAATTCCTTTATAATTAAATACTATAGCCATATTTGATTTTAATTTGATTTGATTGGTCAAAATTGATTTGAATTATATGGCTATAATACTTAATATAAATCAGTGATAAAAATCACCTAGGATATTAAATTGATTTAAAGAATTATGCCAAGCAGTAACAGGGTCGTTTGGTCATAATCAAGGGTATGATCACACTTAGGGCAAATAGGGTCCATAGTTTAGAACAGACCAAATTTAGGTGGTTACAGACTTCACATCCATTTGATATACCTTAAAGTCTTTATGTGTTGCAAAAGCAAGGAATAATATTACTACTTTTAACTTTGCAATAGGTGAAACTGTTTCTTCAAAGTCTATACCTTCCTATTTTGAATATCCCTTGTAGACCAGTCTAGCCTTATTTCTTACAACCATGCCATCTTCATTCATTTTGTTTCTGAAAACCCATTTAGTTCCAATTAAATTCTTGTCCGTAGGTCTAGGAACCAATTCCCAAGTTTTTCTTTTCTCTATCTAATCTAATTCTTCATGCATTGCCTTAATCTGATACCGATCTTTACATGCTTCATTAGTAGTCTTAGGCTCTACTTGTGAAATCAAGTAAAGCTCATTTCTAGCTTTAGACCTTGTCACCATGCCCTTATTAACATCACCAATAATTTGATTCTTGAGATGATTCATGTTAACATACCTTGGTGTCTTTGGTGCTTTTATAGGCTCATCCAAGCATGTCTGAATCTCAAGAATTTGTTTTGTCTCTTGATTTTCAGTATTCTTCTCATTCTCTGGAATCTCGATTTGAAACCTCTCATAAATTTTCACTTTAGCATTTTCAACTATTTTTATCAATCTTATATTGAAATATTTATAAGTCTTACACCTAGTAGAATATCCAAGGAAAATTCCTTCATCACTTCTAGCATCAAACTTTCCAATTTCATTATCTCTTTTGATATAACACTTGCTACCAAATATTCTAAAGTATTTTATAGTAGGAGAATAACCAAACCAAAGTTCATCATGTGTCTTATCAGTACCATCTTTGATCTGAATTATATTCAAAGTGTAGACAGAAGTACTTACTGCTTCTCTCCAATGCATATGAGATACATTACCTTCAAGAAAAAGAGTCATATCTGCATCCAATATAGTTCTATTTCTTCTTTTTGTAATCTCATTCTACTGAGGTATCCTAGGACCAGAAGCCTATTTGTATATCCCATGCTTTTCACAGTAAGCATTGAACAAATCTAATGTAAAATCTCCACCTCTATTTGACCTCAAACAATTTATCTTAAGACCTGATTCATTCTCAACTTTTTCTTTGAAAATATTGAGCTTATCAAATGCTTCATTTTTTTTTTGAGAAATGCAACCCACGTGATGCTAGAATAGTAATCAAAAAAAGTATAAAGCACCTTTCACTATAGTAGGAACTAGTCCTTGTAGGACCATAAAGATTTGTATGTACCAAATCCAACTTCCCTCTTGCTTAAAAGGATTTTCTCTGAAAGCTACTCTTAGTTTTTTATAGTTGGAAGATGGAAGCACTTCCACTGTGGACTGGTTTAGCCTTCTGAGTAAGTGGTTTGGGGTCATGTCAAGTGCCTTGAATGGGTATCTGACTTGGATATGGCTTTCTTCCCTGTTCTGCCTCATTTCCCACTTTTCTCCGGCCTCTTTTTGACATCCTAAATTGCAAAACTAAGATTTTTGACCTCAAGGTCAAAATCAACCTTCCTGGGTCAAGGTCAACCTCGACCTTGACCTAGGTCAAAATTGACCTTTTTCTGACCCAAGGTCCATATTTTAAGTTTCCAGGGTTTCCGGATGTGGGGCTTCGGAAAGATTTAATTCCCGCTTCCAGGTCGGCTATTTTGGGTTCCAAAATGATGACTCTTAAATTATATTTAATATAGGTCCTCTTCTAGGTATATATGTCTCATAGGAATTTAATTCTCCTATGTAGGCCTCTCTAGAAGATTTTTCCCTAGATTTGTATATAAGGAAGCCTTCTCCTCTCATTTTCTCTATTGAAAAAGTGAAATCTAAGTGTGAAGGACAAGCTAAGAAGCAAGATTTGAAGCAAGCCAAATGTATATTGAAGCATTCATCTAATCTCAAGCATCCAAGCATTCAAGAATCCAATTCATCAAGGAGATCCATTGGTAGCCATTAAAGTATTCAAAGCTCTATGGAGCCCTCTTGTTGAAGATTTGTCCATCCAAATTTCTCGAAGCCTCTTCCTATTCAAAGATCCATTCAATACTGGTGTTGAAGATCTACAAACAATTGATTTGAGACATCTTACATCCTACATTCAACATTATACATTAATTTGGAGCATACATACTTGTGGATCCAAGGATTTGAATCCTCCACAAGGGTTTCTATACAAGCAAGGTGAATTCATTTATTTACTTTGTTACTTATGCAATTTCAATTATATTTTAAGGTTAATTCTAAAACTGGGGTTTGACCAAGGCAAACCCCTCCCCCCCCAAAAAAAATCCATTTTTCTTGTAGGTACAGGTTTGGAAGAGAAAATTGGAGTGCAGATTCAGATACCATTTTTGGCAAACTATCGGGATTTGAAAAATAGATTTTCTGTCAGAGATTTTAGGTTAGAATCAGAGGTCCATTCTACCCTAGGTCAGAATAAGAAAATCTAGGTCAAAGTTGACATTGAATTGAGGCTCAAAATTGGAATTGAGCCAGATCGGAAACATATTTATGGGTTTTGTAGATCTCACAGTTTCGGTTCAGGTATGCGAAAATCAATAGTTTTTGAGACCGTCTGACAGTTTCTTCAGTAGGTTCTTTTTCGGAGGTATGTATTTTATTCCATTTTCCTTTACAAACATTTCTAGATTTACACCCCTTATCAATTAAAATTAAATGTATGTTGATAATATGTGCATAGGGACACTTTTATGAGCAAATCTCCATTGTTCCAAACCCTATCCATATTTTCTATATTACATTTTGGTGAACCCGCGATAGACAACTCTTTCTTTTTGGTGTTAGATTTGCATCTTATGTTAGATCTTACACGAATTTAAAAGTAGATTTATTTTATGCTCTTGCATTTATATTTCAAAAATAAAAGTCACAAATTTATTTAAATATACAAAAACATTACATCTTTCATGCTTGTAATGTTACTTTGTGTTCAACATGTATGATTTTTGTTTTGAATACTTTGATGAGGCTTTTGTTGCGAAAGAGGATAGATCCCCTAATGAGCTACATGGAAGTGAGGATGAAATTTTTTAGAATAATATCTCCATGGATCCTATTCCTATTTGATCATCCTCTAAAACCTCTTCAATTGACCTTTACCACAGGGTGTGTGCATGGTTACCTTCATGTTCCACTATTTACAACATTGATACACCTAGAAATACTTCATTTAGTGCATGTGATGTTGCTTTGTCCTCTTTTGTATTACCTTGTAAGGATATATTAGAGCAAGAAAATGACTCTAATCTTTCTCTTTATGGAGATGAGTTAAGGATTTAAGTTAATTCTTCTCCTAATATATGTCTTTCTATGAGCCTACTTTAGAATATAATTTACCTTGTTTCCCCTTTAGGGATCAATCTTTAGTGATTTATGACACTCCTACAAGGTGCTTTATTGATAGGGATGATAATCCTCCTATTTGGGATGAACCTTTGGATTTGGATGTTGATTACTCTCTTCCTCATGAAGCCATTGTGGATGATTTTGCTTTTTGGGATGAACCCTTGGATAAAGACATTGATTTCTCCCCTCCTCGTGAAGATGCCTTGATACAAGAGGGTCATTTATTAATGGATGACATATTCATACATGATGGTGACTCTTTTTATAAAACATACTCCCTTTATGCAGACATTTTAGAGAAAGAAGAAAAAATTATAGGTACTTTACCTCCATTTGGGATTTCTTCCAATGATGATGCATTAGCGGGTAATGATATGAATTCCCTTAATGCTCTCCCTCTTAGTGACGATCTTATGGAGAATCAAGATCCTACCTCATCTCCTCCTAGGATGAATTATTTTCTTCCTTATTGTGAACATATTTGTAGTGTTGAGACAACTAACATGGTTTATCCAAAACCCTTGTTGACTATTAAAGGTTTTCCTCGCATTACTATCAAGGGAAAACCTAGGGATCCTTTGGATTTCTTTGATAACATGGATTTCATTTCACATGCCTATCATAAAAGGAATAACCCTTAACCTAACCTAGTGGTTCCTACTTATTTACCACCTTCTCAACCCATTCTTCCTCCTCCACCCCATCTTCCTAGCAAGGAGTATGATTTGATAAACCAATTGCGCAATACCCCTGCCAAGGTTTCTTTATGGGATCTTCTTCAAAATTCACATACCTACCATGAAGCCTTGAAAAAATCTCTATAAAATCTTCCCACTCTATCTCCTAATCAAGAGAAAATCAATTCCTTCTTACATTGCATGCATGCTACCCTAGGTTCGCCTGACATTATATTTACTCAAAAGGATTTACCTTCTAAAGAAGTTCAGAATCAATATGATGCTCTTATGGTTTCTGTTACTATCAATAAGAGTATCATTCATAAGACCTTGATTGATAATGGATCTGGGATTAATATTTGTAGCATGGACATGCTCAAAGTGATTAAAGCCGATCTTTCAACAATTCAACCTGATAATGCTCTTATACATGGCTTTGGTAAAATTGATAAGAAAACTTTGGGTATCATTACCTTTCCTATCAAAGTAGTCCGTTCATCCTAAATACTCCTTTTCATGTTATGCACGGACCTATTAATTATAACCTCCTTTTGGGTAGACCTTGGTTGCATGATATGCATGTTGTTCCTTCCACCCTTCACCGTAAAGTCAAGTTTATTCATAACAACATGGTGTATACACTTCATGCGGATGATGCACGAAATCCTTGTTTGAATATTCAAACCCACAATATCCTATTCCTAATAGTAATCCTTCTTCCTGTAATGCTCTTCCTAGAGATGATTGAGGAACCTTGAATTTTAATCCTACCTTTATTAGAGGGTATAAGGTTTCTAATCTTGATTTTATGAATCAAAAAAGAGAGTTTGAACAATGAGCTTTTGCTTCTACTTCTAATGTCCTTTGTAATAACTTTGTTGCTACTTCTACCTACTAAAAATCTATCAAACCTACTAATGATGACATAGTGACTATTGAAATTCCATTGAATCCTTCTGATATGGCTTCTCATTATGGCCCTGGTTATCATTTACTAGTTAAACAAGGATTCCATGGTCAAGGATGTGGTAAGCATAAACAGGGAATTCAAATGCCCTTATAGAATAGGGGGCATGAGCATTCTTATGGATTGGGATTTAATCCTCAACAACACATCAATGTTACCAACATCTCAAATAATACTTCAAAACATGATGACCCTATGAAGGAATTTGACCAAGAAGTTCTTTTTCCTAAACTCCTTCATGCTAAGATGATTATTAGACCTAAACGCAAAAAGAAACAAAGTCCACACTTGAAGACTCTTCCTTTTTTTTTGTATTATAAATTTCATGATCACTCTACTAATGAATGTCAAGCTTTACATTATAAGATTAGGCAGCTCATTGATGGTAAAGTTATTTATATATCATGTGGCAATGAGTTGTATTTCAATACTGTTTTCTCTAAATAACATTTATGTTTCTATTATGGAACTCTACATTATGTAAGAAATGTTAGCCTAATCCTTGGGGGCTTGTTGTCATTTATAGTGTTATGAGCGATATAATAAGTCACCTTTCATCCTTGTTCCTACGCTTGGGGGGCAAGGATGCCATCTCCTTATTTTCTGTCTTTCCAGGATCCACTTTTCCCTTGGTTAAGCATTATCTATCTATTATGTGATATCCAATCATACATGAAAATTTTGGTTTGCATTGAGGATCTATGTCCTTGATTATAACATATTTCGTTGTTTGACATTGGGTTTCCATGGTTGATAAATCTCTCACCTTGGAAATTGAATAGTGCACTATCCCTCATAAGGGTTACTTTTTCACTTCTTGCATGATATCTCTTTGCATTCGCCCCTTCCATGGCCTCATAGGAGCTATGACCTTCTTGGATTGGATTGAGTTTTGTCTATGGATATTGTCTTGTTGTTGAAGAAGGCTTTATCCTTGTTCTTTTCTTTCCTTAACATGTCAAAATAGTATGTATTTTGCCATCTTAAGGAGGGGGGCATATATACGGCCTCCCTCATTCTATATTATGAATTTTTGTTCTAAAATTTTGTTTTGCAGCATGCTAAATACTCTGAAGGTAACACACATAAGTTGCTAAATTCTGAAGAGATACACATTTTACAAATCTATTCCATGGTGATATAAGGATATGGATCCTTGGGTACTTCATAAAAGCCATCAGAAGACACACTACATACATGCACAAAGCTTCCAGAAGGCGCACAACTTTATGGGGTGACTATCAAGTGCTTTCTTGGTGTGCCATCCTATCCTTTTATGGTTTAGAGTGAGATACACACATCATACTGGGATCTCTCTCTCTCTCTCTCTCTCTATTTTACTGGTGATGTCTCTCTTATCGTGATCTTAGGGTTGATAAATAATTAAGTACCTGTGGGCTTGAGGATTCCCTTGTCCCTTTTGATTTCAATAAGATCATCTTTTCTTCATGATCTCCTTTACCAAGAGTTTGCATCGAGTCCATACTCTTGCTAAAGTGGGGGCTAAATGTATAGTTGGAAAATGGAAGCACTTCCATTGTGGACTGGTTTAGCCTTTTGAGTAAGTGGTTTGAGGTCATATCAAGTGCCTTGAATGGGTCCTCAACTTGGATCTATCTTTCTCCCCTATTCTTCCCCATTTCCCACTATTATCTCGCTTGTTTCTGACATCCTAAATTGCAAAACTGAGATTTTCAACCTCAAGGTCAAAATCAACCTTTTTGGGTCAAAGTCAACCTCAACCTTGACCTTGAACTAGGTTAGAATCGACCTTTTTCTGACCCAAGGTCCAGATTTCAAGTTTTTGGGGTTTCTGGATGTCGGGCTTTGAAAAGATTTAATTCCCGCTTCTGGGTCGGCTGTTTTGGGTTCTGAAATGATGACTCTTAAATTATATTTAATATAGGCCCTCTTCTATGGATATAGGTATAATGGGAATTTAATTCTCCTATGTAGGCCTCTCTAGAAGATTGTGCCCTATATTTGTATATAAGGAAGCCTTCTCCTCTTATTTTCTCTAAGACTTGAAAAAGTGAAATCTAAGTGTGAAGGACAAGCTAAGAAGCAAGATTTTAAGAAAGACAAATATCTATTGAAGCATTCATCTACTCTCAAGAATCCAAGCATTCAAGCATTCAAGCATCCAATTCATCAAGGAGATCTATTGGTAGCCATTGAAGGATTCAAAGCTCTATGGAGCTCTCTTGTTGAAGATTTCTTCATCTACATCCATGCAAGCTTCTTCCTATTCAAAAATCCATTCAAGATTGGTGTTGAAGATCCAAAGGAAATTGATTTGAGGCACCCTACACCCTACATTCTACATTCTACATTCATTTGGATCATCTATACTTGTGGGTTCAAGGATTCAAATCTTCCACAAGGGTTTCTATACAAGCAATGTGAATTTGTTTATTTACTTTGTTACTTATGCAATTTCAATTCAATTATAAGGTTAATTCCAAAACTGGGGTTTGACCAAGGAAAACCCTTCCTCCCTAACAAACAAACCATTTTTATTGTAGGGACAGGTTCAGAACAACGAGTTGGAGTGCATATTTGAATACCCTTTTGGGCAAACTATCAGGATCCAGAAACAAATTTTCTATCAAAACCAGAGTTTAATTCTGCCCTAGATCAGAATAGGAAATTATGGGTCAAAGGTGACATTGAATTTAGGGTCAAAAAAGGAACTGAGCCAGATCGGAAAAATATTTCTGGGTTTTTTTTGTCTCTGCGTTTATGTTCCAAATCCGGTTGCAGATTTTCTAGAAACTCAACACAGGCATTAGAAAAAGGGTATTTCCAGATCTGCTATGATGTGAGGTAGGTATTTTTACTCCATTATTCCTTGCAAACATTTCTGGCTTTACATTCCTTATCATAACAATTAAATGTAAATGGTTGAATATGGCATAGGGTCACTTTTATGAGCAAACCAACATTGTTCTAAACCCTATCCAATTTTATCCCTTACAAGTTTGCTTTCCCATCACACACTCTCTACACATACTATGACACAAGGAGGGTTAACAACTAGGGCCAAGGGCACTCCCAGCTACCAAACCATCTTGCAGAATACAACACGGAAGATTTAAAACAAAGAGAGGGGGAGAAGGAATATATATTTTGTATTATTGCATCAAACTTCATACATGCTAGGCTGTAAGGCCTTCCCAGTTATGACACAATACATTCAAAGTCTTTATAGAATAGTCCTCATACATGTGAGGTCACAAACCATCAATCCAAATCTACTAACTAACTACTGCATCTACTGCCTATTCTAAGAACAAAACACTACTTTTATACAAAAGGCTACCGAAATGGTCAGCCCCAGAAGATCCTAAAGGGTCAACATAGGGAACAATGACCCAGATTTAGGTCCACACAAATCCCAATGAGAGACCCCAACATTAATTATGCTATGGAAATTAAATGCACATGTCAGCCACAAGGTCCAACATTCAAAACCAATTCGGTGAGAAAGACTACCGAGCAACAGTGACCAAGCAGCGAAACCACCGAGAAGTCAAGAACAACTAATGAGACCCATCAATGAAGCCAACCAAAAAAAGTAACCAAGATTGATCGGTGGAACAAACCAACAATCCTTCAAATGAAAAAACAAGAGCAGTTACCGAGAACTTTATCGATAAGTCTCCAACAAGCTACCGAACCCAAACAAACATATTTTTGGTTAATACATGATTGCTAAGAACCCAAGATGTTCCCACATCAGATACCCAGGGTTTAAAGAAATAATTCTTAGAATTATGAGTGCGGTACAACCTCATCTGAATCCAACTTAGATTGAGAAATTCATGTAGAGTCTTTAATCAGTATGTTCTTCCACTTTACCAAGTATTTCATGTAATTTTTTCCTTTGGTGCTTTCGTCAATTCTCTCTTACAAAGTATGTTCAACTTCTTGTATATGTTTTTTAGGATAATCAATCAGCACTATCACTTCTTCATCAGGTTCATGATACTTATATAAATCTAAAATGTTGAATATAGGTGGTATATCCATGTCATTAGGTAATTCAATTTCATAAGCATTTCCACTATCAAACTTCCTCAATATCTTGCAAGGACCAAATTTCTTCATCTTGAATTTTCCATATGTTCCAACAGGAAATATGTCTTTCTTCAAATGAATCATTATTTCATCATCAATCTCAAAGTTATTATGTCTTCTTGATCTATCTCCAATATCCTTATATTTCTAATTACTTTGCTCCAACTTATGTTTCACTTCCTCATGCAATATTTTCATAAACTCGGAAAATTCTTCTCCTTCAACACTTCTCTTCTCTTCGCCAACAATATCTCTCAAATCTGATATACCTCTCAGTTGCATTCTAGTAACAATCTGAAAAGGTTTCTTTCCAATACTCCTATTCACTGAATTATTATATGGAAAATCTGATTGTGCTAACATCAAATCCCAATTACTTGGTTTATCTCCAGCTAAACATCTCAATAAGTTACCCAAACTTTTGTTTACAACCTCTGTTTGTCCATCAGTCTATGGATGAAATGTAGAACTATACTTCAACTCGGTATCCAGCTTCTTCCAAAGTGTTTTCCAAAAATATCCAACAAACTTATTGTTTCAATCAGAGATGATACTCTTCAGTAATCTATGCAATCTGACAATCTCCTTGAAGAAACTATTTTCTATATGTACTGCATCTGATGTTTTCCTACATGGTATGAAAAGTGTCATCTTGGAAAATCTATCCACCACAAAAAAATATAGAATCATTACCTCTTATTGTCCTCGATAAGCCAAGAACAAAATCCATGTTGATATCACCCCAAGGTTCCTTAGGAATAGAAATCGGTGTATACAAACCAACATTCTGACTTACTCCTTTTTCAAATTGAAAAACTCCACAAACCTTTCCTTAAGCAAACTCAATGTATTATCCATACAAAAATGTCAAACCAAACCACTATTATGTTTCTCTTTTATCGAATTGGTTCTCATTGATCCTCTCAGTATACATAACTAAATACCTTTGAATAAAATATCCTCTTGAATGAAATAATCTTCATACTTTCTCGGTTGATCTAAAATAGGTGCTCTTCAGTTTCTCTATGGCTCAAAAAAATCAGGGTTATTTTTATACAAATTCTTCACATTATCAAAACCAAGAACCTCAATTATCATTTCAGTCAACAAAGATCATCTCCTACTCAATGCATCAACAACTTGGTTAAAAACTCCACTCGTATGCTTTATCATATGTCTATGATTCAACTTATTCGGACTACCCAAATATTGTAAAGCCTTATGATTAGTATACACCACAAATTCACTTGGTGTCATATAATGTCTCCATTTCTTTAGTGCTTGAATAATTGTTAGTAATAACTGAGAGGGGGGGGGGGGTGGTGGTGAATCAGTGGCCTAAAAAATATTCCAATTAATCAACCCAAAAAAAACTTAGTACCACAATATTAAGCCTCTAGTTATCTTTAGTCCTATAAGATGAATGCCTTCAAATATACTTACCAAATTACTACTGCTCAGAATGCTTTGTTAAAACTTATTTTGTATGTTTACCGAATAGTAGTATGTTAATTTACCAAAAAATAGTAAATTATATAGAGTTTACAGATCAATCCAGATTAGCTATGTGTAATGCAAAGCACTAAAGTAATGACTCATAAACACATTGACACATGGATTTTTAACGTGGAAACCCTATTAAGGGAAAAACCACTTGGGACTGGTAACCCAAAATTTTCACTCTTCTAAAGTGAGCTTGGTGAGGAGCCAATCCTGTTAAAGGTTACAAACACACGGTTAGGTGTGAGCTTGTTAGAGGATTTAAAAGATTAATTTGTCACTTGATATTAGACATTTCTATGCTACCTTCCTTGTCCAAACTCTTCTGGTTTGTCAAATGGTATCTGGCATCTCATGCTATCTTCATGATCGAACTTTTTGATACTCCTTGGGATGTATCTCAATATAGAAAGGATCTTTAAATCCTGCTCAGTTAAGAGACTTTTTGAATCAATGGTTAAACTGAAACAGTATGATTTGTTCACATATACAACTTATACTTATAGATTTTCAGATCTATTGTAAGCTCATAAAACTAATCTGATCAACATATCCTTTTTACTACCTTTGCTCCACTTTTGTTCTGATCAGTGATGCTATGCTCTGTTGTTTGGTGTCCACAGAATTCTTTAGCTCTTTCCTCAGCTTGATTGATCAAGACTGTATGAAGTTGTTCTTCATTAGTGATGCAGAGGGTTTGACCACTAGGTATCACTTCCTTTCAAGATGTTAGTTTTGTGTCTAACTCAACCACCCTATGGTTTTTCTTGTTGGATCTTCTTCTCAATAGGATATCCAAGACCCCTCAACCAACTTATCCTCCAAGGTATAGTTGGATCCAAGAAGAATCCAAGGTTACCAAGCTTAACCAGTCCAACTAGTTACCAAAAATCCTAGTTTCTTCTATCAATTCACCACCTAGTCTAGCAAAGCTCTACCTAGGATCTTCTCACACACTCATTGAGACCCTCCATACACTTCTTTACCCTTTCTTGGCCATTCTACATCCTTCTTAACACTCCAAGATGCCCAACCTTCCATTTGATCTTTAATTCACTAGGAGGGCTAATTGATCAATTCCTTGTAGCCCTGTTTTCACTGATTTTGGTATATTGCTTCCAAAACCTCCAAATGAGCCTACAAAAGAAACTTAAGAATCTTTAAGATATCAATCTACCCTGTCAGAATCCAAAGTCCTGACCTCTTATTGCACCCAAAACCCTATTTTCTTGCAGGCCCTAGTTTATAGCCTATTAATTAGGCCTCTAGACCAGTCATCATGAATAATTTCTAAACATGTCTCCAAAATTTGATTCACCTCCAACCACCATTGAATCCTTTTAGGAGACCTTCTTGAGCATCCAAAAATTCTATCAAGTCCTTCCCAAAAGGTCATGGGTGCATTCACAAATCCAATCTCTTCCCTGTCCTGGCTCACTTGGTTTCACCAGTCAGCCATAGGGCATCATCTTAGGCCTGCGAAATCCATTGAGACCACAACCAAAATAAAAAAAACACTAACTACTAAACCTAACCCTTCCTTCCCCATGGTTTCAGACAAATCCATGGGAGGAAAATTAGGTTAGAGCCATTTCTATCTAATGGTCACTGTTTTACCTCTGTCAGACCAGTGACCTTCAAAACCTTCTAACTTTTATCATATTGCACTTCAAATAAAAATACTTAATGTATAAGAAAGAAGTAAATGAACACTATACAATCATGGAGGCCGATCACCTATGCCAATCCGTACAGGACCATACAAAAACAAAGATACAGTTCAAATTATGCAAATGAGGGTGCAGACATCCGTACAAAGGTGTCAGAAGTAAAAGTCTCAATCCAAAATTTCATTAGCCCTGTTAAAACATCAATTCCAAGCTCATCTACTGAGCTTGGGTGGTTACATTTAGTTCTAACCATATTTTTTCCAAATCTTGCAAAAGTTGCTCGAGCAACTTTCAAAGTTGCTAGCAACTTTTTGCTTTAGAAAGCATTTTGACTTCCTATGTCAACTCGATAGTTGATGTTGACTCCTAAGACCCTAAAAAGATAAAATAGGGCCCTAAAACATACCTCGAAACCCTATTGTCCTAAAATGACAACTTTGCACATATTGAGGCCAAAATGACCTAATGAGCACTAAGGCTCTTACAATCATGAAGTTAGACTAACATGTTTCCAACCTTTTGGAACTTATTCTACCACACACACTCAACTCCTAAAACATCCTAAACACCATCAAAAAAATAAATAGGGAGGTGCCCTGCACCATACTCCCCTAGATAGAATAACTCAAGTCGCTTGAGTTGGGAGGTCTTCAATGGTGACCCCATGTTTCAGTATGTCCACCTCTGTCATCCAAGTGGCCTCAGATTTAGGAAGTCCCTGCCACTTGATGAGGTACTCCTTGTAGTTGCCCTTCCTTTACTTCTTGATTACTTTGGAATCCAATACCATTTCCAATTGTAAGGGCCTTGGGGTAGGCAAGTATTTCACCCACTCATCATCCTCCAGATCTGCAATTGTTGACTGACCTGTATCTGAGATTGATCCCCTATAGGGATACAAATAAAAAACATTAAAGATGGGTGAAATTCCCAAATCAGGAGGTAACTCCACCTCATAGGCATTTTTTCCATACTTGTGCAAAATCTTCAAAGGCCCTATCTTTTTCATCAATAGTTTAGTAGGTTGGCCTTTGGGTAGCCTCTCCTTCCTAAGGTAGTCAAGTACTAGATCCCCTACTCTAAATTGTAAATCCCTCCAAGTCTTATTAGCTCTAATTTTGTACTTCTCCACTTGTTGTTGCAATGTCTTATTGACTTGCTCATGCAAGTCCTTCATTTGTTCTGCAAATGAATCCCCTTGTGCACTCCTCTTGTCTTGCAAACTAAGATCTCTCAGCTCCAAAATTCCTCTAGGATTGACCCCATAAACTATCTCAAAGGGGCTCTTACCTATACTCCTATTCACGGAGTCATTATATGCAAATTCTTCCTGCCCAATGATATGATCCCATGATTGTCCATGTTGCTTGGTCAAACATCTCAACAAATTTCCAAGTGATCTATTTACTACTTATGTTTTCCCATCTGATTATGGATGGTAGGCTGAGGAGAAGGAAAAAATAGTTCCATTCATCTTCCAAAGAGTTCTCCAGAAGTGGCCCACAAACTTTGTATCCCTGTCACTGACAATATTCAAAGGCAAACCATGAATTCTAACAATATCCCTAAAGAAGAGTCCTACAATCTGAGAAGCATCATTAGTTTTCTTGCATGGAATGAAGTGTGCCATCTTGTTTAAATGGTCTACCACCACAAATACACTATCATGACCCCTTGTTGTCTTTGGTAACCCCAAAACAAAGTCCATACTAAGGCACTCCCAAGGCCTCTGGGGTATAGAGAGTGGTTGATATAACCCATTATTGTTGCTTTGTCCTTTTTCCCTCTGACAAATCTGACATTGTTCCACAAATCTCCTCACATATGACTTTATTTTAGGCCAATAGTAATGCCTATGCACATGTTCCAAGGTTTTATCCACTCCAAAGTGGCCTCCCAAGCTCCCTTGGTGTTTCTCCTTCACAATGTTTTCCCTCATTGATCCTTGAGGAATACACATAAGGTGACCTTTGAACAATAGGCCTTCCTATAATACATACTCACCAAAATCCACCTTGAATCCCTGTTGAAACCTTACACAAGCTTCATAAGCTTCCTTGAAGTCTTTGTCTTCCTTGTAGAGATCCTTCAAATCATCCATTCCTACACTTTTTAGTTGTATCTCTTGGATTGTGAGTACTCTCTGTTAGAGTATTATTTCATTTTACTCTAGTTGCTTAAGCGTCTCTTAGGTGCATTATTAATTAACTCTTAATTAATAATGTGCAACCTAGTATTTACCTTTTAGGGTTTCGTTCACCTTTATAA
>MU228410.1:783095-810077 GCA_018584345.1 Thuja plicata | reverse complement strand
CATTTTACTCTAGTTGCTTAAGCGTCTCTTAGGTGCATTATTAATTAACTCTTAATTAATAATGTGCAACCTAGTATTTACCTTTTAGGGTTTCGTTCACCTTTATAAGGTCGAACTTTGTAATTTTCTTTCATTAATTCAGATAATATTTTTGCTCTCACCTTTTGAGTAAAATCTGAGTTTTGCTTTTTCCTTCTTTCGCTTCATTTCTTGTGACAGGTTTTTGCATGCAGCTGGATCTTGGAGTTGAATCTGATCTTTCATCAGTTTCTACACTCTCTTACTAAGAGCATCTGCAACCTTGTTTCTAACCCCCTTCTTGTGCTTAATCACAAAGGTATAAACTTGTAATGCCTCCACCCATTTCATGTGTCTTTGGTTCAACTTTTCTTTCCCATTTAAGAAACTCAAGGCATGATTGTCTATATAGACCACAAAATCCCTAGGTAATAGGTAGTGCCTCCACTTCTTCAAGGCTTGTACCATGGAATATAGCTCCAAATCATAGGTGGAGTACTTTTGTTTTGCCTCATTCAACTTCTTAGAGAAGAATGCCACAGGGTGTCCCTCTTGGCTCAACGCTGCTCCTATAGCTAACTTGCTAGCATCACACTCTACCACAAAGAGTTGATTAAAATTGGGAAATCTAAGTGTAGGTAACTCTGCAATCCTCCTTTTTAACATTTCAAACCCCTGATCTGCTGCTGCTGTCCATTCAAATTTGCATTTGATTCCACCCTTTATGGTGTTTAGGATTGGGGCACATACATGAGTGAAATTTCTTACAAATTTCCTATAGTAGCAGGCCAATCCATGAAAACTCCTAACATCCCCTATAGACCTAGGTGTAGGCCATTCCAATATGGACTTAACTTTTTCAAGGTCCATTTTCATGCATCCTTTAGCAACCACAAAACCAAGGTAAACAAGTTCAGTTTTTTAGAAACTCACACTTTTCTTGATTAATCATTAACTTTTCTTGATGTAGCCTCCTCAAGACCATCTCCAAATTCTTCATTTTCTCCTCCTTGGACCAGCTAAATATCAAAATATCACCAAGGTAAACTATTACAAACTTACCAATAAATTCTACCAACACTTCATTCATGAGCCTCATGAATGTGCTAGGTGCATTACTTAGGCCAAGGGGCATTACTATCCACTCATACAAACCCTCATTGGTCTTAAATTCTGTCTTCCACTCATCCCCTAGCCTCACCCTTATTTGATGGTACCCTGACTTCAAATCCACCTTGGAAAAGTAACAAGAACCTCCTAAATTGTCCATTAAGTCTTCAATCTAGGGCATTGGTAATCTATATCTGATGGTGATCTTGTTTATAGCCCTGGAGTCCATACACATCCTCCATTTTCCATCCTTCTTAGGTGCAAGTACTATAGGTACAACACATGGGCTCAAACTCTTTCTTATTAACCCCTTATCCAACAAATCTTGGATTTGTTTGGCTATCTCTGCATTTTGGCTTGGTGTCATCTTATATGCTGCTTTTTTTGGGAGATTTTCTGCAGGTATGAAGTCAATCTGATGACTCACATCCCTCATAGGTGGTAGGGCACTTGGAAAACCATTATCTACAATCTCATGGTATTTCTCCAACAATGCTTGTACCTCTGGTGGCAGGTTGGGTTTCTCTTTAGTATCCTCTTTGGGCTTTACTATTATTGCACAACACATACATTTCTCCTTCTTCACGACTTTGAGAAACTCCTTACCACTCAACAACATCACACTAGTTCCCACATGCTTCTCTTCATTGGGTTCTTGTAATGGGTCCATTTGAAACTTCTTTCCAAGCTTGGTAATGACATAGTTGTTCTTTTCCCTACCATGTATGGCTTTAACATCATACTACCATGGATGTCCTAGGAGAAAATGGCATGCATCCATAGGGAGTATGTCACATAGGACGTTTTCCTTGTAATCCCCAATCTAAAACTCTACCAAAGCTTTTTCATCTACCACTATTTGCTGACCCCTATTCAACCATGAAACCTTGTAAGGTGTGGTATGAGGTATCCTTCTCAACTTCACAATTTCCACCATCTCAGTGGACACTATGTTCTCAGTGGATCCAAAGTCCACTATAACCTTGCGAATCTTCCCATGAGACCTACAAGTTGTCTTGAACAAGTTCTTTCTTTGTGGTGGCTCTATGGTGTTAGGAACCTTCAATAAGGTTCTCCTTAACATCAATTTTTCCCCATCTAGTACTGGTCTTACCTTGGAAATGGGAGAAGTAACACTTTGAGTGTCATCTTCTTGAACTAACTGATTCCTCCTATCCCCCATTGAAGATGAAGAAGCCTTCTCTGGACACCTACCCATTGTGTGACCCACTTGGTTACAATTATAGCACCTTCCAATGAAAAATGAATTAGTTCTTCCTTGTGATTGGAACCTACCTCTATATCCTCCCCTTTGGAAAGATCCTCTAAACTGCTTTCCACCACTATTCTCCATGGACTGATTGTCCTCTTTCCTATTAGGGCTCCGTCCTCTACCATAGTTACCCCTACCTCTCTGAAAACCTCTATTGTTACTGCCACCTCTTCCTCTTTGATGGAAGTCATTCCTTCTCCTTTCTTTATCCTCTACTATCAGGGCCAATTGAAAACATTTATGCATGCTTTCTGGAGCCATCATGCTTATCTCATCTTGTATTCCTTGCCTTAGTCCATTTAGATACCTTTCCACTTTCTCCATTTCATCTTCTTGTCTCCTAGCCCTTAGGCTTAGTGTATGGAACTCCACTGTGTATGCACTCACTGACATTTCCTTTTGTCTGAGATTCTGGAGTTTTTGGTACATTTACATTTCATAATCAGTGGGCAAGAATTGTGCCCTCAACTTGATTTTCATCCTTTCCCAAGAAATAATCTTCTTCTTCCCATTACTTACCCTTTCATCTTGCATCATATTCCACCATACTAGTGCAGAGTCTTTGAGTCTAGCCTTTGCATAGCTAACTCTCTTCTCCTCTGCTACCTCCTTGTAATCAAATTGGTTGTCTATGGCTTCTAGCCAATCCAACAACTCTTCTCAATTCAAGCTACCACAATAAAATGGTATGTGTTCCATGCTATCCTTGTTTAAGGATTTGAATGCATCTAAAAACACCTTTTTCTCCTTGTCTATCTCAGGTTCTTTTCCCTTGTTGGATGACTCCTCTGTTTGACTATCATCATCCCCATCACTTTCATCACCCCATTTAGTGATCTTCCTTTTGCTTTTGGTCTCAGTCACATGAGCCTTCTCCAAGAGGCCCTGGACCAACTCCACTATGGAATCCCTACTCATTGCCTTAGGAGGCATACTGTTAACTTCTTGACTCTCTTGACTCTCCTCCCCTTCATACATACACAACCTTTAAGTTATTCCCGCTCTGATACCACTCTGATGCAGAGGGTTTGACCACTAGGTATCACTTCCTTTCAAGATGTTAGTTTTGTGTCTAACTCAACCATCCTATGGTTGTTCTTGTTGGATATTCTTCTCAATAGGATCTCCAAGACCCCTCAACCAAATTATCCTCCAACGTATAGTTGGATCCAAGGTTACCAAGCTTAACTAGTCCAACTAGTTACCAAAAAGCCTAGTTTCTTCTATCAATTCACCACCTAGTCTATCAAAGCTTTGTCTAGGATCTTCTCACACACTCACTGAGAACCTCCATACACTTCTTGACCCTTTCTTTGTCATTATGCATCCTTCTTAACACTCCAAGATGCCCAACCTTCCATTTGGTCTTTAATTCACTAGGAGGGCTAATTGATCAATTCCTTGTAGCCATGTTTTCACTAATTTTGGTCTATTGCTTCCAAAACCCCCAAATGACCCTACAAAAAAACTTGAGAATCTTTAAGATATCAATCTACCCTATCAAAATCCAAATTCCTGACCTCTGATTACACCCAAAACCCTATTTTCTTGTAGGCCCTAGTTTATAGCCTATTAATTAGGCCTCTAGACCAGTCAACATGAATAATTGCTAAACATGTCTAAAAAATTTGATTCACCTCCAACCACCATTGAATCCTTTTAGGAGACCTTCTTGAGCATCCAAAAATGCTATCAAGTCCTTCAATAAAGGTCATGGGTGCATTCACAAATCCAATCTCTTCCATGTCCTGGCTCACTTGGTTTCACTAGTCAGACATAGGGCATCATCTTAGGCCTGTGAAATCCATTGAGACCATAACCAAAAGAATAAAAACACTAACTACTAACCCTAACCCTTCCTTCCCCATGGTTTCAGACAAATCGACCAGAGGAAAATTAGGTTAGAGCCATTTCTATCTAATGGTCACTGTTTTACCTCTGTCAGACCAGTGACCTTTAAAACCTTCTAACTTTTATCATATTGCACTTCAAATAAAAATACTTAATGCATAATAAAGAAGAAAATGAACACTATACAATCATGGAGGCTAGTCACCTATGGCAATCCATACAGGACCGTATAGAAACAAACATACAGTTCAGATTATGCAAATGAGGGTGCAGACATCCGTACAAAGGTGTCAGAATTAAAATTCTCAACCCAAAATTTCATTAGCCCTATCCAAATATTGATTCCAAGCTCATATACCGAGCTTGGGTGGTTACATTCAGTTCTAACCATATTTTTTCCAAATCTTGCAAAAGTTGCTAGCAACTTTTCGCTTTAGAAAGCATTTTGACTTCCTATGTCAACTCGATGGTTGATGTTGCTTCCTAAGACCCTAAATAGGATAAATAGGGCCCTAAAACATACCTCCAACCACTATTGTCCTAAAATGACAACTTTGCACATATTGAGGCCAAAATGACCTAATGAGCACTAAGGCTCTTACAATCATGAAGTTAGACTAACATGTTTTCAACCTTTTGGAACTTATTCTACGACACACACTCAACTCCTAAAACATCCTAAACACCATCAAAACAATAAATAGGGAGGCGCCCTACACCAATTAGTTTCTCTCCAACATCCTCTTTCCCATTCAATCCCCTTAATTTGTTATGAATTAAGTTGTCTCTTTATAGACATGATATCACCGTTGTTAGGTTCTTGATTTTCTTGATCTTGGTGTGATCTGCAATATTAGCCAATTTGATTTAAAGAAAAAATCTTGTTTTATCTCATAGAGATCTTCTTGCCAACTGGACAAAGTAGCTTTAAACGCTTTACTTATCTTTGACTTTATCTTGTCGATGAAAACAATGATAACTACCAATTAAGTCTATATTTAGCTCTGCCAACTAAATATTTTGTCATTTATGAATTGATGTTAACTTCAGTATTTTAACTCTTTGTAGCTTCGGTCAACACTCTAGTTCTCCTCTGGTTTCTCCATTGGGTTACACTATGATTCTGGCTATCAGGCATGCTTGTGATTATGCTCATCAGTGTTCTTGCTCAGGCATCACTGTGACTTGAATTTTGGTTATCTCTGTCCGCCGGGTTCCACTAGCCGTCGGTGTTTGAAGTCACATAGTGAATGCTTGTCTTTTATGCATTACTAAAAGCGTAATCTTTATCTCTCTGATTCTCTAAATTCTTTGACACTTTGATTATAGCTGATCAGATTATATCAAGTTGACATTAATGACAATACAATCCATTAACTGATTTAATGTCTTGCATTATCTTTCTACATTTCGGTGATCAAATTTATTATCTTCAAACATTCAATCAGTTACATGTCATCAATCTCTCCCTTTGGCATTGATGGAAACCTACTACATTATCATACTATACTATTACTAATACAATATGAAATATAACAGTTTCATCAATCTTTCCTATTGTAACTATTACAAATGTCTGGCTTTTAGTAAGCTCAAAAGGATTAGATTTGTTTCTTGCAGAATGGTTTCTTCAATCTTCAATCCCTTCACTGGATAGATGTAGCCTCTAATGTCTCTATTCTGATATGTGCTTTTTCCTTGAATTTTCTTCTTCATGATAATCTCTTTTTCCTTTGACAACAAACTCTCTCTTTTTATGAACTCTCTCCCTTTGATATTTCTCTCCCTTAGATGGATATTTCATATGTAATCAATCTCTCTCCCTTTGAATTTTGATTAACTCTTTCTTTTGATTCTTAGGAACTTCTCTTCATGGATAATGAGAAAATCTTTTCTGATCAATGAGATAATCTCTCCCTTATGATAATGAGATAATCTCTCCCTTTGACAACAATGCCAGACAAAAACCTTTATATATATATATATATATATATATATATATATATATATATATATATCATCTTCCATCCCTTTATATAATATATTTCTTGAATTTCCCTATCCATTAGAAATACAATGTCTCTGGTATTCAGTGCATACTTGTACCTTACTATGTACAAATGTATTTGTTGCTGTTCATCTCAGTGTTTGCATCAACAAGAATGATCTTCATATTATTTGTAGGCTGATGCATCTTCCTGATCAACTTACTGACCGATAGACAAGGGTTGTACCCCTAGTCTCTGTCTCAGGTACTCAAATGTATCCTTCGGCAATGGCTTGGTGAATATATCAGCTAATTGTTCCTTTGATTGAACATATTCTAGTATCACCTCCTTTGCTTGCACTTGTTCTCTTAGATAGTGATACTTGATAGAAATATGCTTAGTCTTAGCATGCATGAATGAAATCTTAGAAATGTTAATTGCACTGGTATTATCACAGTACATAATTACTGGTTCAATAATCTTCATATTCATGCCTTCCAGTAATTGTTTGATTCATGCAATATTGGAGCAATTTGCAGCAACAACCACATATTCTTCTTCTGCAGTATACTGAGAGATGCATCCTTGCTTCTTGTTGATCCATGTGACAAGTTTGTCACCCATGAAGAATGCTCCTCCAGTTGTTCTCTTTCGGTCATCAATTTTTCCAGCCCAATCAACATCTATATATAATTGTAGCTCAAATTTTCCTTCTCTTTTATACCATAAGCCATATTCCTCGGTGTTCTTCAGATATCTCATAATTCTCTTGACAACAGTCATATGTGATTCTTTGGGATTAGCAGAGAATCTTGCAACTATTCCAACTGCATGTGCTATATCTGGTCTGGTATGAACAACATACATTAGTTTTCCAATCATTGATCTATACAAGTTTTGAGTTACCTCATTTGATTTGTCTTCTTTTGTCAGCTTACATCTGGTAGCCATGAGTGTTCCAACTGCTTTGGAATCTTCCATCTTTAATATCTTCAACACTTCCTTGATGTATTTGGACTGAGTGATATATATGCCTACATCTTGTTGAAGAATCTATAGACCAAGAAAGAATTTGATCTCCCCAAACATAGACATTTAAAATTCTTTTCTCATTTCATTAGCAAAGGATTTGCATAATCATTCATTTCCCCCAAAAATGATATCATCAACAAAAATTTCAGCAATCAGAATATTACCATCGGTATCTTCTTTTAAGTACAAATTGCTATTTTCACTTATTTTTACAAATTGAATGCTAATGAGTTAGGAGTGAAGTCTTTCATACCAGGCTCTAGGTGCTTGTTTCAATCCATACAAATATTTTTGTAGTCTACATACCATGTTTCTCTTGTTTGGATCAACAAACCCTTCTAGTTGTTCAATGTATACCTCTTCTTCCAGAATTCCATTTAGGAATGCAAATTTAACATCCATCTAGTATACCTTGAGTCCTTTGAATGCAACATAAGCAAGTAAGATTCTAAATCCTTCTAGTCTAGCAACAGGTGCAAAGGTTTCTCCATAATCAATACCTTCTTCTTGTGCATATCCCTTGCATACTAACCTTTCTTTGTTTCTTGTGACTTGTCCATTCTCATTCAGCTTATTTCTGAATATCCATTTGGTATCGATGACATTCTTGTCATCTAGTCTTGGTACTAGTGTCCATGTACTATTCTTCTCAATCTATTTTATTTCTTCATTCATAACACTGGCCCATTCTTCATTCCCAAGTGTAGTATTAACAGATTTAGGCTCAAAATCACAAAGTAAACATCTAGTGTTTAGTGACTTACTTCTTGTTCTCATTCCATCCTTCTTGTCTCCTATGATTTGATTCTGTGGATGATGTCTTCTGACATACTTGGCAAGTTTTGGTTCAGCTCTTTGTTCATCATTCTAATCATCTTCTTGGCCTTTGTTCTGATCTTCATCGTTCGGAACATCATCTTGAGGATTTTCCTGATGTTTAATAATTGCATCCTGATGCTCGGGTGCAATGTTCTGTTTCTCAGGAGTGATACATTGTTGCTTGGGTAGAGTGTCAGGTTATGTATAAACAAACCTGTTGTAGTCCTTTGGTTTTTGTCTGCTTTCCTTATCATTATTTTCTGCAAATTCATCTATTTTCACATTTGCACTTTCAATGATTTTGTTAGATGACTTGTTAAGACATTTACAAGCCTTGCTTTTGGTTGAGTACCCTAGAAAGATACCTTCTTCACTTTTGGAGTCAAGTTTTCCATTTCTATCATCCTGCATAATATAACATTGACTACCAAATATTCTGAAGTAACTTACATTGGGTGTATGACCATACCAAAGCTCATAGGGTGTCTTCTTTGTGTCCTTCTTTAGTTTTACTCTATTTAATGTGTAGACAATAGTACTGACAACTTCCCTCCATAAGGTTTGAGTGATGCTCTTCTTAATCATCAATGTTCTTGCACAGTCAATAATTGATCTATTTCTCGTTTCAACAATTTCATTTTGCTATGGTGTTCTCGGTGTAGAAACCTGTCTATCTCCATAGTATCTCTTTGTCCTCATGGGTCCACATAGATCTGTATGGAATAATTCTATAATTGCATTAGATGTATGGGTTTTACTTTTGAAACTAGACTTTGTCATCTTACCTTTTTGACAATTCTTGCACATGATATGCTCGGGCTTAGTCATGCTCAGTAAGCCTCCGACATTCCTTTTGTTTCTTATCTTTATCATGTTATCAAAATTCACATGACACAATATTTTGTGCCACAATCATATGTCTTCATTTCTATCCATTAAACAAGTGGTTTTAGTGTCATCAAGATAGAAAAGGTTACCTTTTGTCTTCTCACCGGTTCTGATCAACCTTCCTGATTCATTGAAGATGTTTGCCTTCTTATTTTCAAATTCCACTTGGTGACCTATATTATTCAGCTGTGAATCACTTAGCAAATTATAATTTAGTCCTTTTACCCAGTAAGAATTTTCACATTTGATCATGTTATTCAACATTATAGTTCCTTTACCTTCAACTGGACAAGGTGTATCATTTCCCATTCTTATTGAACCACCACTGTAGTATTCAAAAGTCTCAAACTTTTGTTTATCATCAGTCATATGGTGAGTGTAGCCACTATCTATGATCCAGACATCATTCTTACTAACCTTAGATATGAGTGCAGTTTCTACATACCTTTCTTCTTCTTCATCTGAATCATCCTTCATGGCTACAAATACCATCTCAATGTCTTCTTCTGATTCAGTGTCAGTTTCATCAGCTCTGTTCTCAGCTAGGTAACAAGCTTTCTTCTGTTTTTCCTTGTAGTCTCAGGTATCTCTTTTGTCAGATTGTCGGTTGCTTTGGTAATCTCTATTGTCACCTCTATCAAACTTCTTCTCATATGATCTGTCATTAGCTTTGTCATCTTTTCTTCTATTTGGACATCTTGCAGAAAAGTGTCCAACCTCTTTACAATTGAAACATACAAGTGGTAATTTACCTTTGTATATGCCTTTGCCTCTCTACAATCTTCTTTCCATTAGTGCTTCAATCTCATCAAGTCCTTGATCCTCATTATCACTTTCACTATCATTTCTGATAGCATGTTTACTTGAATTACTTATCTTTAAAGAATATTTTAATGCAGATTCTATAGATGGTAAGACACTATTATCAAATTTATTCATCTCGAATGAAATTAGTCTACCAATCAAACTATTTAGAGTAACTGTATTGTTTGAAACTGCTCTCATTTCTTGAATAGCAAAAAATCTAATAACATACACAGGCAGTAAGGTTCTTAAGATTTTACTTTCCACTACCTCCTCTTCAAGTACACCTCCAACTCCTCGGATGACATTGACTACCTCTTTGATTCTGCAGCTATACTGAGTGATATTTTCTCCTTTCATCCTTAGGTCATCAAACCTCCCTCTTAGGCTTTCTGCCTTGGCTCTTAGTACATTAGCATCTCCTCCATGTACCGGCTTCAACTTAGCCCACATTTTCTTTGCAAAGGTGTAGGTTTTGACATCTTCAAACCCAGCATCAAAGAGTGATGAGGCAAGTTCTATCATCATGTAATTGTGCTCATGCTTTACTCTTAATTTCTCAAAAGTGTGAGGTCCTGTAGGCAACACATATTTAGTATCAAGGTATTGAGTAACATAATTTCCAATACCTGATAGGTGGAGTCTTATTCTTCTTTTCCATGATGCAAAGTTGTCTTTATTCAACTTGGGCACATCTCGTCTGTTCATCTTGTGACATTTTTCTTCAGTTGTTAAACTCCCTTTCTAAGCACACAAGCTCTGATACCAATTGTTAGTAATAAATGAGAGGGGGGGGGGTGAATCAGTGGCCTAAAAAATATTCCAATTAATCAAACCAAAAAAAAAACTTAGTACCACAATATTAAGCCTCTAGTTATCTTCAGTCCTATAAGATGAATGCCTTCAAATATACTTATCAAATTACTACTGCTTGGAATGCTCTATTAAACCTTATTCTGTATATTTACTGAATAATAGTCTATTAATTTACCAAAAAATAGTAAATTATCTAGAGTTTACCGATCAATCCATATTAGCTATGTGTAATGAAAAACACTAAAGTAATGACTCATAAACACATTGACACATGGATTTTTAACGTGGAAACCCTATTAAGAGAAAAACCAGATGGGACCGGTAACCAAAAATTTTCACTCTACTGAAGTGAGCTTGGTGAAGAGCCAATCCTGTTAAAGGTTACAAACACAGTTTTAGGTGTGACCTTGTAAGAGGATTTAAAAGATTAGTTTGTCACTTGATATCGGGAATTTCTATGCTACCTTCCTTTTCCAAACTCTTCTGGTTTGTCAAATGGTATCTGGCATCTCATGCTATCTTCATGATCAAAATTTTTAATACTCCTTGGGATGTATCTCAATATAGAAAGGACCTTTAAATCCTACTCGGTTAAGAGACTTTTTGAATAAATGGTTAAAATAAAATAGTATGATCTGTTCACATATACAACTTATACTTGCATATTTTCAGATTTATTATAAGCTTATAAAGCTAAGTTGATCAATATATCCTTTTTAATACCTTTGCTCCACTTTTGTTCTGCGCGGTGATGCTATGGTCTATTGCTCGGTGTCCACAGAATTCTTTAGCTCTTTCCTCAGCTTGATTGATTAGGACTCTATGAAGTTGTTCTTCATTAGTTTCTCTCTAGCATCCTCTTTCTCATTCAATCCCCTTAATTCACAATGAATTACATTGTCTCTTTATAGACATGATATCACCATTGTTAGGTTCTTGATTTTCTTGATCTTGGCGTGATCCACAATCTTAGCCAATTTGATTTAAATAAAAACTCATGTTTTATCTCGCAGAGATATTTTTTCCAACTAGAAAAAACAACTTCAAATCCTTTACTTATCTCTGGCTTTATCTTGTCGATGAAAACAATGATAACTACCAGTTAAGTCTATATTAGCTCTACCAGCTAGATATTTTTCATTTCCAAAATCAAGTTAACTTCAGTGTTTAAACTCTTTGTAGCTTTAGTCAACACTCTAGTTCTCCTCAAGCTTCTTCGTCAGGTTACACTATGATTCAAGCCATCAGGTATGCTTGTGATTCTGCTCATCGGTAATGCTCGTCAGTGTTCTTTCTCAGGCATTACTGTGACTTGACTTTCGGTTATCTATGTCTGTCGGGTTCCACTAGCTGTCGGTGTTTGAAGTCACATAGTGAATACTTGTCTTTTATGCATTACTGAAAGCATAATCTTTATCTCTATGATTATCTGAAGTCTTTGACACTTTGATTATAACTGATTAGATTATATCAAGTTGACATCAATGACAATACAATCCATTAACTGGTTTAATGTCTTGCATTATCTTTCTACATTTCCGTGATTAACTTATCATCTTCAAACATTCAATCAGTTACATGTCATCAAAAATAACATAGAATTCTTTATCATACACATAATATTTCCCCTTAGCATCATTCAAATTCTCACTAAAGAAAACAATAGGTTTACTTTGTTGAGTCAACACAGCTCCTATTGTACTACAACTTGCATCACACTCAACTTGAAATACCTTATTGAAATCAGGTAAGGCTAACACAGACAATTCAACAACCTTCTGATTCAAATTCTCAAAAATCTTATCAGCTCCATGTGTCCACTTGAATTCTCTCTTGTCTCCTCTCATTATCTCAGTCATACCATTACAAATTGAACTTCTATTTTTGATACAATTTCAGTAAAACTTGCTAATCCATGCAATGATCTTACCTCATTGACATTATCAGGTGTAGGCCAATCAAGTATAGCTTCAACCTTCTCAGGATCCATATTCAAACCATTAGTTGAAATCATAAAGCCTAAATACACAAGTTCTTCTTTCATGAATGAACACTTTTGTGAAACCTAGTAACCATAATCCAGCATTAAATTTATAGCTATTTCTTCATAGATTCATTAACTCATGATAGTTTTCCACAACCATACATAAAGAGATAACACATTCATTCATAATTACATTATTTCATACTAAATCTATGATCATTTCTTGGTTACCAAAAGTAATAAAAGATACGTGAATAAATACCCTAACCAATTATCTTTTCATATTGATAACATATAATATTTTCCCTTTCCTTTTCCTAGATCTACTCATTCCATTATACATTGCTTTGAATTACATTGATATACATCATATCATCAGATCCAATGATTTACAAGAGATTTCTTTTACAAGAATGCACATGCATAAGCACATCTTTACATATACAATAAGGAGCCTTCAAAACTGGAAATCCAGAAGGAACAGGAGCCAAGAACATCCACTAGACCACGAACAGAACCTTGATATAAAAAGATTAACCATGTGGATCCAAAAGGAGTCCACTCCCCCGTGCTAGGAGACAGAGACCAAGGTCCACACAAGAAGGTAACAACTAGGACACCCTTAAGGTGATTGTAGCCCTCCCCAAAACATAACACAATATAAAAGACAAGAAGATCACAAAGACATAAAGCACATTGGTAGGAACTCTAAGACACACACTATGTTAGTGTCATCACATATCCCTCACCCCTTGGGTTACCCTGGTCAGCCACTCTGTGCCCCAGCCCCCAAGTAGGCACATGCAGAACCGAACATATCTCATAGGGACGATACTATTTGATTGTGCTATCGCAATAGAACCTTCTCCCACTCCCATCCATAGCCTATACTAGCACTATCGGCATGGGCGAGGCTTATATTAGTTAATGTGTAGTACCCTTCCCATAATTTATTAATGTTTTCACTTGTTTAAACAACTCACTAGTGGGTTACCCTGGTACTAGCCATTTAAGGCCCTGGCCCCGCACTGTGAGCCACTCACCTAGTGTTCTTAGGTTCCCTACCTTTAGAAAACATCAAAAGGGCATAAAAACCCACATAATAATCCATAGGAAGACATAACAATGTCACAACATCAAACATTTGAGTTTAGGAAAGCACTAGTTGTCTTGAATCCTTTGGACAACCCTAAACTACAATCGAGTACACAGATAGATAAAAAACATCCACATTGCATCAAATGCATCTCAAGGGATTCTCAAAAACATAACAACATCATGAAACTCATAAAAATATAAATTATAACATCATAGTAACCTAGGATTGTGTTTAGGGGATCACTGAATGACCCTAGTCCACCAAACAGTCCTAAACCCTAATCTGACATTCAAGATGGTAGATGACACATAAGAAGACATAAAAATGTACCAAACATCAATTATTATATAAAACCATATAACCAGTGCATTTTGGTACCAACTCAAACCACAAAAAATCATAACAAGATCATGTTGCAGAAAACACGCTGATTCCTGAAATTTGGCTAAGTCTGAAATTTCTTAAAACCTTCAAAATCTAGAATCTTTATGTGAACTCCTAGGAGGCTGAAACCACTCTCAAACATCCTGGAAGGTATTACATGAAATGTAACTTAAAGTATAAGGAATTAAAAGTATGTAGCTTATACTTAAATGTTACATTTTATGTTCCGCCCTAAGGTTGAAATCAGACTGAGACCACCCTAACCCTAATCAGGGTTCCCAAAATTATCCAAAGCTCTAGAGAGGGTTCCAAAAGATCCTAAACATAATACCATATGAAAAATAAGTGTTTTACAAGTTTACACACCCCCTAGGGTCAACCCCGGGTCAACACGACACCCTAAGCCCTTCCGGAAACCCTAAAAATCAAACTGGAAGAGTCCTGCGCAGGTGGTGACCTAAGTTGCGCAGGTGGTGACCTAATCTATGTAGGTGGTGCTTTCTATGTAAGTGGTCACACATCCTACGCAGGTGGTGCCCAGTTCTATGCAGGTGGTCGGGACTATGTGCACTCCAGACAGGCAACCTCCAGATTGGACCTTCTGGGTACAACTAGATAAGATGGAGGCCTGGAAGGTAGAAGTAGAGAGATACCTAGTTTAGATCCCTCAGTTATCCTTCCAAAACATCCCTCAAACCCATCTACCTTCTTGGTAAATCTGTTTAGTTCTTTCCCATAAGTGCAAGGTGCAGAAAGGTGACCACCAAAGGACATCATTCTAACCAAGGTGGAAGTCTACGTAACATCTACAGAAAGAGGTTCTATCTAAAAGAAATTACATCCTAAGGTGACAATCCATAGAGAAGGAAAAATAAATAAAATTTCATAAACATTATTCATCATAAGGTATACATTCATTATTTAATTTATACCAAATAGGATAATATTAAAAATAATCATAAGAGATTTTCCATTGATCACACAACTATAGAGGATTCTCTTTTCTGGGTAGAGCCTACCTGGAGTCCTGCAGAGAAACCTTTGAAGAAATTCCAATCCTAGTCCAACCAAGCCTATTCTCCTCAAGCTTTCCAATCCACGAGATATTCTCCAAATGCTTTCACTAATCTTTCTAATAGTTTCAAATATATTGTTCTCCGTATATAATTTCTCCTTTTTCTCCCTCCCTTTTTACCTTCCAATTCTCCTTACATAAATATGTGGTAGGATTGGTTGCTCAAGAAGTTTCAACTGATGAAACCATCCACAAACCATCTTTTGGTTATTAGTTTGGATTTTAATAGTCTTTAGATAAATTAATATGTAGATAGTTTTCCCGAGAATGCTTTTAGTTTATTACCACCTTTGTTACTTTATTACCACCTTTGTTACTTTATGTTTTAGGTAAATTCTTTATTTTATTCTTGTTTTCACCTTAGATAAAGATTAGTTACTTTCCTCTTTAAGGAACAATAAGTAATTTACCTTTACTTTATCCAAGGATGAAGTGGTTTTAATTACACACAATAGTTAATCCCTTCATTATAAAAACAAGGACACATAAATAAATAAATAAATACATAAACACTCACATAAAAACATTTATATAAATATATTAATATAAACATATATATAGACATATGCATATGTGTGCACCCATATGCCTATGTGTATATATATATATATATATCCATGCAAATATTATTATTATAATCATGCATTAATGAATACACTTAGAAACAACTTATTACCATATATTTAACTCCCTAAGACCATCAAATTATTACTAACTGATAATCCAACCACAAAACAATATTCACCTAGTCTTAGGGACTATAATGAATATCCACAATGATCAAATACCAAGCAACCATAATCAGACATCAATCCATAATCAAAGGACAAATCCAAAAGACCCAACCCGGGAGTAAGGATTGGGGCTAGGCTTAGTCTTGCGGGACATGGTACTATCTTCGTAACAACAACAATGATCGAGGATTTTGGGGCACACTCAGACCTATGAAGCTAGGTGAAGTTGATGCCCAATACCTGCAAGCCTGCATCACAGAGAAGAAATACATGTGCATCAATGTACATCTAAAAGAAGACATTGCAGTCATATGATTGGGATCGATACATCATGTGGACCTCATCCATGTGAGTAACTACGACTTCGTCCCGAATCATGAAAACACATCATGTACATAGACACACACACTCACACACAAAGAATGTAACATGAGGGTTAGAATCTTGAGCATTGGGTTAGTCAATAATTGATACTAATAATAACTCATCATAATCATAATAAATATACTAAATCATTAAGTGACATACAAGATTCATCGAAAGTAACTTTAATAGAAGAATATATCTATCTATATCCATCTAACACATATCACATAACATTCTAACTGTGCTCAGAAAGGTATTGAAGGTTCTTTATACATACATGGGGACAAACACATACATAAATGATACCTTCAGACAATATGTGTGATATTAGAATTCTTAGGTACAAGCCGATGAAATCATTATAAACAACTTACATGAAAACAAGTATTAAGCTATAAGGAAACATCTAAAGATCCTACTTCATTCAAAAAATTGTATTAGGGTTAGAGGGGTATTACATAATCACAAATTTACCCAAGAATTTCTTTAAAACCTCATTCATTAACATCATAAAGGTACCTAGTGCATTAGTTAAACCAAAAGGCATAACCAACCACTCATACAAACCATATTTTGTCTTGAAAGAAATCTTCCATTCATCACCTTCTCTGATTCTTATCTGATGAAATCCACTCTTTAAATCAATCTTAGTAAAATATTTTACTCCACTCAAACAATCCATTATATCATCCATCCTCGGTTTAGGGAATTGATACTTACCTATTATTTTGTTAACTTCTCTTGAATATGTACACATTCACCATTATCCATTCTTCTTAGGTGTTAACACATCTGGTACTGCACATGGACTCAAACTATCTCTAATAAAACCTTTCTGCAACAATTCATTAACTTGTTGGTTGAGTTCTTCATTCTCAGTTGGTGTTAATCTATGTGGTGCCTTGTTCGGAAAAATTGCTTCAAGAATCAAATCCATACATTGACCAATATCTCTCATCAGTGGAAAACCATCAGGTAAATTATCTAAAATGATCTCCTTGTACTCGGCAAGAAAATTTTCAACTTCCTGAGGAGGTTTATCTTTTATTTTCTCACTCGGTTTGTTAGGAATCAAAGCATAACAGACATCATTTCTCTTTAGATCCTTAACAAACTATCTACCTTCCATCAAAAAAACTTTCATAGATGTGCATATCCCACCAACAAATTCTTCAACTAAAGGTAATAAGATTTATCTCTTACCATCAACCAAAATAGTATACTTATTCAATCTTCCATCATGTATAGCATCTCTATAATATTGCCAAGGTCTACCCAATAAAATATGACAACAATCGATAGGCATAATATCACACAATACCTTATCACAATACTTTCCAATTTTTAGATTCACAAAACATTGTTCACTTACCATAACTATATGCTCATCCTTGATCCATGAAATTTCATAGGGATTTGGTTTCTTCATTATTTCCAACAAAAACTTGGTGTCTATTTCCTAAGATGCTAGATTCTCCAAGCTTCTGCTATCAACAATTACTTCCCAAACTTTGTCTGCAACTCTGCATCTGGTCTTGAAAAAAATCTTCCTTACTCAATCTTGCTTATTTTTCTTACTCCATAATATCCTTCTGACCATTAGGTTTCCTTCCTTATCAGGTTCATTCAGTGACTCTTCTTGCACCAAAGCATTTTTTCTACTACATACTTTCTTTCTTGAATGTGTATACTCAAATGATCTATGTCCCTCTTCTCCACAGTTGTAACAAGTTCCTTGGAACCCTCTTCTTCTATATCCACCTTGGGAGTAGTTTCCTCTTCCTCAGAATGAACTTCCACCTTTCCACTCGGTCTTTCCTTTGTATTGATGCGTGTCTTGATTTGAACTGTACTGATCAAATATACTATTTTCACCCTAAGATCTACCTCTTCCTCTAGGGAATCTACCACCTCTCCCTCTTTGTCTTTGTTCAAGTCTTTTTTTCAATTTCTCCTTAGCTTTTAAGAAAAATTGATAAGCCTCCTCAATACTCTCCATCTTTACCAAGCTGATCTCATCTTGTATAGAACTTCTTAATCCATTCATATATATTTCTATTCTTTCCACCTCATCCTCAACATGTCCAGATCTGATATCTAAACTATAAAATTTGTCGGTGTAATATTTCATAGAGCTATCTTTTTTGCTTCAAAATTTGCATTCTCCTAACTAGGTTAATCTGGTAATCATGAGGTAGAAACTTACCTTTCAACTTGTTTATCATCTTATCCCATACCTTGATCTTGTCTTTACCCTTCTTCTTTTGATCCAATTGCATTTGCTCCCACCACAAGGATGCATGACCTTTTATCTTTATACTTGCAATCTTTACCTTTTTCTGCTCTGTTATATTTTCATACTCAAAGTATTTCTCCATTTCAGTTATCCAGTCTATCAATTCACCCGAATCCAACTTTCCACTATACTAAGGAGGATTAAACTACGATGTGGAATTCAAACTTGTCAAAGCTCACATGAATCTTTCTTCTTCCTAATCCATCATAGGTGTAGGTGTGGCTTCTCCCCGTACTTCCTCAATTCATCATCGCTAACATCCTCAAGATGTCTTCCTCAACGTTGGGCTATCTCAAGAACTTCTAATCTTGCAACAATCTGTCTTAGCATATTAGCTAAGCCTAGATCTACATTTCCTCTCCCACAAACCATCTTAAAACCCTCTACAATTGTAGGTCAGATTGCAATCTGCTACCCCACAAAAAATCAACCAACTAGGATTTACAAGAAGGAACCTTAGATCTAACCTTCGCTCTGATACCACATGACAAAAAGAGGGCCAAGAACTATGGGCAAGGGTACTCCCAGCTACCAAACCAGATGGCATAATACAACACAGAAGCTTTAAAACATAGAGAGGGAGAGAAGGAATATAGATTTTATATTATTACATCAAACTTTATACATGTCGGGCTATAAGGCCTTCCTGGTTACGACCAAATACATTCAAAGTATTTACATAATAGTCCTCACACATGCGAGGTCACAAACCCTCAATCCAAATCTACTAACTAACTATTGCCTCTACTACCTATTCTAAGAACATAACACTACTTTTATACAAAAGGCTACTAAAAATGTTAGCCCAAAAATATATTAAATATCCAACATCAAAAATAATAATGACCCAAATTTAGGTCCACACAAATCCCAATGAGAGACCCCAACATTAATTACACTATAGAAATTAAATGCACATGTCAGCCACAAGATCCAACATCCAAAACCAACTCGGTGAGAAAGACTACCGAGCAACAGAGACCAATCGACGAAACCATTGAGCAGTCAAGAATAACTACCGAGACCCGTCGGTCAAGCCAAGAAAAACAAGTAACCAAGCTTGATCAGTGGAATGAACCAACAATCCTTCAACCGACCAAACAAAAGCAGTTACCGAGAAATTTACTGAGTAGTCTCCAACAAGCTACCAAACCCAAAAAAACATATTTTTGGTTGATATAGGATTTCTAAGAGTCCAAGATGCTACTGCATCATAGTATTAGTAAGCTTCACAAATTTTGGCAAATCTATGACTACATTAGTGTTACTGACCCTTACAATATTATCAAAATTTATGTGACAAAACCTTCTATGTCATAACCAACTATCATCTACCTTCACTACAAAACAAGTTGCCTTTGTAGTATTCAGCTCAAACACATTACCTCTTGACTTAGTACCTTGTGCAATCAAATTTACAGATTGACCTTTGATAGTACATTTTCCATTCATGAACTGTAAAAGATAACCCTTTTCCACAAGCTGTCTAATACTCAACAAGTTTTTCTTATGTCCATCAACAAGTAAGGCATCATTAGTGTTAGTTTTACCATCAAGAGAGACTGAACCAACTCCAATGATCAACTTAGGAGTGTTATCACCAAATATGACTACGCCACCATCATATGTATTTAGGTGAACAAACTTATCTTTATCACTAGTCATATGATGTGAACAACCCTATCAATGATCCATTCTCATTTCTTTTCAACATGCAAGACTAGAGATATTAAAGACTTAGATACTTCTTATGAAATGTGGGAGAAGTTGAAAACTATCTATGGTGGAGATCCACATGTGTAGAAGGAAAAGGTTGACAACTTAAGAGGAAAGTATGATGAGATGATAATGCAAGACAATGAGAACATTAAGCTATATAGTCATAGAATCAAAGAATTTGTTTCTTCTATCAGAGGTGCTAGTGGTAATCTTCCTGAGGAGGATGTGGTAAGAAAAATGTTAAGAACTTTATTACCTCAGTATGCTATTAGGGTTTCATCTATTCAAGAGCTCAGATCTTTAGGAACTTTTACTATTACTCTAGATGCATTAATAGGGAAATTAACTGTATTTGAGCTAAGTAATTATGATAATAGCTTTCCTAAAGTGTAAGCTTCTTTCAATTCATCATTTACTCTTGCACCATTTAGGAAAGGAAAGGAGACGTCTAACAGTTCTTCTGTATGTCACTCTAATGACTATGAATCTTTCTTATCTGACGAAAGAGAACATGAGTAACTAGAAGCCTTGATTGCTAGAAGGTTTCCTAGAGGGAAAGGTAAATACAAGGGTAAGTTGCCTTTGAAGTGCTTTACATGTATCAAAATTGGACATATTGCCTCTAGATTCCTTGACAATGAAAGGAAGGAAAAACCAAGAAGATTCAAGGACAAGAACAAGAAAGCCTGCTAGCTAGCCAAGGAATGTGTGACCAATGAGGAATCTGATGGAAGAGATGGAGAAGAAATTATGTTTTTTGCAGTTAATGAAGATACTTCAGAAGAAGGTGAGAAATATTTGGTTTCTAGCATGAATCACAATGGTAACTGGATTATTGATAGTGGGTGCACTCATCACATGATCGGTGATAAAATAAAGTTCATCAAGTTGGAGGAATGTGATGGAGGCTCGGTAAGGTTTGGAAATGATGCTCCGATTTTAGTGTAAGGTAAATGATCCATTGCTTTGAATGATAAAACTATTTGTGATGATATTTACTGGGTTGATGATTTAAGATACAATTTGTTAAGTGTTTCTCAGAGATTCGAGTTCAATGGAGGTATATGCAGAATTATTGGTAAATCAGGAGAACTGATTGCTACTGGTGAACAAACTAGAGGTAACATATTCCATCTGAATTCTACTAATAGGATTTGTCTAATTGCTAAGGTTGAAGATTGTTGGTTGTTGCATAAGAGGTTTTTTCATGTAAATTTTGATAACTTGATCAAAGTTAGTAAGATGAAGTTAGTGTGAGGTTTTCCCAACCTAGTGAAACCAAACAATGTAATGTACAAAGAATGTCAGCATGGGAAGTTAACTAATTCTAGTTTTATCAGGAAAAAATATTATTCTAAAAATATCTTAGATATGGGTCATACCGATCTATGTGGTCCGATGAGAACTAGGAGTTACTATGGTGATAGATACTTCATGTTATTTGTTGATGATTTTTCTAGAATGACGTGGGTTATTTTTTTAAAGGATAAATTTGAAGCTTTTCGCATGTTTAAGATCTATAAAGATAGAGTGGAGAAGGATACCTGTAAGACTTTGAAATATCTTAGATCTAAAAAAGGAGGTGAGTTTACTTCACATGAGTTTACTTCTTATTATGAAGAACAAGGAATTCAAAGATAGATGTCTGCACCTAGAACACCTCAACAAAATGGTATTGCTGAAAGAAGAAACAAATCTATCATTGATTATTGTAGGACATTAATGATTCAAAAAGTTTTTTCTCAAAAATATTGGAGAGAAGTAGTGAGCACTGTAGTTTACAATTTGAACATAGTTCAACTAAAGAAAGGTACAAACAAAAATCCCTATGATTTGTGGTATGGTAGAAGACCATGTGTTAATTATTTCAAAATCTTTGGGAGTAGATGTTACATTAAAAGAGATGAAAATTTTGGAAAGTTTGATCTAAGAAGTGATGAAGGGATATTCTTAGGATAGTCTTCTAAGAGAAAAGCCTACAAGTTCCTGGACAAAAGAACAGACAAGATAGTGGAAATTGCTAGTGCCAGAATAGATGAATTTTTTGAGAAAAATGATGAATCCAACAAGAAGGATTCCAAATACTATAATGGGTTTGTTTATGTGCAATCAGTGGATCAAGACACTACAAAAGAACCGATGGAAAGACAAGTCAATGAACAGGAACATATATAAATAGTTGAAGAAAATCCTAGAACCAAACTAATGTTACCTAAGTATGTAAAGTTGAATCACTCACCTAATCAAATTATTGGTGACAGAAATGCAGGTTTGTTAACTAGAAGAAAGGAAAGAGAAGGTACATGTTTGTTATCTAAATTTTAGCCCAAAATAGTGAAAAAAACATTGAAATATGAAGATTGGGTGAAAGATATGGAAAAAGAATTGGAACAGATTGAGAGGAACAAAACCTAGACATTAGTGCCCAGACTGATGGAGAAGAATAAGATTGGTACAAGCTGGATTTTCAAAAAATGGACGGATGAGATTGGTGAAGTGGAAAGGACCAAGGAAAGATTGGTGTGCAAAGGATATTCACAAGAGGAAGACCTAGACTATGGTGAAACATTTTCACCTATGGCCAGAATTGAAGGTGTGATAATAGTGCTTGTTTATACTACTTACAAAGGATTCAAGGTATATCAAATGGATGTTAAGTCTGATTTTCGTAATGGTAGTTTGGAAGAAGAAGTATACATTGAACAACCTGAAGGATTTTCTAATTCGAAGGTAAGAACACGGTGTGTGGATTACATAAATATTTGTATGGATTGAAACAAGTACCTAGAGCATGGTATGAGAGGATGCACTCATATCTTATTCAAATTGGTTTTGTCAGAACAAGTGACAACAACAATGTGTATTTGAAGACTGGGGACGGTGATATATTGCTAACTGCAGAGATATTTGTAGATGATATAATTTTTGGTGGAAATGAAGAGATGAGAAGATCATTTGCAACTAAGATGAGGAAAGCATTTGAGATGTCTATGATTGGTGAGATCAAGTTCTTCATTGGATTGCAAGTTCAATAGATGAAAGATGGTATCTACATAAGTTAGTCCTGTATAGTCAGAAAATGGAAGCACTTCCATTATAGACTTGTTTAGCCTTTCGAGTAAGTGGTTTGGGGTCATATCAAGCACCTTGAATGGGTTGCTAATTTAGACCTGGATTTCCCCCTATTTTTCCCCTCTTTCCACTTCCTTCCAACCTAATTTCTATATTCTGGGCTGCAGACCTGAGAACTTGGACCTCAAGGTCAAGGTCGACCTTTTTGGTCTATGTCAACCTTGACCTTGACCTAGGTCAAGGTCGACCTTGAAATTGAACTAGGTCAAGGTTAACCTTGACCTTGACCCAGGGTTCAGATCCCGGGGTCCCACAGTTTCTGGATGTCGGTCTTTACAAAAGTCATTTCCCACTTCCGGGTCAGCTGTTTCAGGTTCCGAAGCGGTGATTCCTAAATTATATTTAACTTAGGTCCTCTCCTAGGGGTAAAGGCTTTAATGGGAATTTAATTATCCTATGTCGGCCTCCTTAGAATATTGTGCCCTAATTCCATATAAAAGAGAGCCTTTCTCCCCTCATTTTCTCTAAGTCCTCTATTGAAGCCTAAGCATCCTTGAGCAATTGAGAACCATCATCAAGTGAAGATTCAAGCAAGAAATCAAGAAAGATTTGAAGCAATGATTCATCCACCATCAAGCCTTCAAGCATTCAAAGAGATCTATGGGAGGCCATTGAATGATTCAAGTCACATAGTGTCCTTTTGGTGATCTCTCCATCCATCTTCTTCCAAGCCTCTTCATAATCAAGAACCGATTCAAGACTTGGTGTTGGAGATCTACAAGCAAGAGATTGAAGACATCCTACATTATACATTCCACATTCTAGATCCATTGGTGCATACATACTTGTGGATTGAAGGATTTGAATCCTCCATAAGGACTTTTACAAGCAAGGTGAATTTATGAATTTAGTCTTTGCGTTCCGATTCCGGATCATACTTCATTTTTTCCAGAAATAGAGTACAGACCTCATAAAACAACATTCTTTGATCTTCAAATATTTAAGGTTAGTACATTTATCATATTTCTTCAATTACTATCATACATCATATCTATATATTCAATTAATAGAATTTAAGATCCTCTTCTCTTATCTCATTTCCAAATGATTGATTCATTTGTGCATTAATCCTTCTCTTGGATTGATCAACTTGGATCCTTCATTTGTGCATTTGGGGAATAAAAGAGGAATATCTTATCTTCTTCTTAATCATAATTATAACATACAATCCAAAAATCTCAATCAAATGTAAAGTAGGTTTAAGGGAACTTACCATTTACCATTTATATTTTCCCCCTTTTCTTCCTTTACATTCTGGTGAACCCGCGATAGACAACTCTTTCTTTTTGGTGTTAGATTTACATGTTTATGCTAGATTTTGCAAGTTATTTCAATTACATTCAAAATTAATAAATAAAAATCTTGTGATTAGTTCATTTGCATTATATTGGTCTATGAGCTTTACCACCTCTACTCCTACTTATAGTATCCTGGTTAAAAGAAGCCGTAGACTTATGGGTTCCTTCAATCCTGAGTCTTCCTCTCCTTTCCTTAGGATTCCCGATGATAATTTGATAACTCATGATTCCAATCCTTCTATGGAGCATAATTCTTCTCACTCATCACATGATGAGAATGATGCTTTAAGAGTTCCTCTTGAACAAGTGCAAAACCTTTCAACCGAAAAATGGGAAATTGGCTTATCCAAGAAAAACATAATAAAGATTCTATCCAAGCTATAGAGGATCTTAAGAAAGTCCTCCATGATAATTTCCAAGGTGTTAATTTATTGCATAGTATTACTCATCTTGTGAATTTGAATGTTAAACCTTTAGCTCAAGAAGCTCAAGAGTTAGGATTTACACCTATTGTCACTAGTGTAGGATCTTCTTCTGTTCCTTTACCTAGTATTCCTACTCATACTCCTCCTTTGATGACAACATCTCTACCAACTGCATCTATTCCTATGAGTGCTCCACTGATATCTTTACCTACCTCACAACCTTCATATCATAGTGTGCCTTTTAGTTATACTAATCCTCTTCCAACTGTGGTTCCTAATGTTCCACCGGTTGTGTCTTCTATTCTTGCTGCTTCTGCTCCTATTAAAGTGTTAGCAATGACTTTAACATGGGGGAATACACTCTAATCACTTTTTTCACACATGCACATGCAAAATAGTTTTCAAGCATTTAAAAATTTTCCCTTTAAGGATTAAAAACTAATCCTTAAAGCATGGACACTTTACCTTTTTTTTTAGGATCTCTTGATCCCTCCAGTTTAAATTTACGCGGATCTCTCGATCCCACCAGTTTTTAATTTACAATGTTTTTGATCCCTTTAAGAATGGATCTCCCTGATGGGTTGACTAGTGAGTAGCCACATTCACTAGGCGGTTCAGCTCCATCTTTCCAGTTAAGCTTTTTGTGTGGTTCACAATGGGACATAAGTTCTCATTGGGCAAGATAATCACACCCTTTTCTCTCTCTTCTTAACTAAGTGATGTCTCTCTTATCATGATCTTAGGGTTGATAAAGACTTAATTCCCTTGGGGGCTTGAAGATTTCTTTGTCCCTTTTGATTCCAATAAGATTGTCTATTCTGTATATCTCCTTTACCAAGAGTTTGTGTTGAGCTCATACTCTTGCTAAAGTGGGGGCTAAATGTATAGTCGGAAAATGGAAGCACTTCCATTATAGACTTGTTTAGACTTCCGAGAAAGTGGTCTGGGGTCATATAAAGCACCTTGAATGGGTTCCTGATTTAGACCTGGCTTTCCCGCTGTTTTGCACCTCTTTCCACTTCCTTCCAATCTAATTTCTGCATTCTGGGCTGCAAACCTGAGAACTTGGACCTCAAGGTCAGGGTCGACCTTTTTGGTCTATGTCAACCTCGACCCTAACCTAGGTCAAGGTCAACCTTGACCCTGACCTAGGTCAAGGTCGACCTTGACCTTGATCCAGGGTTCAGATCCCAGGGTCCCACAGTTTCTGGATGTCGATCTTTGCAAAAGTCATTTCCCGCTTCCAGGTCGGCTGTTTCAGGTTCTGAAGCGGTGATTCCTAAATTATATTTAACTTAGGTCCTCTCCTAGGGGTAAAGGCTTTAATGAGAATTTAATTCTCCTATGTTAGCCTCCTTAGAATATTGTGCCCTAATTCCATATAAAAGAGAGCCTTTCTCCCCTCATTTTCTCTAAGTCCTCTATTGAAGCCTAAGCATCCTTGAGCAATTGAGAACCGTCATCAAGTGAAGATTCAAGCAAGAAATCAAGAAAGATTTGAAGCAAGGATTAATCCACCATCACGCCTTCAAGCATTCAAAGAGATCCATGGGAGGCCATTGAAGGATTCAAGTCACATAGTGCCCTTTTGGTGATGTCTCCATCCATCTTCTTCCAAGCCTCTTCAATATCAAGAACCCATTCAAGACTTGGTTGGAGATCTACTAGAAAGAGATTGAAGACATCCTACATTATACATTCCACATAATAGATCCATTGATGCATACTACTTGATGCATAATAGATCCTTGTTATCTCAAATTTTATTATAAATTAAGTTGATCTCCTAAATAATGATATTTAATTAAATTATCTGGTAAGATCATCTAACCCCTTTTCTGGTAAATATTTGCTACGAGAAAAGTTCAAAA
>MU228410.1:727565-773561 GCA_018584345.1 Thuja plicata | reverse complement strand
GGTTTTGATATAATAAGGTTTTGAGTCAAATTCCAATTCCCCAAGATGCAAAACCGGGATTTCAAAACCTGATTTTGTGATAATAAGGTTTTGAGTCAAATTCCAATTCCCCCAAACAAACGGGGCCTAAGGAATTAATTATTGGGAATACAAATCTCGGTTATGCGCGTAAATGTGGGAAGGTGATAAGATTCCTCCACGTGGTTTTCAATGAAGCATGTATTTTTTACAAGTTCATCCACCTATTTATGTACCACGTGAGAAATCACTCATGAACAAAGTTTGCCCTACATTTTAATTATGCATTACTTCATACCATGTAATTAATGTAATCAAGTATAAAAACAAATTTTTATCTTAAAATCCATCAATTAATTGTTATTTAAGATCTCTTTTTCATTCGTAATATTTTTATTATTATTTAGTGTAATTTATTTTTATAGTTATTTACAATTAATCAATAAAAGTAATATATATGAATATTTGAAATTTTGAAGTAGATAATTTCATTAGTAAATGTATGAAAAGTTTAAGAAAAAAGTAAATGACAAATCATTTAACATTAAATGTTAGATTTAGGTATTTTATATATGTATTCGTTGTACTAAACTTTTCATCATTATTATATGTTTCATATGAGTATAAAATTGTATTCATATTTATGGTCTTATTAATATCAAGAAAAGTCAAAGATTCCTCATATCTTGAAATAAGTACACTACAATTTTGAACAAAAAAGAGTCAAAAATTAAGTGAATGATAAAGCTAAACAAATCTCTAAAGGTCACATCAAAAGAAGCTGAAGTCATTACACATGCCCTAATCCACATTGTGTGGCCTTGTCTATAACTAGCACTTGCACCCAAAGGAGGTGCAAGGGATATGCCGATAGGTGTTTGATTTGAAAGATTATATAAATGAATATCCACGTAATAAAAGGAAGTGTCACAGATAACTTCTTCTTGGGGACTTGTGATCATTGAAATGAGAGGAGACTAAGCTTGGTGTAATTGCCAAATTAACTCAAGGCACTTTTTGATCACATTCAATGATTTATTATAGAAGTAAAAATAATTTAAAAATATTATTAATATGTTTCATCATTTTGAACGATTGATTTGAATGAAACAACTTCATGAATTTTTAAACACTTCTCCTCTTTCAAGAAAGTCATTTTCTTTAACTCTCACTTTCTGTAATACTTCTAGACTGGAAAACTATGCCAGCTGATTACTCTTGTGTGAATGCTTCCCTCCAACTGATTCATTGCCAGTGTACTTAAATACAAATGATTCTCCTCCACCTACATGAGATTAGCCTTTAAATCAGAATACATTCAACATTCTTACATTATTTTACGTGACCTTACAAACTATGATGAATAGCCTTTAACTTTAAAGATCATGAACTCACCATGTGATTAGATTTGGGTTTTTACCTGGAACGGTTTTATCTCATTAAAAAGATTAAGGTTACATGTAGAAATTGTAAATTTTCTTCAAGGTTTTCTCTGCATCAATTCAATACATTCAAATTAAAATGAACTTCACTTAATTAACATAACCCAAATCTCAATGCTTATAATATCACTTTACTACCGTCCAGAAATAACACTGCAAAGTCCACCAAATGAAAGTAGTTTACAACCAACATATTACTAATTTAATGGATAAACCTAATGTTACAAGTAGAATGACAGGGTAGTGTGCCTATGATTCGTTGAGATTCTTTAACCATCAAGATTCCAATATGTAATTATTTACTTTTGGGTTTAGCAAGTGAGAATAGAAGCACTACATTCATTCAAATGCAATTAAGTCTTAACCAGAAATGGTGATAGTCATTGGCATGAATGGATGAGAAATCGAGACATTCGTTGCTGCACATGTGCACATACAACAAACCACATTCAATTAAAATGAACTTCACTTTAAAATAACCTAAATCTCAATGCTTATAATATCACTTTACTACTCTAAATGTGTGAATTTTCTTTGTCTAATCCAAATAATTCAATATCTACTCCGGTAGACATGTATAGAAAATGTGGAAGCATAGATAGGCAGGTGGATTGTTCACCAAATATTTGTCTTGGATCTTTGTAGTGCTGCTCGACTTAATTGTTATGAATTTTTAACATAACAATTCAATTTCATTTTCGTTAAAAGGTATTAAAGTGGAGGAATGAGGAATTATTCTCATTGATGCTCAATGTCAAGATTTTGTACATTGTAGAATTATGCATAAGATATCTCAGGTATTTGATAAGATGCAAAAATAGAACATTAGCATGAACAATGATGATTGCAGGATATGCTATTCATGGTTGTGGCAGTGGGGCCGTGAAGCTCTTTGAAGAAATGAAATGCTTTGGGATCAACCTAGATCATCTCACTTAAGTTTGTGTTTTGTTTACCTTTAACCACACAGACCTACTTGAAGAGGGTTACATAAAATTCATAGTTAAGCATTATAGCTACATGTTTGGCCTTCTTGACTGATCTAGGCATCAAGACAAAGAATAAAATTTTATCAGTGAAATTCCATTAAAGCCTTATATACCTGTAGTGTGTCCTATGCTTGTTACCTTGTAAATACACAACAATCTAGATTCAGAAGAACATGTGGCAAAGCACATCTCTGAGTTAGATCCTACAAACCTCCAATCATATATTCTTCTAGCAAACATATATTCTACAGTTGGAAGGTAGATTGACCTTGAATATACATTTTTGAGAAGTATAGTGGATAAATCTGTAATTGGTAATCATAAAAATGCTCTAAATTTAGACACTAATTATGATCCCAACTATTTTTTCAAAATACAATCATTTTATCAAATTCTAAATTAGAAAAGAAATGAAAAGTTCAAAAGTTACCTTTCACTGAAGATTACTCTTATTTGTGGGCTCACTCAAGGGATTTAGTGGAGATTGTGTCCATTAAAATAATTCAATTAGTGTGCTCTCAATGATTGTACATCAGGTAAACCTTTGCAAGCATTTGACTTAATTCTTAAATTTTTTCCAAGCAATCCAAAAAAAATTCTTGGAAACATCACTAGTTTCACAGTTTCTGGGATTTGTTGGAACCCATGTGATAGATGTTGCCAACTAAATAAAAGTCTGCATTTCTATCTTAAAATTATCAAACCCACAACTTTCAATGACACAACCAAAACATTTTTAAGATGCAATCCATATATTGAAATACAATCTTGATTCAAAAAAATCTTTTTTGCTTTTATAGAACAACATAGAACTGCTAATGTTGAACAATACGAAGAGCTTGAGTCTTAAATAATTTTTGACACGATTCCCATCATAAAGGGACACCCCAGATAAATTTATAAACCATGCTTTCATACCTTGAACTATTGTAGCGAAATGCTTCAGGATGGCAAAAAAAAAAAACAATTTGTTAAGTTGCCAGGACAAAGAGACAATGGGGTGTGGTACAAAAAATATCCTTTCCCCCATGAGTTGCAACCTGAATGGGCAAACAATCAAATATGTAAATGCAACCTGCATGGGGAAGAAAATGAATATATAAATCTGATAGCGTTTCTTAGGGTTTCAAACCCCATAGTTAAATTTAGAGGGGATTGCAAAGTGATTTAGGATGCACCTTTTTGATGGTTTTGAATTTGACGTGATGGAGTAATGGACTGGTTAGGACCTGCAACACTTTAATTCTCTACAAAGGCGGCGTCTGCAGTGGCGGTGAAAGCGGATGAGTGAAATTAGGGCCGGTATATCCCTCCGTCACAATCTGTCACCGCCATACCCTCCGCAAATGTCATGGAAGTCTCTGTTTCTGCCTTAGCCAATTAAAAAATAACCTAACATTGTTTACAACTTCCATGTTTCCTACCTTTGTATCAAAGAAACTGGGTTTTTACTGATTTTAAATGCGAGAAGTCTATCGGCTAATAACAAGATCCTAAAGTAGAATTATGTTACATATTTTTAATCTACGATTCATCTTCTAAATTTTTAATCTAATAATTTCTTACTATACATTAACAAGTAATAATTTTTAAAAATAAAATAAAATGAGCACCCTATTGAAAAATATATAAGCACTTGTTGTTCTACTAAACTCTTGTATTTAAGTCTCATTTATGAAGCCCTATAATTTAGGAACAATATTTTTCTTTAAAAATTAGCTAGCTAATCTAACTACAGTGGTGTCTAATCATCTATGATATTAGGATGCAAAAGCTAATTATAAACTACTCTTTATATTTTTCAATTTTAAAATTCAATTATGTTGCAACCTATTTTTGTTTTAATTGTGTAAATATATTTTCAAATGTTAATTACTTGGAATCTTACTTGTACACTAAATGACATGTGAGATAAATCAAAATAATTCAATCACATGATAAAATCACACATCATTTCATTTTAATTAATTCATAAGAATAAGAAAGTAAGATATCACTTCATTTCAAAATAGCATGGTTTAACTTTCATTTGAATACATGTCTTATTAGAAATAAAATTGACAAAGATATGTATTCTAAATAGGTAAAAATCTTGGAATTGATTGTTCATAAAATTATATGATAAGATTTTTTTTTTTTACGGTGCTAAAATATATATTCTATGTTTAAGTGTCTAAAACACTCTAGGTGCACCTATAAAACCCAAAAAGCTCCTCCATTCCCCACTTCATAAGAAGAAGAACACTACCCTTCATAAATGAATTCAACATGAAGTACCATTAAAGAGCTCTAGTAAAAACCGTGTGATGTGCAACTTAAAATAGAATTCTTTCTATATGATAGAAAATCCTCAAATAAAAAAGTATTGTTCTTATGGATAGTAAAAAATCTAGTTATGCCATATAAAGTATAACCTACTAATGGTACCGTGAATGAGTGAATCTAATAATGCATATGATATAGTAGAATACTTTTAAGAAAAAAAACTTCATAATGCAAAAGAGTATAATAATAATGCAATACGCAAGACTATAACAATAGTTTCACTCCATATGGATCTATATAAAAAATAATCTAATAATCTAGTGAATGGTAAAAAATAGGAATGACACAATTAAGACCTATCTTGCAACACTTTAGATGTGAAAGTGATAAGTGAACAATGCCTAAGGAATAGTTGGAAATGAAAACATGTCTATTTTATCACAAGAAGTTGGTATAGAACACAATGACACTATATCATAAAAAATCTAGTCTATGATAATATTTGTATCAAGTACAAAGATGACCCAAGAGTGAATAACCTAACCACTTTGTTTGTGGGGGTAAGACTAGACAAAACAAAAAACAATACGATCAAAGATCTATTGTAGAAGATCTGACATCAAAAGGAGTTCAAACTAATTGAACAATACCTATGTATAACATTCTTTTAAGATTAAAACACTTTTACAAGCACTCTTAATCTTGATGACATCGCATATCCACTCATAATTTGTATGGCGTTGCAAGATAGGATAAAGCTGTTGGTGGAGGAGTGATAAGAGATCACAGAGAGGAGATGATTGTTGCTTATACAAGCAACTTAAAAGACTATACTAGTAATCAGGCAGAGGGCAGTCTGTCTTTGGGAGCTTAAATTAGCTTTGTCAATCAGAATTAATTCCATCAAAATTGAAGGAGACTCCAAGTTGATAATTAATGAAACTAAAGGATTGATCAAAGAAAGTTGATTTATAAAGGGGATTTTAGAGGATGTAAGAGCTCTTCTGACAAGATTCAAATCATTTAATATACGACATGTTTTTAGAGAGGGAAATGCAGTTGCAAATGCTATGGCTGCTATGGGTCTAGAAATCAAAGGATTAAGATGCTGGAGGGAGGAACATTGCTTACCCTCTAACATGAAGTCTCTATTAAGTAAGGAAAAAACCCATAAAATCTCTAATAATGGAAACTAGTAATCCATTTTTGTATGGTCTTTTGTGGAGTATCTAGGTTATACTCTACAAGGCTAATTGGGGGCTTATCTATTTGAAGATTTATCTATTCATTTTTCAAAATTTGAATCTTATGATGGGGACCGAAAATGTGGATATGCTATGCCAACTCGTCCACTCATATTCCTATGGGACGATGACGTAACCTCTTAATGATTGTGACATTATTTATGAGACTTTAATCTATGAAAGAAGGCATTATTTTATATACAAATAGAAGGATCATGTAAGATTGCAAAATCAATTTGAGCTACACAAGTTTTGTTATGCCTATAATGGTGAAAAACTATTGACATGTGTAGGAGGCCATAGTGGAGAAGGATATGGGAGGTGGCACAAAAAATTATGAGTGCACTAATTACCCTTCTTTATTATGGGTTCATGTGACCTTTTTCACTACTGGTTTCAATTTGTGGTTTTTGCATAGCCACAAGTTTCCTGGTCTTGAGTGTGATGTCATGGGAGGAGACAAGGTGCGCGTTGAGTCTAACAAACTAGACGACTTCAAGAATAATGCCACAGTCCAAAATATTTGCAAGGAAGGAGGTGTGACATTGTTCATTGAGAATCTGATGAGCCACGATGAGAATCTTTCCATCCAATTTGCTTCCTCATGGGTTGATAGGATAGTTTCAGTGGGAGGTATTTCTTTTGAAATCAACGAGGATGTGATAGCAAAAGCAGCTAGTCTTTCTACTGCGGGAAGAAAATGGAAAAAGACTAGCAAGGTCTTGGATGTGGAAAGCTTGAACTAGTTTTTTGCTGAAGGAGAAAGCCTTGTTAAGCATCGCGATGGATATGGACATAAAAAACTGTCGAAACCATGGGACCAGGTTTGTTTAATGGCTTTGAAGTACTTCATGCTTGAGGATAGATTTGGTGTGTATTATTTCTACTATATGTCATTGCTCAATTATTTCAGAAACCACAATGCCATTTATTTTCCTTTCTTTCTTCTCTACTCTTTAGAGAATTCTATCAAGGAAGCTATCGAGACCACCAAAAATCAAGGCAAGGAGCTGATGCCCTTGCACCAAGGAATTATCCTCAGACTTTATCATTTCCATCTTGACCTGTGCCCGCCCATAACGATTATTGTTCAGGAGGATCCTGATTCTAGCACCCCCCATCTGCAAGCATTATGGACACCCCTCGCCCAAGTAAGAAAAATTTCCTCAAAAACTTTTCTATGAAAGCCCTCCATGGCTCTCCTAAAACCCCTCCCAATGTTGGTTCTGAGGAGAAGCCGAAATAAAAGAAAATGAAACAACTTTCTACCAAAAAGAAGGCCAAGGGTTAAAAAAAAAGGCCAAATTTACTATTCACGAGATTGAATTTGACATTGATAAAACAAAAGAAACTAGTACCCCTCATCGCTCCATGAGACTTGCTACATGATCTGTGGAAAAGGGGAAAAAACTTAAAGTGGACTCTAAGTTAGAGGAGGGAGAGGAAACTGCGAGTGATGAAAAAGAGGAAGAAGAAGAAGATGTTGTGATGAAGGTTTGTTATGAGATGGCTAGCTACTCATCCCATGTCCCTAAACGCCTCAAAATGGAACCCTTGGACCTCCCTCAAGACATGTTGTCAAAGGAAATTGTTAAACCGCATGTGACTAGTAAGGGTACTACTCTCTTGGGTGTGGAGTGCGACATGTGTGAGGCCACTATAGAAGAGCTAAATAAAGTCAAGGAAGGAATTGCAGATTTGGACAAGAAGATAGAAATGTCTCCCGCTTTGAATTGAAAGTCATGCACAATGCGACCACGTCTTTATGCTTGTTACAAAAGAACACACTTGAAGAGGAGGACAATGGTGAAGGCAACTATTTACAAATGTATAGTTGATCCAATACTTATGCACAAATATCCCAATAATAGTGCACTATTCGTACCAATAAAGTTGCACAATTGATTTAATTTCTAACCCTTTTTTACCAAAAAAATAAAAAGCTAACTCACTCTATGATTTTTTAGTGAACTTTTAATTAACAAAATCTTATGAACAATAATTGAAATATAGAAATAACTAATACACTTCCCCTCACACCAATTCAATACTTACAATATAAATATATATTTTTAACTTATTAATCTCTTCGTATGACAAGCTTTTGTACAAAGTAAACATGAAATATCTAAGCACAAATATTGTCAACAACATAAAAACCTAAATTTTGGGCCCATCCACTTTTGACAATTAATTGGAAAAAATGAGAGTTAGGTTCATCTACTTCATTTCTATTACACGTGAAAGAGACCACCTTCACACTTCGGCGGTTGATTACCTACTCCACCTTCTCTTTAAACTCTTCAATTATTCTAACATATTTTCATAGCTTTAAAGATAAGATAAAGGATATCTAAATAACAAAACCATATTATGGTTTTCCAAATTAATAATTGCACTTTTAAAGTTTGAACTTATTGTTTTTAAGTTCAATTTATTTATTTTAATAAAAACCAAGGATTATATTAATTTGAAGAAGTTTGAAAAGAATGATTTTAAAGATATTACATTATCATCGTAATACAAATTATATTTTTAGAATAAATAATAATCAAATTTTTAAATAATATTGTTAATTTTAATAGTAAATTTTTTGTATTTTTTCAAGAGTTTTTATTTAATATTTGAGTTTTATATTATCTTTTTAAATTCTTTTTTTCACAATTTTGAGAGTTGATATGTATAAGAATATTGGAGAAACAATCATGCATAATCACTTTTATAGGTGGAAACTTATTTGTAAAAGTCGCTCCGTGTCTAAGCTTTCAACTATACAATAGCAAAAATATTTTTAGCTGATAGGCCTTTTTAGGAGGAGAAATTCTCCACCAGAATGGTCTCACACTAATTTTTCTCGCCGAGAATTCTAGAATTGGTGGAAAATGAGTTGTCGTTGGTCACAGCTGGCAGAGAGTCCCCAAATCATCACGAAATTTGAAACGTCATAAAAGAGTTGTAGGATATGAATGAAATTGATATGTTGGGAAGGAGTTAGACATTCTTAACAAATGAAAATAACATGTTGAAGCCAAATTTTGTAACCCCTCCGCCACTAATCTCCACGCCTCTACAAAAATTATGCACTAGAAATGTGATCTCAACCAACATACGAGGTATGTACATTGATCGACGCATAGTAGGCAAGATTTTGTCAGATTTTATGGTTACAAATGTGTGGAGCATTGAATTTAGTTGATGTATGTAAATTGTTTAAAAAATACTCAATGTGGTTTGGTGCCATAATAAGTCGGGGGAGGTAACAGTGAAATCGACTTATTTAGTCAATTCTGAGAAGGCGGCAGATGAGAAATTATGGGGGAGTGTTTGGACTCCACAATTAATCCCTGAAATAAACTTTTTCTAGTGGACGGTGATGCACAAGAAGATTCTTACGGTGGACAATCTCCAGAAGCGGGGTATCCAACTGGTTAACATGTGTGTTATGTGTGAAAACCAGGAAGAAACTATTAATCATCTCCTAATTCATTGTCATTATGCGTCTATGGTGTGGTCCAAAATTCTGTGCAAAATGCAACTGGATTGGGTGTTTATGGAGAATGTTAACTAATTTGTCGTCAATTGGGGCCATTCGTTGGTTCATCCTCTCATTTGTCTCCTCTGGAAAATGTTACCCCCACATGTTTGCTGGAGCCCATGGAAAGAAAGAAATAATAGGGTGTTTAGGGGGGAGGAGACTAAGGCTGAGGGGACGGTGAGTTCTACTGTCAATCTGCTGCGGGAAAACTTGGAGACTTGCCGGTGGAAAGTTCCTAACTCCCCCCAAAGAGTTGGATTTTAGACTGGCTCGTGTTTGGAAGCTCCATAACTCCTTTTTCAAATTTGATAACTCGAAGGTTGTCGCAATGAGGAATACTCATTAGCCCCCCAGAAGATAATTTCCTCAAGCTTAATTTTGATGGGGCTGCCCGTGGGGGGGTTGCTGCGGGAGGAGGTATTATAAGAGATCACCTAGGGAGGATGATTATAGCTTATGCGGTGAATTTGGGTCTGGGTACCAATAATATGGCAGAAATTTCCACCCTTTTATGGGGGCTAAAAATGGCAGTTATTGTGGGTATCGAGAATTTGATTATTAAAGGGGACTCAAAAGTTGTGATTGAGTTGGTCAAGGGAAACTTTAGGGCCAGTTGGCAAATGGCTAAATCTCCTGGATGACATCTGGTTGTTCCTCCCTAGGCTGGGGGAATTTAGGCTGCAACACATTTACAGGGAAGGAAATGCGGTGGCAGATGCGCTAGCGGCCACTGGCTTTTTCGTGCACGGGGCTAAGTGTTGGAGAAATTTGAATTCTCTGAAGAAGCACACTATTTTGCTTGTCGAGAAATAAATGAATAAAGCCATTTAATGATGTGGTACAAAGATAAATCTTTTTGGAGGAATAAGGTGGCTTGTAAAGTTTTGAGAAGCAACGTGATTTCAAATTTCAAATGGGAAATTGAATGGAGTCTTAATTTTAGCAACTTGCTGATGAGATGGGTCATTATTACCTTTTTCATTGATGGTATAGGCACTTTTAAGAGAAATATTGACGTGGAGATTGTCACGCGTCTAGGGTTTTTTGAAAAGATGACATGTCTGTATTGGCATTTCATTTACATGATTCACTATCATATATTCACATGGATCAGATTAGATTTTATTACGCCTATCCATGTGAATAGTATCACCTTGGGATCGTATTACCATCTTGTAATTAAATTTATTAGCATTTTCACTAATTGTAATTTTGTTTTCTACAACTCTGGTTGTCTGAGTTGGGTGCAGTGCAAGGATAGTTTAAATTGGTGTTGGCATAGGTCTGTTCTGTGTGGTGGTAGGTGGGTTGTGATGTTGTTGGTGTCCCAGAAAGAGGAGGGGCTTTTTGAGCACAACATTGAGATGGGTGGCGACATGGTTAGGGTGGAACCGCCCAAAATTGAAGCTGGGTTTCTCAAGAACTCGTGTGCTGTCACGTACTTGAAGAAAGGAGGTATTTACCGTTACATGGAAGCCATGGAGGGGTAGTGATGAGAATATTTCCATGCAGCTGGTGGATTCTTGGGAGGATCACAAGGTTACCATTGATAGTATTACCTTTGAAATTAATGAGGAGGTTATTGCCCAAGCCACGGGGCTTTCTATGGAGGGTAGGAAATGGAAAAAGGCATCAAAGAGCAGGGATGATATGAGTGTGAAAAGATTTTTCAAAAAAATGGAGATGCCTGTCTGGTTCCATGGTGGGTTCAAACGGGTGAACTTGCCCGAGCCCTGGAATGAGGTATGTTTGATAATAATGAAGTACCTTTCTTCAGAGAGTAGGTTTGGGACTTGTTACAATTACCACTTCCCTCTGTTAAACCACTTTAGATATAATGAAGAAATCTCCTTTCCCTTCTTTCTCTTGCACTCGCTAGAAGCCTTGGTGGGTGATATTAGGGAAAAGATAAGAACTAAAAAGAATTACTGCATTCTCCACCAAGGCCTCATATTTCACCTATACAATTACCATCGTGTTCTGTGCCTGCCCAGATTTGTTACTTTGCAAAAAATTACTGCCCCCATTTCTAATGATCCTATTGGGACTACTGCCTCCCAACCTCAACCTACCTCATCCTCAAAAATGCCTACTCCCACGAAGAACAAGTTGAAGAATGCTCGCAATGACTTAGCTGGGTTGGGAGGGGAAGTCCAAATTAACATCATCTCGGAGGAGGAGGAGGATGACAATGACAGCTAGAGGAGGTCCCATAGGATAGCGTCCAACACTTGGGTGAAACATAAAGCTATGAGGAATAGATACCTGGAGACGAAGGATGAAGAGGGGGATTCAGAGGAGGAAGAGGGGGGAAAAAAGGAGGTGGTGAAGACAAGAAAAAAGGGAAAAATATAAAACTAAGGAGGTCAGTTGTAACAAAGGCAAAGGTAAAGAGTCCCCAATTAAGGAGGAAGGTGAGAAAAGCCAGGATTTGGCCAAGATTTTGGCTAGTTTTATTCTGCCCAAGGTTGATTTCTCTAATAATAAGGTGTTGGGAGAACAAATGACTAATTCTCCGCTCACCGCTACCTCACCTTTAGGGAAAATGGAGGGTTATGCGGCTAAGCAAGAAATAGGGGGGAATAAGGAGGAGGGCCCAAAGGTTGGCGGTGAGGAGGAGAAGGCGGACCTGAATCATATCAAGGAGGCTATCAAGTGGCTTCAGGACTTAATTTAGAATCTGGGCTCCAAAAATGATCTTCAGGCGATGAAGGAAGAAATCAGGGTGCTGGGGGAGAGTTTCAACAAAATTGCGGATTTCACAGTTATAGTTATGCATTCCACGGCTATGACTCTTCAGCTCCTTCACCTGGAGAAAGAATTTGAAGAATCCTGATAAGGAATAGATTGATGGGAAGCTCTTCCAGTTTCTTGCTGACGACTGACTGAAGTTGTTTCTCAATGGTGGAGAGAAAAACCCCAAGTGATTCTCCTTCTGCTTCTTTGATGTTCTTGGTTTTTTTCTACTTCTGGTGGATGGCCGAGTTGGGCATGTTTTTGTAATGTTTTGTTTCTATGATGGCCGTAAGACTGTGTTCTATTTTTTTTCTTACTGTAAAACATTAATGAAATTTACTGCTACTAATTTTTACATGCTGGTTACCAATTTCATTGTGAAATTGGGGTCTCTCAGTGATTATAGGCTAGTTACCAAATTTGTGGTGAAATTGGGGCCTGAGATCACTCATTACTGGTTTTTGATTTTTAAAAAGGGGATAAGTTGAAGGTGTGTTGTTGTTGGTTATGTGCTGGTAGTCTGGTACTTCGTGTACTAACTATGTTTTCTTTGCTTGGGTCATCCCCTTAGTTCTGGCTTCTTTTTTAATAAAAAAAAAATACTCAATGTGATCTTTAATTACATACATGATGAATAATTTTTTTGACAAAATTTCTCAAAGAAATCTACCCATATACAGATCACATGAACTGTTTGACATAATACCTTAAAGAAACATGTGACCATAGACAAAGCACGTGTATTGTTTGATATCATTTCCCCAATAAATGTGATCTCACTAAATACCATGATTACAATATATGTTAAAAATAAGATTGCGTAAAAGGCTTTAGAAAATTTTAAACAAATGCTATTATTTTTGAATTTGATATTCTTCAACTCTTTTTAGGATCATCTATGCTTGTGTCAAAAAGAGAGGTTCTTTCAATGTGTTATAGATGTTTACTAAAGCGTAGTGAGAAGGTGATTTATGCTACATATTATAATTAGAAAGGCTCTAGTAGACTTGTGTGTGAAATGTATGGAGATGATATCTATGGAAATAATATGCTCTACTCTCTTTGCAATGCATTCGTTCCAGGTATAACAGTTTCATTGCTTTTGCACTTACGATCCTTATTGCTTAGCACAACAAATGAAACAACTGGTCTCCAAAGTTGCTCAATTTTCTAGAAACATAGATGTGAAGAAGTTAATTTTTTAAGGAAAAGTTGCTTCAAGCTATGACACTGTATACAAAAGATAGTAGTCTACCTCTCATAGGGAAATGAACTAAAATTTTAAAAATAGAGGGACAAGTAAGCCTTTTAGGAGTACTAGTTCTTCTCCTTCATGTATGGTACCCAAATTGTCTCATTAGGCTTCCAATTTTTAACACCAAAACTCAAATGTATATCATTAGATAAATTGAAAGCCTTAGTGCTAGAGAAATATTGGGAGAAGAAAAGGTGGATTACTATTATGCAAAATGGTGTCTAAAACCTTATTTTGTTAAGGTATAGACATCTAGGCAAGGCATTATTAGGGATAATAGAAATCAAGAATTTCACTAATGCTTCAATTGAGCACGATATTAATTTCAACTTTGTTGATAGATTGGAGTAATAAAAAATAGAAATAAGTCTCTGTCCCTCCATCTCACTTTATCAATAAGCGTGAAGGAAAATACTTGTGCATTCTCATTGAGCGAAAATAGGTGCATTGCTGGAGAGGTATTTAAATAAATTGAGGTGTGATGTGCAAAGATGGATACATATATAAAATAGTATCTATAAATTATTAATATCCAGTATATCAAACCATCAGTTAAAAAGATTAAAAATTCCAAAATCCTTGAGATGATGCAAGTGGTGATGCAACTAGAAATCTACTTCTTGAAGGGTGATGTAATTTGTTGTTATTGAGGAACATTGTGAGGGGGGTGCATAAGTGCTCTAAATTTTTTAACCTTATTAATTTGATTGCTCAACCATAAACAAAAAGCAACTGAAAGTAAACAAAAGAAACATAGAGAAAACATCCACTACATCATAACATAATGATTTTTGCGTGGAAACCCTATTAGGAGAAAAAACATGGTGGGGATGGTACCCATAAATAATTACTCTTCCAAATTAATAATCCGATTAAAGGTTTGAGTACAAAAGGGGAATCCACATGCATTCAGGCACATTTCTTATAGATCACTACTCAATTATAAAGAGGGTTACAACCCTTAGGAAAGCTCACTACTTTATAACATGTATTGGACTACAATCCAAAATAATGAACTGAAAGATAACATCACATATGTCAATACAGTTCCATGCAAGTACAATATAAAATCTCTGATCAATTGTTCATCAAACCTCTGATTACTAATCCTTTGCACATACAACATATATCCATAAAATCTCTCACCATCACTATATCATATCATCACAAAAACTTGATCTTATATATCTATTTACAAAAATAATATCTTCACTGGTCGGCCTCAAGAACATAAAGTATACCATTTGAAGTGTCAGCCAAATCCTTCATGAAAACATTATGCTAACCTCTATCAATGTCATAAGTCTCATCTAACATGTCAGATCCATCAAAACCAAACTCATAAACCGATCAATTAATCGATCTGATAGGTTCACTGAATGATCTATTGGCTGATTGTAATTGTTCATTTCTAAATACTGATTTCTGCCACTCAAAGCCGTATAACTTGATCATCTTATATCACCAAATTATATGAAAATAGAATAAGGTGGCTTACAACATGCAAAAACTCCTCCTAGGTTCACAACACAACACTTGAAGGTACCTATCCGTACCGATCCTTATACTATGACTTGTACACTATCCATGTTCTACCATACTTAGCCAAATTTGCAATCAATCCTTCGATAACACAAAGATGTGATAAGTTACCATCTGAATCTTGTATGGTTTCCATCAATGACAACATACAAGCCATCAAGAGAAATATCTCTTTCCAACAATCTCCCCCTTTTGCATTGATGGAAACACTTAGTGAAAAATGACTAAGTGTCCCAAATTTTTTTGCCAAACTCCAACTACTCTCCCAAAACCAAAATCATATGCTCCCCCTAAGTTGAATATCTCATTTTATACTCATTTTTCACTCCCTATCTCTACCCCTTTGACATTAATGGAAAAGGTTAGGGATCACCACAAAATTTGTCTACCAAAATCCTATATTTCTCCACTTATATATATGTATGCAATAATATACTTACAAAACTTTGAAAATATCTAAGAAATTATCCCTCCGAGCACCAAAATATGTGTCCCAAATTTTCTTCATGCTCTCCATGGCCTCTATCTACTCACAAATAATAGAGGCAGGTTTCTCTATAGCTACATGATCTGTTGCATCCGAGCAAGTATAGGTTGCCTTTGCTTCTTTTAAACCACCTAGTAGGATATCAAGCTTTGGAGTAATTTGATTTATTACCTTACCTATCCTACCTTTCATCATTTCCTTCTTAGTTACAATTGTTTTGATCTTATCATTCAGTGATGCAACTTGAACTACATGATTTGAACCTAAATAATTCAAAGGAACATATGATTTTGATAAATAAGATAACTTTTCCTCACTATCCCTGATTATCTTGTCAATATCTGCAACATATTTGGGGTATTCAATGCACGCTCTATAAATATTACCTCCTTCAGTCAGATAATCCTTAAACCTATGTATAGAAACTCCCAAAGATATATTCTCATTAGAAATCATAGAGATCAACTGCTTATATCTTCTTTCACCAAATTTCATTTGCACTTTTACCAAAGCCGATTTCTCTAATGACTCAAAGTGAGAATTAAATGCATTCAAAAAACCTTCAAGATGACCTGATTGAGAATCATTCTAATATGTGATATAGTTTAGCATGATCTTTCTCAATACATCAGATACTCATGCTAACAATTCATTATGCGTCATATGACTTTTCAAAATTTGTTCCCTCGCTTTAGCTTGAGCTACCGAAGCAAGTCCCATCAGCTACACTAGACTCAAAGTATCCAACTAAATTGGACCTTGAATAATTTCCATCTCATGCATATTTGTATTTTTTTCATCAATAAATTCATTCAATTCCTTTTTTGTGTTCTTTGCCTCCAAATTAAGCTCAACTTTTACTTTGATAACTCTCTCCTTAGTCATTTTATCATTTTGATTTTCATTTGTATCTTTTTCTTCTTCAACTTCATCTCCCTTTTGATTATTAAAACTTATCTTTTCCCCCTCAACATATACCTTTTCTATCCTAGCATCAATGTCCTTTTTATGATCATCACTCTAAATGACATAGTCATCAGCAGATAGTATTATTGAAATTCCAAGAACATCCTTTGTCTTAACTTTATCACTAACTATGGATTGAACTGAAAATGTGATAGGTATTCCTGAGATGAACACATCATGTTCTTCATTTGTTCCTTGGAAATAGTTATCCATCACATCAAGGGGTTCACTGTCATGGACAATGGTTTCATCATGATTTTCCTTCCCATCATCCTTTGTGCAACATCATACTGATTGTTTAATAAAATATTTCTCATTAGATCCTTTGTTTCCTTGGTAACTTATTGAATTTTTCCAATCATGAATAAGTTTGTTCATCCTTGTTTTTCTCTTCAACTCCTTATATTTTTCAAGAATATTATTTACCTCCTCTTTTGTAATCATATGACAAAGATTCACCAAGAATTTCATTCTTATTTCCTTGTCTTTTTCTTGTGCAGTTAGTCTTTTAGCTTCTAGGATATCAAACAAATCATCCAGAATATCCCCTTTGATCTCCATAAGAGCTCTGTTGTACTTATTCAAATAAACAATAAAGCCATCCTCTATCAATCTCTTTTCTTTCTCACCATATCTACTACAATATATTTTCAACTGAACCAAAAGTGCATGGACAACCATATTTTTTAGTACATCATTTATAGTGAGATGTGGCTTACCAATATCAATATTGGAATTCTTTCTTGTTGGCTCTACTTTTGATGATGGTCCACTAAATAGTCTAGTTTCCCTCTCTCCTTCTGTTCTCAGATGCTTGAATTTATTATTAAAATTTGTATCTTCATCCTTATTGTTTTCCTTTACTCCTTTGTATATTCTTTTGGCCTTTTTTTTTGCTTTCTTTCTTGTAGATTTAGGTTTGTCCTTCGGTTTGACTAATTTAGACTAGCTTTCCTTTAGTGTAGGTATCCTTTGAGTAGATGATATCTTTTTAACAATAGGATTATTCTTTGTAGGACTAACTGAAGTTATAATTAAACTCCATGTTTCTCTGCTTCCAGATGATGATACAATAGGTATGCAAATAAGTGGTGCATCAATATCAACATCAATATGATTCTCTTCTTCTTCCTTCTTTCTCTCTTCCTCTTCAAACTTATTTCTATGTTATGCCATCTTCTCTTTTATAAATCTTATTCTCTCACCTACCATTTAAATTTATTTTCTAACTCTCCTATCCCTTGTAGACACGTTAACCTCCAAATGAACTTTCATACTCTTTTCCTTGTAGGTACCGAATCTTTCCTCATTAGAATCAATTGATTTATCAAGAAAGTACTTGACATAAACCTCAAGTATATTAGGATAAACTTAAAATCCCATTGGAATAACCCATGAAGTTCTCAGTTCAACTTATTCTATTAGGCATGCATCATTATCAACCATAAAACATATTGACTCTTCATACTTCTCAACTATGTCCCTTGGAATTCTGTACTTGCCATGCATTTCCTCTTGAAATTTTTTGAAGTATCCCCATAATGTGCTTCTCATAGATTTACTCTCTAACATAAGGTAGTAATTATTGATTTGAATAGCCACTGGTACATCCCTTTTCCATTTAATGTTACCAACTCCAGGAAATAATTACATGAAGTAGAAGAAAATATAGTGAATTATAGAACCATACTCAAATATCTTCTTCTTATCCTTCTTAATTTTAGCCAAGTTCTCCAAGAGCTACACTCTCAATTCCTCACAGATGTCATAGTGATGCATGAGCATCTTAGGATCTTGGAAATCTTGCATCATCCAAAAATATTTCCCTTCTGGTTTGTTTGTTGTTCTGTTCTAGTTGGGTAGTTCTAGTGTTTTGGTCAGTGGTCAATCTGTGGTTATTCTATTGTGTTGCAGTCGTGACGGGATATTCTTGGTTTTTGACTAGATATTATCCTATTATTACACATAATTTGGTTTCATCACACATAATTTATGGAAAATTATTTGTGTGTCTTTCCTGTTCTTCATTTTACCCGTTGGTTGTTGTGTTTTCGATTAGTTTCCTGATCTTCCGGTGGGTTTTTCTGAGCACGATCATGCGAGCTCATTGTTATGTTTGAGGCCGACCTTATTTTATGATTGCATCTCTTAAATATTTCATTGTAGGTTGTTCCTAAAGATTCGGGTCCCAACCTATGTTTTATAATATGTTTTGTCAATTATTGGTGAATGTAATGTTTTCTAGGTCAGCTAGATGTTGCGATGACTTTATAAAATTATGGATTTGTTCCCAAGGGATATGGTGATCTCATAAGATTATTTGGCTTAGCTTGGGTAGGATTGTGAGGTTTATGAGTGTAATCATGCCTGTGTGCTTGGCACATATGACTGGCATGTAAAACATGTTGTAGATATGTTGTAAATGACTTTCCAATGATAATAAAAGGATGAATCTCTCATCTTATTTCTATTTTTCTTGTTGTCTTCCATTGTGTTATATTGGTTGCAAGGTTTGGACCGATTTTCTTGAGGTTTCTCCATCCTTTAATTCATCAGGTGGTATCAGAGTGAGGTAGAGCACAATTGAGAGAGGTAGAGCGTAAGGTTGAAACAAGATTGAGGTAGAGTGAGGTTATGATTCCTGTGTTGGTAGATCTAAGTTCCTGAATTATGAAGCCCTAAACCTGTTGATTGTGAGGTGGCAGAGTGAAGATATGACTTGCAACCATAGAGGACTTGTGCAAGGTGGCTAGGAAGGGTTGTTAGTGATTATTGAGAGTTGAAGGCATGTTGAGGGTCTATAGACCACAGGTTGGAAAAACATCTTGTAATAGATCACTGGTTGGAGAGATAGTTGCACCTTAGGATTGGAAGGATGTCACCTAAAAGAATGACCCTGGAAGGCTAGAGAAAATGATGGAATAATTTTGGGTTGAGATGAGGAATGAGATTATAAATGTGTTGATTGGATTGAGAAGGAATCCTAAGACTGAAGAATAATTTGAGGAAGCTATTGAAGATCTTGAGACTGTAGATGATAAGATATCTACATATGAGGAGATATTGTTGAGAGTTGTGGCACAAGTAAGTAAAATTAATAGGATGGGTGTTTCTATAGTCACCGATTCATTGCATCCTGAGGATTTGATAGATTGGATTGGATAACTAGAAGACTACTTTGAGCTTGAAGACATCAGAGATCCACAGAGGGTTAGGTTAGCATAGACAATGTTGAAGGGTCATGTTTCCTTATGGTGGAAGGAATTTCATAAAGATAGAGAGGAGCATGGTGAAACAAAAATCACTAAATGGAAGGTAATGGTTGCTAGGTTAAAAGATAAATTCATCCCTGAAGATTATGAATTAGAATTGTTTGAGAAGTTGCAGAATTTGAGGCAGAAAGATATGAGTGTGGAAGAATACACATAAGAATTCTATAAGATGAATATTAGATCTGGTCACAAAGAGGTATCTAAGGAGAAGGTGGCTAGGTATGTTAATGGTCTGAGATTTAATATTCAGGATGAGTTGAGTATGTTGAGGATTTATACTATTGAGGATGCTTATTAGTATGCATTGGGAGCAAAAGATAAGTTGAAGAGAAGAAAAAGTAATGCTAAAAGAAGAGAGAAATAAGATAGAAGCAATGAAAAAGAGAAGAAAACCATTGAAGTTGAATCTGATTAGAGAATACCTAGAAGAGGGAATGATAGCAAGGAGTTCAAAGGTACTTATTTCAAATGTGGTGGCATAGGACATAAGGCTTTTCAATATTCTGAAGGATCTAGTAAGAACTTGGGAAAACATAATATTATGACACACGAGGAACAAACTACTGATGCATTAGTGGTTAATGAAGGAGAACTTGAGATAAGAGAGTTTCTTATGCTTAGAAGAGTCATGTTGAGTAAGAAGGAAGCTGAACCTTTTCAAAGGATGAATTTGTTTAGGACTGTTTGCAAATCAGGAGGTAAATGTTGTAAGGTTGTTATGGACAGTGGTAGTACTAATAAATTGATATCAAAAGAGATGGTGCAAAAGCTTGGATTGAAGATTCTTAAGCATCCTTGTCCTTATGGGATAGGTTGGTTTTTAGATGAACACATGGTGGAGGGAAAAGAGAAATGTTTGGTTAAATTCAACATTAGACCTTATAGAGATGAAGTATTATGTGATGTGGTGTCTATGAGTTCTTTTAATGTTCTATTGGGAAGACCTTGGTAGTATGATAGGGGATCTATTCATTATTGCAAAAGAAACTTTGTCACAACAGAGAAGGAAGGACATAAGTTTAATGTAGTTCCATTGAAGGAAGCATAAGGGGGAGGTGCAAGGAATTTGAGTATGGTAAAGAGTTATTGTTCAAATAAGAAGACTACAAAGGTTAGCATAGATCGGAAGAAGAATCTTGAAGGTAGGTCTAATGAAGGAAAGTTGGTATCTGATTGTAAGAAGGGTAAAGTGGAGTAGCATAGGACCTTGGTTTCTGAACAAATGAAGGTTTTTAACATAGGTAGATTAGTTATGCAAAATGGAAGAGGTAGTGATATGAGGTTTGATTTTGATAGAAGATATGATAAAGGGAGTATAAAGAGGATTAAGTTGATGGATCTGAAAAAGGATAGCGCAGAGGTACAGAGGTAGAGAGTTGCATATAAAGAGGATTTTTGGATTAGAAACAAGCATGTGATTTATGTTCCACAACTTGTGAAATATTTATAAGTTTCTCTTATGGAACATTTTATTTTTACCTAGGGTCTCTGATGTAGGAGCATCTTAGGATCTTGGAAATATTGCAACAACCAAAAAGATTTCCCTTCTTGTTTGTTTGTTGTTCTATTCTAGTTGGGTAGTTCTGGTGTTTTGGTCAGTGATTGATTTGTGGTTATTCTATTGTGTTGCGGTCGTGACAACATTTTCTTGGTTTTTTCCTAGGGCTTATCCTATGATCACACATCATTTGGTTTCATTGTGCATAAGTTATGGTATATTATTTGCGTGTCTTTCATGTTCTTCATTTTCCCGGTTGGTTTATGTGTTTCAAACTGGTTTCTTGATCTTCCAATGGGTTTTCTTGAGCATGATCATGCCATCTCATTGCTATGTTTGAGGCCGACCTTAGTTTATGATTGCATCTCTTAAATATTTCATTGGAGGTTGTTCCTAAATATTTGGGTCCTGACCTATTTGTTGTAATATGTTTTCTCAATTATTGGGAATGTAATATTTTCTAGGCCAACTAGATGTTGTGATGGCTTTATAATCTTATTGAATTGTTCCTAAGGGACATGGTGATCTCATAAGATTATTTGGCTTAGGTTGGGTAGCATTGTGAGGGTTTTGAGTGTAATTAGGTCCATATGCTTGGCATGTATTATTGACATGTGAAACAACATATTGGAGTTTTGTTGTAAATGATTTTATGATGATAATAAAAGGCTGAATCTATGATCTTATATCTATTTGTCTAATTTTCTTAAGCTGTGTTATATTGGTTGCAAGGTTTGGACCGATCTCCTTTAGGTTTCTCCATCCTTGAATACATCACATAGTCTATATTTTCCTTAACTATTATGTATGTAGTGTGTATGATGGAACTTGAAATAAAGTTTTATCTGCTGGAATGATACACTTTATAACCCAAAATCATTGATGTGAACCTAACATCAGGTTTCTTAATGTTGTTGAATGTCATAGCATGTTTATCCCACTAAGATTCAGTTAATTGAGTGAAAATATCCTTCTTAATAGACTTTAGATTTGGAACTTTGCCACTAGCATTGAATCCTATAATAGCCTCCAGGACTTCCTTAGTTATTTTCTATGGTCGATCCAACCACATAAATTGATCATGCACACAATTCAACACATATATGATCCAATCTAGCTCATTGAAAATGTGGAAGTTCATAACTTGAGATTTCTTCATTGTCTCTAAAACCTTATATTCATCCTCCAGTTTTCCATTCTAAGACAATTCATCATACATATGATAGATTGCATCATTCCTTACCTCTTCAAAATTATAGTGAAAATAGGCCCTAATGTCCTCAACATGTAATACATAATTCAAAGCTTTAGGAAAAACACCTTCTGGGTCCTCTTTCATATATTTATAGGGGTGTTTCTTAAACCTAGGTATAGGTCAATCCTCAATATTAACAATCAATAGAGTATCCTTGATTTTAGAGACAAAATACTAAGCAAGTGATCAAAAATACCTTTTATGCCATCCACAAGGGTTTGTTGATAAATATTTTAAAAACACCTTTGATCTTTGTTCAATTAGCTCAAAATGCTCTGCAAGCTCTATCTCCAGGTAGAAAGGTGTGTAATGAGGAGCTAAAATGCCTTTTTAATTTTCTTCATATCAAAAGTAAAGCATAATTAATGCATCGTACCCTAGCTCCAAAACTATGTTGATAATATGGCAGTGAATAACTAAGAGCAGGGGGGGATGTGAATTAGTTGTTCCCAAAACTTAAAACCTCAATCCCTTAGTCCTTAAAAACATTAAACTTAAATACCCTATATTATGATCTGATTACTTGAAAATCAAATATGCATGCATTCACAAATCAGTATCACATCCACACAATTTGACACAAGATTTTTATTATGGAAACCCTGTTAAGGGAAAAATCACGGTGGGGCTGATTACCCACAATAAGTAAATACCTTGTTAGAAGTATAAAATTATTATAATATATGGGAAATGTTGGAATTGGTTACTGCTGATGTTGTTGGCATTCATGTTTTGTCATTGATGTCAACATATGTTTCTATGGAGTTAGAACATACTGGTTATTATTATTGCTTGATGGATGACAAAGGTGTACGGAACTGTACGGTTGATTCAGAATGAGTGAAGATAATGATGTGTACAAGTATTTGTGGTGATCTTATTTCTAAGGTTGTACAAATTAATATTGTCTATTAGATGAGTTACAGATGTTTTAGTGAAGATTGGGTACTGAACGGTGATAGTGATCTTTGACAGAGTTAGTCTCAGTGTTTTTAGTATAACTTACGAGCGATATGGATTCAAGTTATGCGAGCTTAAGGGATGGAAAAAGACATGATAAGGAATTTTTATTATGTTTCGCAAGTCGTAGAACTCTTGGTGATGTCAGTTGTGGCGTTTGTTCTAGAGGAGACCTATTTGTGGCCAACTTCATAGATATAGCATGTATTATGGATTGCGAGCATGGATATGGATCTTGGATTATATTTGATGAATTGTAATTGATGTTTACTTGTTATAGGTATTGTGTGTATCTTATAAAGATGTTAAGTAATTATTTGTATATTGGGAAAGCATAATTGGCTGACCTAATTAATTATTGTAATAGAGTATATATGAGAGATCTTTTTGAAAATAAAAAGGTATGTGATTGAGATAGAGATAGCGAAGTGTGGAAGCTGCGAGATTGTTTGTCTGCTGGATGTAGAGAAAAGGATTTGATTATGGTGCTTCATTGGAATTGACCAAGCAAATATAGTTGCTATCAGACAATTCACTAGATTGTGTATTTCCTATATATACTTGTATTTCAGACTGTAAGTCCTGAGGGTGGATTTAACCTTCTTTAGACAATTTTCTTGGGTAGTGAGCCCACTGTTACTCTTGACTCCTAATAGGATCTATCCTTTAACATGGACTGTGTATTGTAATGCATCAATAAGCTCCTAACAGGGCTAAATATTTTAACAAGGATACTATACTCTCAGTACATTATTTATGGGTGCTAATTCCCACCTGGATTTTACCTTTAACAAGGTTTCCTTGACAATAAAGGATTAAGTTATTGTGTTGGCATTTACTATGTTATCATTTAGATTAAAGTTTTGTTTATAAAGCTTAATTCTTAATAATATGTGTCACAACTGATTCACCCCCCTCTCAGTTGTGTTGGTGGACTATTATTCCTAACAATTGGTATTAGAGCTAAGGGTCCTTAGACAGACAGTTTAACAACTTGAGGTGATCCTGAAGATGACATTCTATAGGAAGGTTAGTTTGAAGTTTGATCCTAAAAACTTTGATGGTTGGAAGATCAAGATGAGAACACATTTTCTATGCTTGGGAATCAACTAATGGATGATAACAAAGAATAATGTAGAGATGAAGGCTAAGGATGAACTAGATAAGGCTTATGATGAAGAAAATAAGATATTCTCATACAACATGGTCGCAAGGGAAGCATTGATTAGCGTAATTTTTGAAGGTGATTTCACAGAGGTAAAAGATTTAGATTCTGCATATGAAATTTGGACAAGATTCGAAGCACTGTATGAAGGAGACAAGTTTAAAAAGTAGGTGAAGTTGTAGAACTGGAAGACAAAGATGGAAACATTGAAAATGAGAGATGATGAGAATATTAGAGCATATGCATAGAGAGTTACTAAAGTTTTTACTGGCATAATGAACTCTAGAGGCACTTATAGTGAGGAAGAAGTGATTGCAAAAATTATTAGATCCCTAACACATGTATACAAAACCAAAGAGAAATCTATAGAAGAGATCATACCTTTGACAACTAATTTCAATAGAGAGATGTTGATTGGAAAACTAACTACATTTGAGGCCGCAGAGCTGGGAGATTCATTACCTAAAGTTGAGACAAGATTCAAGGTGACTGTGTATAAAAACAAAAAGACTTTATCAGGAATTATGAGCACCAGTAGTAGTGACTTGAGAGAAGAGCTTGGTGAATATGTTGATGAATGGGAACAGATACAGGAAGAAGAAAGAAAGCTAGATGAAATTGTGGCCCTGATTGCTAGAAGAGAAAAGAGAGGTAAGGGTAAGCTCTAAGTAAAGTTACCCCTGAAATGTTTTTCATGCAATAAGATAGGTTACTTTACATCTAGATGTCCTACAAGGGTTCCAAAGAATAAATCTAAGTTTTATAAACCTAAGTATTCAAAGGTTAAGGAAAGTTATTATGCTAGTGAAGGTGTTTTTGAAGATGATGCTATTGATTATGAAGAGATTAGATTTATTGCTATCAAGGATGATAAACCTATACATGAAGAAAGAGCCTTAGTATCTCTTGTTGAAAACAAATCTGAATGGGTCATAGACAATGGTTTTTCACACCATATGACTGGAGATAAAAATAAGTTTGTTAAACTGAATAAGTATGATGGTGGTGTTGTGATATTTGGTGACAATACTCCTAAGATTATCATTGGAGTTGGATCTATATCTTTGGATGGAAAGAGAAATACTGACAATGTATTACTTGTTGATGGAATTAAGCATAGTTTGTTGAGTTTTGGACAACTAGGGGAGAAAGGTTATCAATTGAAATTAATTGATGGGAAATGTTCCATCAGAAGTAATATAGGAGACTTGATCACATATGGTACTAAATCCAGAGGTAATGTATTTTAATTAAATACATTTGAGGCTTCTTGTTTTTATGCGAAGGTAGATGACAACTGGTTATGACATATATGATTTTTTCATGTTAACTTTGATAATATTGTGAAGGCAAGTATGAATAATGCAGTTATAGAACTACCAAATATTGTGAAACCATCTAACACCATGTGTAGAGAATGTGTAATGGAGAAGCATTCTAGAAGTAGTTTTAAACGAAAATCTTACTCAACAAAAGGAAAGTTGGATCTAGTGCTTACATATATGTGTGGTCCTACAAGAACAAGATCTTACTATGGTGAAAGGTACATTATACTTTTTATTGATGACTTTTCTAGGATGATGTGTGTTACATATCTAAGAGAGAAATCAGAGGCATTTGACGAATTCAAAATATTCAAAGAAAAAGTTTAGAATGAATCAGGATTAAAGATAAAATGTTTGAGATTTTGCTACTAAGGAAACCTACCCCACTCTTTGTTGATTCCATGTGATGACACTGAGGAAAAAACCTTGGAGGAATGGGGAGTAAGATTTCTGCAGCATCGTTAGTTAGGGATCTTTTGGTTTTGATTCTCTCTAATGGGGAATAAATGGCTCCCTGTTCAAGTTGTCAGCAACAAGCTCAACTTTTGTGGAAGATTTCAATGAGACCACATTTCTGTGAGGAATCTGGTCAAACAATTCAGGTCCCTTGTCTATGCTTCCATATTTTAGCATACATGTTTACCAAAGAATTTCCAACTAAGATATGTGACAATGATCGCCCTCCCATTACGCTTTCTTGGATGTCGATACCCTGTTCCAAATCTCCTATTTTTGCATAGGCTGAGAGAACACTGAGAAATAAAAAATGCTACAAGCTGCGGTCAAACATTTACGGACATCCACCAAAGTTTGCGTGGGATAAATGTTTGAATTCAAACATTAACATAAATGAGAATGAATGGAGCAGACCTTGGCAAAGGTGATGGGCCCACAATAGCCATCTAAGAAGTCAAAGGCTTAGTGTGTGATGTTTAAGCCACGCCCCTATTTTTACTCTTCTTCTCCTTTGAGTTTTTTAATCCATGGTGGTCACCCATGTGCTTCAAATTGATCTCTGTGATCTTGTGGAATTCTTCATGGTATCATAGCATAATAGAGAAAATTTGAAGCCAATAAGTGGCTATTTATATTCTACCAGACCTCAGTTTGAAATGGACTGCAGCTTGGAGGCATTCACCTACTTCAAATTTTAGCAGCGACCCTTCTGATGACATTAAGTTTTGCCATTAGTATACTTAAGTGAAAAACATGATGAAGGTCATCAGTATAGGCATACCTGATAGACAACACAATACATACCCGATGAGATAACAATTCTTGTCATGAAAATGCTAAGTATAGAATTGCCCGACAAACACTGACAAGTGTTGAACCGATGACAAAGCATAAAGGACATCACCGATGGTACAGTTTTATGAACATCGCCGACAGAGCATAAAAGCCAAGGAACCTGATGGAATTCGGAACCCGACGAACAATTCAATATAGGGACACAAACAGAGAAGAAACCTGATAGAGAAAAGAATGAAAGAAACCCGACAAACTGACAGAGAAGCCCGAGCATTAGAACTGACAGTCAGTTACAGAACCTGCAAATAGTGGATCTAACTTTCCATGTCAGTTAAAACATTGTAATTATATTTATAGAGTTTTAATTTGTTTTAAATCATTACTTGAGCGTCAAACAAGTATATTGTAATTGGTTTAAAGCATCCTAATGGATCTAAAACATAACTAACTAAAGATCAAGGTCAAGTTGTAAACCTTGGATCTAGAGTTAACTTGAAAAGTGTGAATCAAGAATGGACCTAGAAACTAGTATATATAGATGTTAAATCATTGTAATAGATAGAGTTGGAAAATGATTGTAGCCACAAAGAGAATCTAAGAAGCTGAAGTGAATTCATGCAAAGTTTAGAAATAGATCATATCAGTTCACAAGAACATAGACAAGGCTACCGACGAGTAGAGACAAGGTATCATTCAATCACTCAAGGTGATTACATATACATTGTAAGCTTTATAGGATATATTATCAGCAATTAGAGATTGCATATACTATCAGATCAACTTTTATAATGTAGCTGCATTCTAACAAGTGCATCACATCATAAATCCTTTAGTAGAAGGTGGACTTAACAGTTCTTGAAAAATCTCTTAACAGAGTGCACACTTAACAGTGTTGCTAAAGCTTCAAATGAAGTAGTTCCTAATAGGTCTCCACTCTAATACTCCTAACAGGGTAGATCATTAGAAGTGATCAAATTGTAAGCCTTAACCGGCTCCCTTCTTATCTGCAAATAGTGAAGTTTTGTGGGTGACATCCCCACCGCAGTTTTTACTTCCTAACAAGAGTTTTCTGCGATATCATATCTTGTGTTATGTGTTATTTACTTTCACGTATATTTCTTGAATGCTTACAAATGTAAAGAACTTATGTTATGATTTCACATACATAAAGAAAGATGAATAGATAGATAGGTGAATATACAAATTTGATGACACAAAGGTTAATGGGCTAATCACATAAAAGTTTTAGAGGTATTGATTCACCCCTCCCCTCTCAGTACATCATTCCAGTAATTCCAACAGTTAGTATTAGCGCTAAGTCTCTCTCTTGAAAAGCTTAAAGACTTAAGAGAAAATATCAAGACAATGGAAAAGTACAGACTGGACAAGACTATTGAGAATGAGCAGTTACAAATTCAGATTTACTATGAGAAGTACAAAGAGGCGAGAGTAAGCATGAGAAAGTTGCTTGATGAAAGAAAGATTATGGCATCTAGGCATAATGAAAAAGATTATCAAGAAGAGGAGATCCAATATTACTTCAACTCAGGTGAATCAACAACAAGAAAAGCATCAGACACATCAGTAGAAGAGATCACAAGTCTACAAGAGGTCAATCTACATCTGACAGAGAAAATCAAGATGCTGCAAATCGGTCAAGAGACTCAGATGGTAAAAATGATTGATGTCATGAATGATACAATAAAAGATGAATCAAAGAGAACATTGGCTATTGATGATAGGTGAAAAATCACAGAGAAGCTACAAGAAAAAGAAACAAAGATTCAAAGACTTACTGATCATCACCATGATATTACTAATCAGATTATTCTTATTAGTCAAGAGGAAAACATATTAAATACTGAAATCATTGAAAGAATACAGATCATCAGTGAGCTAAGAGAAGAGAATGAAAAGCTAAAGCATGAAGTCAAAATTCATAATCAACACAATGAATTAATCAAGAAAGATGAAGATAGCAATAAAAGAATCGATGATTTTCTTGATGAACAAAGAAGAGTCAACAACTGCATAGGTCTAGGGTACACCGACAATGGAGAATCATCTAATCAATTAGATCAAAGGAATGCTTATATAACTCCAAGAACCAATAAACTGTCATGCAATCAATGTGGAAAACCAGGCCAAACCTCAAATATTTGCAGAAACAAAATAAAAGGTATTCCTCACTCAGAATCTACTTTCAATGGTAATTGTTATAAATGTCACAAGAAAGGACACAAGGCACATGAATGCACATACACATCAAGAGTGCTGGAAAAAGAAAAAGAAAGCATGGACACCAAAAGAACCTGATAATGGCTATAAACCAACAAGAATCAGTAACTCATATGTTTGGGACTATAACACATGGATAAACTACACAACATGTGGAAGGTATGGTCATATTGCTGCCAACTCTATGAGAAAATGGACTAGAAGACCAAGAGGATGGACCAATCCATGTATGGCATGTTTACATTGTCATAAGGTTGGACATGTGATAAAAGATTGCAAAGACTGACTGACAGAAACAAGCACTTATCCCAATGGAAACACCATTGATGACATTAAGAAGACGAGAAACAAGATGTGGAGAAAAGCTACAAACACTGAAGGTGCTGGAACAAGAAATACAAATGATGACACCCCATCCAATGGATATGGTGGCATCACTATTCCCAACTAAGTTGCACAAGTAAGTATGGAACTACATTATGACAAGTTATATTATGCATCGGTTCCATTACACATTGATCATATTGACAAAATTAGCATTATTGATGATGCACTATATTTCTACTTGTAATATTATTGAAAAACAATTCCATCGGTAAATGGGTACCAATAAGCATCGGTGAACACACATAGTAAAGTTGACACTACTTACCGAAATGTATCGGGCATTACACAAAAGCCAAGTCGCTAAGTGTAACCGACAGACATCGGTAGTCTTTGAGCCGACAGAGGTTGTCGTCGCCATCTTACCGACAATTATCAGTGAAATCACCAAAGCTGCTAGCTACCCTGAAACTTTGTGCCTACACCAATGATGTTATTTATGTCTCAACCGACAAACTCAATCTTTGTACACCGACCCGTTGTTGGACATTAATGACAACTTAGGACACAAAAGGTTATAAAAGCATGATGGAAGAACTCATTTTGCACCTACGATTTTCGAGCAACGAAGCAGATCTAAGCAGAGTGATTGAAGAATAGAGTGAAGTACAACCTCAACAAGATTCAAACATGACTCAATAGATTCACGAGCAATCATAGAGATTCAATAAGTACTTACAATCACCGACTGCACTGTGTTTAAATCAAAAAAAACCCTAAATTTCAAAATACGATGGCATCTACTTCAAGAACAAAAAATTGAAAGAGGATAAGAAGAAAATGATTAATCTTATTAGCAATAGTAATTGTGTTGAACCTAAATACAAGCTACACCCAGAAATTATATCACAACTTGATGATTCTGGAGCATTCTCTAGAATCCCACGTAGGGTTTTGCTGGTAGAGGATGTAAAGTCCTATATACATTAAAAGATCTTGGAAATAGGAGATCTAGACCTAGATAATTCCTATAAGGCACTATATGATGACATTGGAAACCTGAAAGAAGAGCACAAGCATCTGGACATGAAAGGTCTGACAAATGCATTACACTTTCCTAGGATTTTTAAGACCGAATGGATACAGATAGTTCTTAGCAGAATGCATAACTAGACATTGTGGCTTGATGAGCCTAAATGAATAACAAAATATGTCATTCATGCGGTTATTGGATATCCCACAACTGACAAACCAAAAGCTCACAAGCACCCATCCAGAAAGGAAGTAGAAGATTTAATATGTGCAAAATCAGATAACAGAGGACTCAAGGCTAACACCACCACTGACAAGGAACTTAAGTTTGGTGCATGTGTGGTAGGATATAAAATCTTTCAAGCCAGCAGAATGAACAACATAGAAAGCACTTCTATGAGCACAACCTACAAGATCATCAAACAAGGAAAGAAGATGGATCTTTCAAAAATATTGTTAAATCAACTTGAGGAGAACATGAACACTATAAGGTCATCAAGGACAAACACTTGTAAGTTTGGTTCTCTTATTATATGCATATTCTTTTGCTTTGAAGAATACTTTCCTTCCATATGCAAAGTAGTATGGGACATAAGCAAACTAGTCACCATATAGATATGTGAGCACATATAATCATTAGGTACATATTTTGATAACTTAATGAATGAATATTTCAAAGGATTTAAGGAAAAGATGCAAGCAAGAACAAGGATACCAGAGAGTTTGATATAAGAAAACAAGGATGATATATGTTTAATGGTAGATACTGATTTTACTTATATCAAACCAGTAGTACCTAGAAAATCTTGGCTATCACCACTGGAATATGAAATCCAAACAAGACAAGCTACAAAATGGATCAAGGCACTATTGAATGAACCATTGGACAACAAGAAAACAAGATTTGGCACTTATGAAGAAGCAAAACTAAAAATCAAGTCACATATTATTGTCAAGAAAATTGTAAATAAGAAGAACAAAATGGTAAAGGATTTAACGAAGAAATTTGCAGTTACTAAAGAAGGTGAAGAGGAAATAGAAGGAAAGGAGGAAGAAACTAAGGGCTAGTCACCCATCAGTGAAGATGCAGATAAGATTGATTCAGAGGCTACACAGTTAGATTCACCACCTCCTCCTCCACCTAAGAAATTAAGGACAACAGCTGCTTAAAGGACAAGAAGCCAAACAGTAAAGGAAGCAACTCCTTCACCATTGAAGAAAGGGAGAGTGAGAACCTATAAGAGGAAACCAGTCTCACCAAAGGGGAAACAAACCAAAAGGAGGAAGTTGGTTAGAATAAAAGAAGATTTAGATGACTCAGCTATGGATGAAGCTGACCAAGAAGTGAAAAAAGGGAAAGAACCCTTGATCCCTAAAACCATTGATGAAATATGTAAAAACATTTCAGAATCACAATCTATTTCAGATCCTAATATTAGGAAATGGTTGAAATTTGATCTAGAGGATCAAAATAAAATTGAAGATGCTATACTAGCTAAAATGTGCAAACACAATTATGTTCCATTTCAATTCAAGGAATATGAAGTACCCAAGGAGCTAACAGACAAATTGTCTGCAAGATGGACATTTGCACTTCATACAAAAAAGAGATAAGAGATAAGAGTACTTGTTACTCTTATGCCTTATGATTCAAAGAAGGAAGAGATAGATGAGATGATGAAAAAATATGAAAAGGAGTTCTCACCCAAAATGAGAGCATACAAATTCCTTCAAGGGAAGCTAATTGAGCTAGACTAGGAAAGCATTAAGAAGTGGTGTAAAGTACTCAAAAATCCCACTAAGGAAGCTAGCCTGGAGAAAGAACACATTATCATTAAAGATACACATAGTGACTCATCAGTTGAATTGGAAAGAGAAGAGAGTGATACAACTGGCAACAAGAATATTGAAGTTGCAGATGAGGTATAGCCCGACACTACTCTTGACAAATCACAGAGTGAATAAAGCCAAATTCCACCAAGCCCAACTCATATTGACTTGGATGATGAAGCATAAGTTACCAAAGAAGAATTGACAATAAAAGGTAACATAAATGAGGATGTCAATGATGAAACATGGTTGGATAATATTGTCAATGACATTACAGGAAAAGACCCTGTAGAAGAGGTGCAAAAAGATGAAGATGTCACTGTTGCACAAGGTGATACCAATGGACATGACACACTTACTGACACTGCAGAGGTAAATACTCTGATGAACATACAAATATTGATAGAAGCTATTGATATTAACTCTAGTCAGGAGAGATCATCTAAGAAAGATGATAACATACCTAAGGACATGGGTAATGATGAAATTAAAGATACATCAGACACACAAAAGGATATAGACACAAAAATGAAGGATGCAACCGAAACTCAACAAAAGTAGTCTATTGAAAAGGACAAAGGAGAAGATACTAACAAGGATGAAACATCGAGAAAGGGTGAAGAAAAAGAAAAGAGTGAAGAAGTTAAGAAAGATGATAGCATGAAGGAAAAGGAAGAAAAATATATTGATACACCCAAGACCACTGAAGGGATGTCTTCACACAACCAACAGGTGGACTTTGAACAAAATCAACAAGAAGCTTCATATTCTCGACCTTCACGTACCAAATCAATTCAATCTCAAGATCTACAACTGGTAGTTCACCAGTCCATCTCCCAACAAAATAAGAAGAAGAAGAAAGTAATAAAGAAAGATATCTTGGTTGTAACACTTGGTGAGGTGATCAAAATACCCAAGTGGGATGCATCAACTTTAGATGCTGAAACACTTCAAAAATTTGGAGTGATGTGTCAAAGAAAATCCCTACATGAGGAAATGAGAAAATCACATAGGGAAGCCCAAGCACTTGACAAAGCTAGGGATATACTACATCAACTTGTTCCTGAGGTAAAAGTTGAAAATGACATATCAGTCATGGAACAAATTGCAGTTCTTACCAATGTCATCACCAGTCAAAGTGTAGATGCAGAGAAGGCAATGGAAGAATGTGCAGAGAAGAAGTATCAACATAAGATAGTTGAGAAGATTAGCCAAGAAGTGGTAGAAAACAAGGTAAAGCTCTCTAAATTAGCAAGTCAATTAGAACCAATGATTGCAGAAGCTATTACCTTAGTTCAACAAATGTGTACACTTGACAATTTCACAAAACATAATGGTGAAAAGTTGTCCCAATTAGATTAAGATCTGATAGCAAGTGCACAAAGTTTAACCTCTGATGCAAATGCAATAAAGTTGCATCATGACAAGATCACAAAGGTAAATATGTTAAGACAAGAAATATGGGATGCAGAGACACAATTTAGGAATGAGGTTACCGAGCTGCAGGCTCACATATTGCCAAACCTCACTACTCTGCAACAACACATTACAGATGCAAGGAATCTGATCTCAACCCTGTAGATGTCTATGGTAGATGACATCTATGATATGCATGTGAGGATATCACTTGAGCACATGGCTCTAGAAAATTTGAAGGATAAATGGGAGAAGATGATGGAGGAAATCAAAGCCTCACACTCCCACATTTTTGATAGGTTGTAAGTACCTTTGCCTTTATTATCAAAAAAGGAGGAAAAGGATATGTATGTTGTATGTACAACAGGAATAGCTTTGTAAAGATAAATATGTACAATATATCAATATCAAAAAAGAAAGAAAAAAAAGGGAAGGCAATTATATGTACATAAACTTACACTTACCGACATATACATAGGGGGAGTCATGAAATGACTAAGGATGAAGTATACACAGGTGTGCATACTAATACATTAAGTATGTTGCACATATCCATTTTTGATACTAATGTCAAAGGGGGGGATTGATGACATTGAGTTTTTCCATTAGTATACTTAAGTAAAAAACATGATAAAGGTCATCGGTATAGGCATACCTGACATACATCACACTGCATACCCGAAGAGATAACAATTCTTGTCATGAAAATGCTAAGTATAGAATTGCCTGACAAACACTAACAAGTGTAGAACCGATGAAAAAGCATAAAGGACATCAGTGACGGTATAGTTTTATGAACATCGCCGACAGAGTAGAAAAGGCAAGGAACCTGACAGAATTGGGAACCCGATGAATAGTTCAATATAGGGACATCGACAGAGCAGAAACCTGATAGAACAAAGAATGAAAGAAACCTGAAAAAATGATAAAGCAGCCCGAGCATCAGAACCGACAGTCAGTTACAAAACTAGCAAATAGTGGATCTCACTTTCCACGTCAGATAAAACATTGTAATTCTATTTATAGAGTTTTAATTTTTTTTAAATCATTACTTGAGGGTCAAGCAAGTATATTGTAATTGTTTTAAAGCATCCTAACAGATCTAAAACATAACTAACTAAAGATCAAGTTCAAGTTGTAAACCTTGGATCTAGAGTTAACTTGAAAAGCGTGAATAAAAAATGGACCTAGAAACTAGTATATATAGATGTTCAATCATTGTAATATATAGATGTTAAAAAATGGTTGAAAAATAGTAAAAAATCTACCAAAATGCAAAAAATGTGAAATGCAAGGTGTGGTTTTTAGTCACTTACTTGTGAACGATAGTCTGTGGGCTAGTTGTGTAGTCTTTGATGCTCAAAATAAAGAGTTCACATAGGGACCACCATTTTCTCTCTCGATAGATAGATGGCTCAAAGTTTTCAAATGATTTGAAAATGACCCTTTTGGCTCTTATATAGGTTTTTGACCTAATTTTCAACTTGCTCCGATTGACGTGAAAATTACACCCCTGGCTAATGCGACTGTCCTGATTCTAGTTTTACAATTAAAATTGAAATTTGAGATCATTTTACTTGTCATTTTTGAAATTTGACTTTTTTAGTCAATTGCAACTGACCGCTTGCACAATCAATCTTTTTAGACTCCAAACCAATGAAAATCTGTTGCGCTTTTCTTTTAAGAAATCCATGTATCACACTTTTTGTCTACCTTGGTCAAAAAAACTTCTATGATGTGTAGATTCTATCCTAATCACTTGGGACCCCTTTCTAATCATATAAGCTTCTTCTTGCATCATGTTATCAATTGAATTGCTTCCAATCACTGGAAAACCTAACCATATTTTGATTTCTCTCCCGAGGGGTAGAAATAGGAAATCAACATTCTAGTGATGACATCATAAATCAAGACTCCATCGCTCGGGGCATCTTAGATTCATCAAAACAAATCAATTTGAGATCATCTTAAATCAAAGGAAACCTAATGAATGATCTAATATAATGGTGAATACACTCGAAACTAGACAAGATCGGTCTTATATGAGCTGTTCATTATTGAAACCATATACATTGATCAAATTGGCTTCATCACTTCAAAGCAAGTCAATTTTCTTGCTAATCAAATATCTTAATGGTAATCAATTTTATCTCTTCAAATCAAACTGGTTATTCATTCAAACCAATCAAAAAATTTAAGAGTTCTTGACAGATGCCTAGTTTCATCACTTCAAATCAAACTGAGTACTCTATTTATATCTTTTGATCGATCTTGATCCAATGAAGCTCAAAATCAGTCTTACTCAATAAGAATGGTTTCATCACTTCAAATCAAACTATTTTCGGTCTCATCGCTAATAGGTCTTTGAATCAATGCACTGATCACACATTAATTCAAAGAGGGGAAAATGTAATGAGCTAAAAATGGTCATCTAAACCCTAGACCCCTAATCTCAATTACTTATCAAGAAACCCTAATCTTGATTATTCTAAGTCCTAAACCAAGTAGGCAATTCACCAATTTCAAGTTGATCTGACCTGAACCCTAGGTCCTAATTAATCATCGTACTTGATTAATTAAATAATTCCTAAAAATACAATACATTGGAAAATAAACCTTAGTTTATCTATTTAATTGCTATTCTAATATATTGATTAAATAAATAACTAAATTGTCAATTAAAATACAAAAAGGAATTAAATTGATTAAATAAAATTAAAATGTGCATTTAGAATCTTTTAAATTATTAAAATGCATATTATGTCATCAATTTTGGTTAACTGATTCTCGAATTGGAAACTATCTAGTTCTTTTTAGTTAACTTATTCTTGTCTAATTTTCATTTTGGAAATAGTTTAGTTAACTGAGAAATAATTTTTGAAGTTTCCAAAATAACCGATCAGTTAGTTCAGTCAACTGACTCTCTCGACCAATCATCTTCTTTGCACATGGATTGTGCTTCCTCAAATCAAATCCTGCCCACTCTTTGGCTTTTAATATCGACCGTCGATTTGAGAGAGATTTCTATAAAAGAGAACCTCTTTTCCTTCACAAAGGACCATAATTTTTATTATCATTTTTATACAGTTTTTTCATTCAAGCATTCTTGCATTCTTAGCTTTTAATTATTTAGTTTTGTTAAATGTTTTAGTTTGGTTCAAAGCATGAAAACTTCATAACTTAGAGTACATTTGGATTTTGGGATTTTAAAATAAACAATAACATCTCTTTTTGGTGGTTAAAACCAACTTAATAAGCATTGGATTTAAAACAACTTGCATATCAAGTAGATCAATCATATAGCTCTTTAAATCCTTCATTTAGAACAGGTGTAGTCACTGAGTTTTTGCGATGACTTGAGAGAAAACTCATACTCCTACCTACTAGAAGGAAATGAGTCAGTTTTGGTTAGCTTAGTTGATTTTGTATCTTTATTTTCATATGTTGATTGACTACTAGACATAATAATTCATTAAAGTGTGTTTTTGTAGCTTCCAGGTATCAACAAATTTTCACACGCATAGTTAGCACTTAGATCCATCTACATGGTCTAAACCAAGGATGTGGATAATAATAACTATCTACTTGGTCTACACCATGGATGTGGATAACACAATTAACAAGCAAGGCCCAAGAAAATCTAGGAGGAACATCAACTCTACAACTGCTCAAAGGCACAAAACCAAGCACATTCACACACAAGGTGGATGTATGATAAAAAAAATGATTATCCATAGTCACAAGAGTGTGGATCCCTATATGATCCAACATACATCTCGCTATAAAGAGGAAGAGGAAAGCCTATAAAGGCAAAGTATGCAAGAGAACCATAAAGAAAGAAAAATTACTCAATTTCTCTCAAACCAAGAGTATGAGTTACTCAAGATCCTATTGAGAGAATAAATAAACTATGTGAAAGATGCGGTCTCAAACAAAAGCATCAAAGTATCAATTGCGATCTCAAATCAAGCATGAATAAAGAAAGAAAACAAGGGCAACAAGACAATGCACAAGTATGCTCTATTGGCCTCATATTCAAGAGAATAGATCCCTCGATGATCCTGGATGTGCAAAATAATTTTCACTCAAGCACAAATCCCTAAGAAGAATAATATCCACAAAGGACATCAATTTATGGAAATAACTAGCTAGGCACACGAACAATAAAATCAGTTTAAAACCTGAAGTTAGGAATGCGGTAATAAGTAACTAGAATATCCTCAATTAATTTCAACTACATAATCCAACTAGAAACATGTAAAATAGCCAAAAGCAATATTCAAAACATGCCAAACATGACGTCAACTCAATTTTGGAGACCACACAAATTGATGACCTCTCAAAAATGCCCAAAAATAAAACTTGGAATATCATGATTATGGGAAAACCCATTGGTTCCCACATGCCCAACATCCAAAAAATATAATAAAATTCTAACTTTGATTTCACAAAAGAAAATAAGTATCCTTACAATGATAAAGTTAGATTTTCAAAATTATAAATTTATACAAGTCCAAATAGGCATCAAATATATTAAATGAAGTAGGGAAAACATAATTACACATCCCAAAACTAATTACCACACAAGAAACAACCAAAACATTGAAGAAACGGGTGAGAAATAAGAGGCCCTACCTCACAAATGGAGGAAAATCTAAAATATAAATAAAAGTCGACAAACACCACTGAAGGAAATGAAAATCTTGACAAACTATAGAAATCCCACCACAATTCCTATGAGTCAGTACCCAAATAATTCAGATTAGTTGATCACTCCCAACAAGCAATTTTCCAAAAACTCCGCAAGAGGTTTTAACAATTTTGCCATTTCACAATTTGAAAAGTGAGGAAAATAACCTCAACTTGAAAATAGAAAGAATTTTTTCAAAAAGGATAAAAGGATAATAAAAAAATTAAATAAATAAAAATCACTTAAGGCCAAATAAACAAATCCCAAGCTTCCCGCATTTATTAAATAAATTCCAATCAATGGAATACACCCAAGGCTCATTTGTCGATGATTAAAATAATTAATATTTAATTATATCAATCAACATATAAAATGATATAACACGATTGCTACCCCTACTCAATGTCTGAAATGTATAAACATACACTGGTCTTTTAAAATATGCAAATGAAGTCCATAATTACCTTCATGGTAATCAAAGGTATAATAATGCAATCAGGATACACTATTTCAACCAGGAATGATATTGGCTAAAATCATGAACGAAAAATGTAACTATCTCTTGTGTCATTTAGGGGATAAAGATACACTCAGACCCATAAGGCCAAGTGGAGTCAATGGCTTGTACCTATTCACTAAAAAAGGTGCACATCAAGTGTAGTTGCTGACATATAAATAACCGAAGAACATATATAATAATCCAAAAATGAAACTAATGAAAGGATATTTTTGTGGCACAATAATTCATATGTATTTGAATGTTAAAAAACCATTCCTTTCATAGTTAATCTTCACAAAGATCATAAATCATAATTTCATTTATATTAAAGGATAAAATAATAGTTTATGGTATTTACAATATTTATCAATTAAAACTCTGAATCAGCTAATAACCAAACATGATAAAACACAATTTCTCACTGACCATTGACACATACATCAAGGAATAAATAATAACATCTCAAGATAATCATAATAAAAATGTCATCAAATATAAATAAACTAGATATCATCATATAACATCAACTATGATATCAAGAAGAATCATAAAATGAACTGAGTCGGGTTCATCTCACAATGCTAGTATACATTCAAAACATGAGAAAGACACTAATTCACATTTATGAATCAATCTTAGATCCAAATTAATAAGAACTCAATGAGTCGACATAACTCACAAAATAGCCTCAAAAGGTCTAGCATACCAAATCAAGTATGCAACAAGCCCCAACACAATGGTTCTCACAACTAGGCATAGGAAAAATAAGCAGCATGCCAATGCAACAATATAATCTAGATCACTCAGAGGGCACTAATGTCTCTTGGGTCCAACATGATCATAAAGTATAAACATATATCCATCCAATAATAAGGTAAGAAACATCATTCACATAAAGCAACCACATGAATTATCTAGAGCCAAAACAAGGCATCACAAAAGAGATCTCATCAAACTACACAAAGGAACAATCATAATATAATGTTGAAGCTACATCCATAAGGATGTCATATAGGAGGAAAATGGAAGATGCACGACAACTCAAACCTTAAGGCTATGTCAACTATCACTAAGTGTCATTGCACAAGCAGAAGATACAAAAAATGAAACTCAACCTAGAAAGTGAAACAACCACACATTACGTATATTATATGGAGTTCATCAAGTCACACTAAACCTTCCATAGAGTTTTAGAATTTATTGTGTAAAATTGGACCTTATCCTAGGTCCTAGGTGTCACAGATGAGCTTTGTCAAGCACTAAATTCTAGTCCAATGATTCAAACATAAAAGAAATTACTCTAATAATTCCTAAAGTTCCTCCAAGGTTTCATAATTATTTCAGCTTCACAAAACAAATAGAATATATTCAATTAGATGTTTTGACCTCTTGGAATCCTCTTTAGACTGAACTATAGGACTAGGCTGCCCATATGGGACACTAACACCCAAAAATGGATATGATGCTAATATTTGGAACTATCACACCCATTTATTAGTCCCTTTTCTATGCATGTGTCTATTTTATGCCCCAATTAACCCTTTAAACTAATAGACTTGTGCTATCATCCCCGATCCACACATTTGTCCTAACCAATAAGCTTCTCCAGTTTGTTGTAGGACCTTATGGACACCCTAGAAACATTGTTGAATAAAAAATATGAATATGAATTTAAAATTGTGATATATCATTGAAAATATTTAGGGACAAAGTGTGTACAGTATCCCCAAGGTCACTAGGTGAAAGTATCAAACATGGAAAATTAAATTGGGTGGACCCTAAACATGTTAGATTCAACCTAAACTTCCAAAATTCAGTTCCAACACTCTAAAAAAAATAAAAATTATCATAAAACCATATTGAGACACTTTACAAGGTATGCCTCGTTGTCCCAAACAAACCCAAAATAAGCCGAATGCTCATAAATCCTACTTGGATTCACTTGAGGTAAACTAAAATTGACTGGAGAGAATAACAGGGGACAAATGAAATCCTCAAGACATCGTAAGAAAAATTAATAATTTTATTTTAATGTCTAAACCATGTATTCCAATGAATTAAACCACATATACATGTGTTCAAATGAAAACCATCATAGAGAACATGCCTAATACCAAAAATGGCACACAAAAATTAATACAAATTCATAACAATAATATTCGATTACATCAATCTACTTATGGAGAATCATATATTACAATTAAAAATATAAAAATATTTGAAATCAATTTCATTTCTTACATGATGACAAGAAGTGAAGCACAAGGAGAAATGAAGAAAAGGAAGAGAGATACAATCTCAAATTGATCCACTAATCCAAGTTCATTTGTCATCAATAATGGTTTGCAATTCGACCTAACCATGTGAAATTGTCAAGTCCACCCCACCATGATCTTTGAGATAGTCACATGGCCCAAATAGTCACACAAAGAATGCACATGGGTATAAGGTTTACAAAAATGCTAACATAGAGTAAACACTTATAATGAATACTATATTCCAAATATGTATCTTGATGCACATGAAACATAGAGATTCCAACACCAATACATCACCATATCATAGAGTGAGAATATTCATCAGAAAAGAATGAGGATGCATCTTTTATTTGTAACAATAAGGATATGATGAAACCAAAGAGATCATCACCAAATTTCTATACAACACATATCACAACTCAATAACTAAAATCCTCAAGAAGCAATAAATCCATAGGGTACTACTCAATCTACCAATACCTAGATACTAAGGTACCACGTGTCGGGAGTTTCATTATTTGTTCTTGAGAGAAAAAACCACATATAATTGAGAATTTTCTCATATGGATGAGAATGGTCATCATGTGAAAATGAAACCACATGTGCAAGCATAATACTCCAGGTAAGATATAACACCTACATGTGCAGGTATGCCTTCTCAAACAATCCTTGGACTTATACTAGTGCTTAAGGTATTATTTGGGAGTCCACTTATCTTAATTAATGTTTTACCCATCCCAAGTTTTACTTAAGAAGTCATCACTTGATTAAGAAACTCACCGACATGATAACCTTCATACCACTTTGGGCCATGTGCATGTTGGAAGCCACTCCCTAGACTCACTTAGTACCTAGACGTAACCTCATTCCATTCAATTGGGTGGAATTTACAAAAAAACACAATTCTACATGTCAATTTCTATATTCACACATTTTCAATATTAGTTTCATGCACTATTACCCTAATGAAACCTCCAATTCCACATTTACTCTCAATTACAAAAGTAGTTTTCTCACAAAACCATGATATACTCAATTTCCCATAATTCCACAAGAATGGATCCAATTCAATCCCATAATAAAATTTCTATATATAAAGTGATGGTTCCACAATAAAATATCATATTAGAACCATCATATTCCACTTTTCACAAATAACAGTTTTAAGAAAACCCATTGTTCTCTAGTTCTACATAGTATGACGAAAGTGCAATAAAATTTTGCTTTCACCCATCCTATTAAATTTGACATATCCACATATAAAACCACATTTCAAAATATAAAACATACAAATCATAGAGTTTATTTAAGCTAATAAATTTCAATTGGAGAGGTATTTGTAGAGAGTGTTGATTAACTAATGCTTATCTGATGGAGATGATGAAGCCCAAGTGATATCGAGTATCATTATTGTAAAAATTGTTAGATCTGTTGTTATTTTTTCATTGATGTCAAGAAATTGATTAATTGATTTTTATTATGTTACCATATCTTAAGAGGAGAAGTGAAATGGGTGAAAAATACAGATCAGACAATGACAAAGTAATGATGCTTTAGTTATTTTCTATTGAATATTTGATGTTATCAAATCGGTATGATTGACTCATCAAGTCAGGAACTGCAATGAATTAAGTTATGACAGACTGAGACACCTTATCAAGCTAGACTGAGTCATTCGGTAGAATGTAATGTGAGTCGGTTATAGTTACCGAGTACCAAGCACTGAGAGCAAGTTAGATATCGAGCAAATGATGAAGTTAGTTACCGAGTTGTAGAGCAATTTTTATCGAGTACAATATACATATATTAAACGATGAAATAATGTGAAGCTATGATGAGCTAGATGAAGAAATTAATTAAATAAAGTTTGTTACAAGATCTATGAGTGGGAAAATTCAATATTAAGATCTAAGGCGAAGATCAAGCAGTTAACCATAGGTACTGCTCTACTCAAACTAGGCCCTGGGTGTACACCTGTCCATCTTGGCATTGTCACTAGAATGGCGACATGGATCAGATCTACCCCCTCTATCCTCGTCACTCTCGCCACTGTATCTGTGAACTGAGGATATGGATGCCTGCCAAAATAATCTTGATACTCAGGTGTCATACCTGCATCGGCTATATCATCCCTATAATCCTAGGTAGCTCAGACTATCCTAGTCATATCATGAACCACTATGGCATATACAAGTTGCGGGATCCATCCCAATTTACCCTCATCAATAAATTAGGCATATGTTGTTGTAAAGAGGATAAAAGGGGGTAAGGAGATTGTTTGTTAATTGTTGTTTGATTTACTTAGAGTGTGTTGAGTTCCTTAACCCTACTTTACATTTAATTGAATTTGATTGATTATATATTGTAATTGTGATTAGGGAGAAGATAAGATGTTCCTCTTCTATTCCCAAATGCACAAATGGAAGATCCAAGTTGATCAACCCAAAGGAAGGGCTAATGCACAAATGAATCAACTATTTGGAAAAGAGAATAAAAAGAAGGATATCTTAAATTCTGTTAATTATATGTATAGATATGGTATATGATAGTAATTGAAGAAATAGGAGAAATGTACTAACCTTAAAGAATTACATATCAAAGAATGCTATTTTTTCAGGTCTGTAGACTATTTCTGGAAAAACTGAAGTATGTTCCAGAACTGGAACGCAGAGACGAACAAAACCCAGAAATATTTTTCCGTTCCAATGTCATCTTATGAAAAAGGTTGACCTTGACCCACAAATGTCAACCTTGACCCAATAATGTCAACCTTGACTTGCACAGGTCCGGCAGAGAATCTGTTCGCAGGGTCCAACAGAAAGTCGAAAAGGGTATCCAAATCTGGTCTGAAATCTACAGTCCCAAACCTGTACCTTTCTTGTAAAAGTCCTTGTGGAGGATTTGAATCCTTGAGTCCACAAGTATGTATGCACCAAATATGTAGAATGTAGAATGATAGGATGTCTTCAATCTCTTTCTTGTAGATCTCCAACACCAAGTCTTGAATGGGTTCTTGAATTTGGAAAAAGGCTTGGAAGAAGGTGGATGGAAAGATCACCAAAAGGGCACTATGTGGCTTGAATCCTTCAATGGCCTCCAATGGATCTCCTTGATGAAAATGGATTCTTGAAGGGATGAATTCTTTCTTGAAATCTTGCTCCTTAGCTTGCTTGAATCACACTTGAAGATAGTTTGAGAATGCTTGATCACGATTAGAAGACTTAGAGGAAAAGAGAGGAGAAGACTCCCTTTTATATGAAACTAGGGCACAATCTTCTAAGGAGTCTGACATAGGATAATTAAATCCACATTAAAGCCTTTACCCCTAGGAGAGGACCTATATTAAATATAATTTAGGAATCGACGCTTCGGAACCCGAAACAGCCGACCCAGAAGCGGGAAATAAATTTTGCAAAGACCGACATCTGGAAACTGCAAGACCCTGAAGTTTGAACCCTAGGTCAAGGTCAAGGTAAACCTTGACATAGGTTAGGGTCAAGGTTGAACTTGACCTAGGTCAGGGTTGAGGTTGAAATAGACCCAAAAGGTCAACCCTGACCTTGAAGTCGAGAATCTCAAATCTGCACTCCAGAATGCAACAATCAGGTTGGAAAGAAGTGGAAAGAAGGACAGAATAGGGGGAAAGCCAGGTCTAACTTAGGAACCCATTCTGGGTGCTTGATATGACCTCAAACCACTTACTCAGAAGGCTAAATAGGTCTACAATGGAAGTGCTTCCATTTTTCGACTATACATTTAGCCCCCACTTTAGCAAGAGTATGAGCTCAACACAAACTCTTGGTAAAGGAGAACATATAGAAAAGACAATCTTATTGTAATCAAAAGGGATAAAAGAAACCCTTAATCCCCCAAGGGAATTAAGTCTATATCAACCCTAAGATCATGGTAAGAGAGACATCACTTAGTTAAGTAGAGAGAGAAAGGGTGTGATTATCTTTCCCAATGAGAACTTATGTCCCATTGTGAACCACAAAAAAAAAAAAGCGTAATTGGAAGGATGGAGTTGAATTTCCTAGTGAATGTGGTTACTCACTAGTCAACCCATCAGGGAGATCCATCCTTAAAGGGATCAAAAAAAAAAAAACATTGTAATTTGAAAACTGGTAGGATCAAGAGATCCGTGTAAATTTAAACTAGAGGGATCAAGAGATCCTAAAAAGTAAAAATGACCATGCTTTAAGGATTAGTTTTTTAATCCATAAAGGGAAAATTTTTAAGTCTTGAAAACTATTTTGAACGTGCGTGTGTTGGAAAAAGTGAGTAGAGTGTATGCCCCCATGTTAAAGTCATTGCTAACACTTTAACAGGAGCAATGAGTTTAACAGAAACATAAACAACTCTACAAATTACGTTTCCACTGCAAGATGCCCCCAAAGGAAGACAAGTCAAGGGAAATAAAACATAAACATACATAAGAACACAAGAGGGATCTACCTAATGTGGGGTCAGTATGATCATAAGATAACATGTACATAGAAATATA
>MU228410.1:713932-724269 GCA_018584345.1 Thuja plicata | reverse complement strand
AGAAGGTCCTACACTAGTGAGAATAGGTGTGAATCCTAACTCTTGAGCCTCTTGAGCTAAAGGTTTAACATTCAAATTCACAAGATGAGTAATACTATGCAAGAAATTAATACCTTGATCATTATCAAGGAGGACTTTTTTAAGAGCATCTATAGCTTGGATAGAATCTTGATTATGGTTTTCTTGGATAAACCAATTTCCCATTTTATCAAGTTTGGTTGAAAGGTTTTGCACTTGTTCATGAGGAAATCTTAAAGCGTCTTATTCATCATGAGATGAGTGAGAAGAGTTATGCTCCATAGAAGGATTGGAATCATGGGTTATCAAATTATCATCTGGGATACTAAGGAAAGGAGAGGAAGAATTGGGATCAAAGGAACCCATAAGTCTATGACTTCTTCTAACCGGAATACTATAAGTAGGACTAGAGGTAGTAAAGATCATACACCAATAAAATGCAAATGAACTAACACAAAATGTTGATCTATTGAACTTAAATGTAATTTGAAAGAACATGCAAGATCTAACATAAACACTGTAAATCTAACACCAAAAAGAAAGAGTTGTCTATCGCGGGTTCACCAAAATGTAAAGAGGATAAAAGGGGGTAAGGAGATTGTTTGTTAATTGTTGTTTGATTTACTTAGAGTGTGTTGAGTTCCTTAACCCTACTTTACATTTAATTGAATTTTATTGATTGTATATTGTAATTGTGATTAGGGAGAAGATAAGATGTTCCTCTTCTATTCCCAAATGCACAAATGGAAGATCCAAGTTAATCAACCCAAAGGAAGGACTAATGCACAAATGAATCAACTATTTGGAAAAGAGAATAACAAGAAGGATATCTTAAATTCTGTTAATTATATGTATAGATATGATATATGATAGTAATTGAAGAAATAGGAGAAATGTACTAACCTTAAAGAATTGAAGATCAAAGAATGCTATTTATTGAGGTCTGTAGACTATTTTTGGAAAAAATAAAGTATGATCCGGAACTGGAACACAGAGACGAACAAAACCCAAAAATATTTTTCTGTTCCGATGTCATCTTATGAAAAAGGTCAGCCTTGACTCACAAATGTCAAGCTTGACCCAATAATGTTGACCTTGACCTGCACAGGTCCGACAGAGAATCTGTTCGCGGAGTCTGACAGAAAGCCGAAAAGGGTATTCAAATATGGTCTCAAATCTACAGTCCCAAACTTGTACCTTGCTTGTAAAAGTCCTTGTGGAGGATTCAAATCCTTGAATCCACAAGTATCTATACACAAAATATGTAGAATGTAGAATGATAGGATGTCTTCAATCTCTTGCTTGTAGATCTCCAACACCAAGTCTTGAATGGGTTCTTGAATTTGAAAAAAGGCTTGGAAGAAGGTGGATGGAAAGATCACCAAAAGGGCACTTTGTGGATTGAATCCTTCAATGGCCTCCAATGGATCTCCTTCATGAAAATGGATGCTTGAAGGGATGAATTCTTTCTTGAAATCTTTCTCCTTAGCTTGCTTGAATCACACTTGAAGATAGTTTGAGAATGCTTGATCATGATTAGAAGACTTAGAGGAAAAGAGAGGAGAAGGCTCCCTTTTATATGAAACTAGGGTACAATCTTCTAAGGAGGCTGATATAGGATAATTAAATCCCTATTAAAGCCTTTACCCCTAGGAGAGGACATATATTAAATATAATTTAGGAATCGACACTTCGGAACCCAAAACAGCCAACTCAGAAGCGGGAAATAAATTTTGTAAAGACCGACATCCATAAACTGCAAGACCCTAAAGTTTGAACCCTAGGTCAAGGGTGATGTTGACCTTGACCTAGGTCAGGGTCAAGGTTTATCTTGACCTAGGTCAGGGTCGAGGTTGACATAGACCCAAAAGGTCGACCCTGACCTTGAAGTCCAGAATCTCAAATCTGCACTCTAGAATGCAACAATCAGGTTGGAAAGAAGTGGAAAGAGGGACATAATAGGGGGAAATCTAGGTCTAACTTAGGAACCCATTCTAGGTGCTTTATATGACCCCAAAACACTTACTCAGAAGGCTAAAAAAGTCTACAATGGAAGTGCTTCCATTTTCTGACTATACAGTTGTAAACTCTGCTGAGATGGCCTGGGTGCGACCAAAATGCCTCTGAACCTGAGTGACTACAGATCTCTCCACCACACTAGGAGTCCACCCAATTAGTCGGCATGTCACAAAAATATCTTTTCTCTGTCAGGCCTAATCACCCTATGCCTCTGTACCCCTATATGGTCACCAAGTCACAACTATAATGTCATCTAGATGTCAGTGCCAATATCTTGTCTGGCCTAGATGGGGCTGTGTGACATATGCTGGGTATCTTTAAATGAATATTTGGCTATCCTATCGGGCATTTTATACCACTGGTTGGCATGTGAGAAGGTGCTCCCATGCCCAAATCTAAAGTAACATAACTCCTGCTGTGAGGCTCTTGGCCTCGCGATACATGATATCATGAAGCTCATGGTACATATGAGCTAACAGGAAAGTTCCCCATTTGAGCTTCGCTGGCCTCTCTAGTAGATCCTCTAGAATCAATACTCACCTATTCTAAAACCCCTACTTCCCTCTATCAGGAATAACAACGCATCTTATGATCCCCTCTACGAAGCATGCTAAGGGATACTGTGTCGAATACTAAGTCATCATGCCATCCCAAGTAGTCCATCGATCAAAAATAGTATCATCCTGAAAGACTCTCTGTAAGGATAGGATTATGGGCCACCTCATATCTAACCAACTCTCCTCTGATAGGAATCTAAAGAATCTTATAAATGTCTTCCAAGGTCACCATGGTCTCACTCGTGGGCGTATGAAATGTATTATGCTCACTATGAAACTGCTCAACCAAAGCGATAGGAAGTCCATGGTTCACTCGAATATCCAGGATCCCCAGTAATCAACCAAAACCACAAGCAGACACTGAAGCTTTCTCCTTGTCATCTAAATGAATAGCTAGATGCATGGTCAGGGGGAAGGTAATCCTGAATTGAATGTCAGGAAAATGATCCTATGAAAAAAAAATGGAAGACACATCAATACATGGTTTGGACTAATTCAACCAACTAGCAAGTAGGTTTTAAATAGGCAACTAAAGACAATGTGAAGTCAACCGAACAAAATTTTCACTATTTTGACACTCAAAAATTCTAACTATTTTCCATACGAGTTTCTCAGTCGTGTCAAAAATCCTATGAGTATTGGGGCATTCCTATACAAGTAAAGGATGAAATACCAGTATCTAAGGTTCCCTGTACGAGCGTGTAGTCAAAATTGAAGGTGATCATACGAGCATAGGGAAAGGGAATACGAGAAAAATAATGCCCCCATACGAGTTGGTATTTTTTTGCTGAAACTCGTATGATCGTATACAGGCTCTTGTACGAGAATCCAAAGACAAGCATTAAAAAATGTGCAAAAAATAGTAAATAATCTATCAAAATGGACAAAATGTGAAATGCAAGGTGTGGTTTTCACTTACTTACTTGTGAATGATAGTTTGTGGGTTGGTTGTGTAGTCTTTGATGCTCAAAACAAAGAGTTCACGCAGGCACCACCATTTTCTCTCTCGATAGCTAGATGGCTCAAATTTTTCAAATGATTTGAAAATGACCCTTTTGGCTCTTATATAGGTTTTTGAACTAATTTTCAACTTGCTTCGATTGACGTGAAAATTACACCCTTGGCTAATTCGACTGTCTTGATTCTAGTTTTATAATCAAAATTGAAATTTGAGATCATTTTACTTGTCATTTTTGACAATTGACTTTTTTAGTCAACTACAACTGACCACTTGCACAATCAGTCTTTTTAGACTCCAAACCAATGAAAATCTCTCACGCTTTTCTTTTAAGCAATCCATGTATCATACTTTTGGTCAACCTTGGTCAACAAAACTTCTATCATGTGCAGATTCTATCCTAATCTCTTGGGACCCCTTTCTAATCATATAAGCTTCTTCTTGCACCATGTTATCAATCGAATTGCTTCCAATCACTAGGAAACCTAACCATGTTTTGGTTTTTCTCCCAAGGGAGCAGGATTAGGACATCAACATTCTAGGGATGACATCATAAATCAAGACCCCATTACTTGGGGCATCTTAGCTTCATCACATCAAATCAATTTGAGATCATCTTAAAACAAAGGCAACCTACTGAATAATCTTATACAATGGTGAATACACTCAAAACTAAACAATAATGGTCTTATTTGAGTTGTTCATTATTGAAACCATATACATTGATCAAATTGGCTTCATCACTTCAAATCAAGTCAATTTTATTGCTAATCAAATATCTTAATGGTAATCATTTTCATCTCTTCAAATCAAACTGGTTATTCATTCAAACCAATCAAAAAGTTTAAGAGTTCTTGACAGATGCCCAGTTTCATCACTTCAAATTAAACTGAGTAGTCTTCTTATATCTTTTGATCGATCTTCATCCAATCAAGCTCGAAGTCGGTCTTACTCAACAAGAATGGTTTCGTCACTTCAAATCAAACTATTTCGGGTCTCATCGCTAATAGGTCTTTGAATCAATGCGTTGATCGCACATCAATTCAAAGAGGGGAAAATGTAATGACCTCAAAATGGTCATCTAAACCCTAGACCCCTAATCTCAATTACTTATCAAGATACCCTAATCTTGATTATTCTAAGTCCTAAACCAAGTAGGCAATTCATCAATTTCAAGTTGATCTGACCTGAACCCTAGGTCATAATTAATCATCGTACTTGATTAATTAAATAATTCCTAAAAATACCTTACATTGGAAAATAAACATTAGTTTATCTATTTAATTTCTATTCTAATATATTTATTAAATAAATAAATAACTTGTCAATTAAAATTCAAAAAGGAATTAAATTGATTAAATAAAATTAAAATGTGCATTTAGAATCTTTTAAATTATTAAAATGCATATTATGTCATCAATTTTGGTTAAATGATTCTTGAATTGGAAACTATCTAGTTCTTTTAAGTTACCTTATTCTTGTCTAATTTTCATTTTGGAAATAGTTTAGTTAACTAAGAAATAATTTTGGAAGTTTCCAAAAAAACTGATCAGTCAGTTCAGTCAATTGACTCTCTCGACCAATCATCTTCTTTGCACATGGATTGTGCTTCCTCAAATCGAATCCTGCCCACTCTTTGGCTTTTAATATCGACCGTCAATTCGAGAGAGATTTCTATAAAAGAGAACCTCTTTTCCTTCACAAAGGACCATAATTTTTATTATCATTTTTATACAGTTTTTGCATTCTTGCATTCTTGCATTCTTAGCTTTTAATTATTTAGTTTTGTTAAATGTTTTAGTTTGGCTCAAAGCATGCAAACTTCATAACTTAGAGTACATTTGGATTTTGGGATTTTAAAATAAACAATCACATCTCTTTTTGGTGCTTAAAATCAACTTAATAAGCTTTGGATTTACAACAACTTGCATATCATCTAGATCAATCATATAGCTCTTTAAATCCTTCATTTAGAATAGGTGTAGTCACTGATGTATTGCGATGACCTGAGAGAAAAATCATACTCCTACCTACTAGAAGGAAATGAGCCAGTTTCGGTTACCTTAGTTGATTTTGTATCTTTATTTTCATATGTTGATTGACTAACTAGACATAATAATTCATTAAAGTGTGTTTTTGTAGCTTGCAGGTATCAACAAATTTTCACACGCATAGTTAGCACTTAGATCCATCTACTTGGTCTAAATCAAGGATGTGGATAATAATAACTATCTACTTGGTCTACACCATGGACGTGGATAACACAATTAACAAGCAAGGCCCAAGAAAATCTAGGAGGAACATCAAGTCTACAACTGCTCAAAGGCACAAAACCAAGCACATTCACACACAAGGTGGATGTATGATAAAAAACTGATTATCCATAGTGACAAGAGTTCTGATCCCTATATGATCCAACATACATCTCACTATAAAGAGTAAGAGGAAAGCCTATAAAGGCAAAGTATGCAAGAGAAGCATACATAAAGAAAAATGACTCAATTTATCTCAAACCAAGAGTACGAGTTACTCAAGATCCTATTGAGAGAGTAAATAAAATTATGTGAAAGATGCGGTCTCAAACAAAAGCATCAAAGTATCAATTGTGACCTCAAATCAAGCATGAATAAAGAAAGAAAACAAGGGCAACAAGACAATGCACAAGTATGCTCTATTGGCCTCATATCCAAGAGAATAGATCCCTCGATGATCCTAGATGTGCCAAATAATTTTCACTCAAGCACAAATCTCTAAGAAGAATAATATCCACAAAGGACATCAATTTATGGAAATAACTAGCTAGGCACATGAACAATAAAATTAGTTTAAAACTTAAGTTTGGAATGCGGTAATAAGTAACTAGAATATCCTCAATTAATTTCAACTACATAATCCAACTATAAACATGTAAAATAGTCAAAACCAATAGTCAAAACATGGCAAACATGACATCAACTCAATTCTGGAGACCACACAAATTGATGAACTATCAAAAATGCCAAAAAATAAAACTTGGAATATCATGATTATGGGAAAACCCATTGGTTCCCACATGCCCAACATCCAAAAAATATAATAAAATTCTAACTCTGATTTTGCAAAAGAAAATAAGTATCCTTAGAATGATAAAGTTAGATTTTCAAAATTATAAATTCATACAAGTTCAAATAGGCATCAAATACATTAAATGAAGTAGGGAAAACATAATTACATATCCCAAAACTAATTAACAAACAAGAAACAGGTGAGAAACAAGAGGCTGTACCTCACAAATGGAGGAAAATCTAAAATATAAAGAAAAGTTGACAAACACCACTGAAGGAAATGAAAATCTTGACAAACTAGAAATCCCACCACAATTCCTATGAGTCAGTACCCAAATAATTTAGATTAGTTGATCACTCCCAACAAGCAATTTTCCAAAAACTCTGCAAGAGGTTTTAACAATTTTCCCATTTCACAACTTGAAAAGTGAGGAAAATAACCTCAACTTGAAAATAAAAAGAATATTTTCAAAATGGATAAAAGGATAATAAAAAAATTAAATAAATAAAAATCACTTAAGGCCAAATAAACAAATCCCAAGCTTCCTGCATTTATTAAATAAATTCCAATCAATGGAATACACCCAAGGTTCATTTGTCGATGATTAAAATAATTAATATTTAATTATATCAATCAACATATAAAATGATATAACACGACTGTGACACCTATCGAATGTCTAAAATGTATAGACATATACTGGTCTTTTATAATATGCAAATGAAGTCCATAATTACCTTCATGGTAATCAAAGGTATAATAATGCAATCATGATACACTATTTCAACTAGGAATGATATTGGCTACAATCATGAACGAACAATGTAACTATCTCTTGTGTCATTTAGGGGATAAAGACACACTCAGACCCATAAGTTCAGGTGGAGTCAATGGCTTGTACCTATTCACTAAAAAAGGCGCACATCAAGTGTAGTTGCTAACATATAAATAACCGAAGAACATATATAATAATCCAAAAATGAAACTAATGAAAGGATATTTCTGTGGCACAATAATTCATATGTATTTGAATGTTAAAAAACCATTCCTTTCATAGTTCTAATTAAGTAAAAACAGGTTTTACAAGGACCTGAAACCTTTACAAAAAACAAAGAGTTCAACAGGTTTTACAAGGACCTGCAACCTAGAGTATAATGAGAGATATACAATGAAAAGCAGAAACATCTATGCCAAAGCACCAGATAAGAAAGGAACAGAAAAGAAACACCCCAAACAAAAAAAGTCCCAAAGATACAACAAAAGGCAGCAGGGACAACAAAAATAACCCAACCAAGACAGCATAAGAAACAACTACATCTCCTTCACAAGTTCCTCAGCTTTGAGGACCATAATCTGCATATTGTTGACCGAGGTCTTGAGCTCCTCCATTTCTTTATCCTCCTTAGGAATCTTTTTCTTGGCACTATCTCTAGTGCACGATCCCGGGCCCATAGTCTCCACTATACTGCTATCCATGTCCTTGTTAATCCTGTCTAGTTTATCCATTAAAATTTGTGCATGACCACAATACGCTTTGAGGCTGATGAGGCATTGTTCCCCTATTTTTTTAACCGATGCCTCCAGTCTTTTCACTTTATTCTTCAGAATCTTAAGTTGTTCCACACTGCTATCCTTTTCCACTCTGTCTTTAATGTCTTTAATTTGTCTCTCCATAGTTCCCACCTTATTATCATACTCAGCCTGAGCTTCAGAGTTACCAACAACTTCTTTCATTTCCTTCAGACAATCGGCCACAGGTTTTTCCCCAATCCCCATTCTGTTGAGAATTTTAATATCCGCCTGTATTTTATCAACTTGGTTTTTCAGAATAATCTGGTCATTAAACATGTTGTTAATCAGCCCAGAGAAACCCTCGATAATAAATTTGTTGTCATTACTATTATGGTCCCCTATTTCCAGATTGTCCTGATGGTCATTGAACCCAGAATTATCAGCATTTTTAGTATTCTGATCCAAATTACCATCCCCCTGCTGAGTATCAATCTTCAAATCACTGGTATTGTTAAAAGTATCATCTTTTTCATTATCTTTATCATATTTTTCCTTAGTCTCCCGCTTATACTCGGGGATTAAATCTTCCTCATCTGAGGTGAGAACAATTCTTTTCTTGCTGGAATTATTGTTTCTACGAATTATGTTACCCTTGCCCTCAACTCTTTTCCTTTTTTTGCCCTCATTTTTGATAACTTCGTTGTCAGTCTCAGTGTCTGAATCCCCAATCTGGGTTTTCTTCTTGTTCTTCTTCTTTCTAGCAACATCAATTTCAGTCTCAGTCTCCAAATCCCCAATCTGGGTTTTCTTCTTCATTTTCATTTTTCCTTTTTTCTTTCTGCTGCCCTCCTCACATTCATTATCACTATTCTCAGTCTCTGACCCTTCAGAGCTAGATTTCTTCTTCTTTTTAGAAGTACCCCTTTTATTATTTTTAGGAGTAACGAAAACTCTAGCCTCCTCTTAACTTTCAGTGTTATCTTCATACATACTATACTCCTCATCTCCTTTAGTTTCTTCAGCATCCTTCAAATTCTTCTTCTCCACAGACCTTTCCAATTTCTTAGATTTCAGAACCTCATAAACAAGAAACATAAGCCCTTGATGAGAGGCATGGTCCCCCTTAGGGTCTTTCTGATAACTAGTAATTGTAGCATCTAACGAACTGAGCAAATAGTAGGGTAAGCTAATTTTGACCTTGTGTCTAAAATGGTTTAGTAGCATAAAATGGTGCCCAGTCGCTCTAGTAAACCTACCATCTAGAGTAATATAGCTGATGATAACATAAATAACATACCTCCATGGTCTAGATATGCGCTTAGGGTTATGGTAAGAAGTATCAATCTTGACCAATCTGTTCTTCTCTTTCTCATTATCTAGAAAGGACTCTCAGGCTTTGTCTGAAATCAGCCTGTCATGATAAAACTTAATACCCTCCATCCCCATTCTTGTAGCTTCAGCAACGACTTCCTCTGTTACTTCCATATACTCATCATCAACTAAAATCTTTCCCTCCTTCCAAGTTTTCTCAAAAATCCTGGTAATATTAGGATTCCCACCATGAAGCCGCTCCAGATAAACAGCAAGGCCTCCCTCCTTCACAATCTTCCACACATCATTACATTTTTTCCAGTGACTGCAACTAACTGGTTCAATTCTCTTCTTATTGCCTCCCATCTCTTCTCTGTAATTTCTGTAAGTTTTTTTCTTAGCGCTATAGATAATTCCAAAATGAGCTTTTCAAGAGCCAAAATAGACCCAGAAAGCGTGCCACCTCCAACTCAAAATCATTGCATTATACTTTCACCTCTGAAGGCCATTATGACACATCACCTGATTATAAATGATATTAAAATAACTTACCATTAATGATGATTTTCTAACGACTCCTCAGATGCTCGTCCTCGAGCATTAATTTTACTTCAATTGGCATGTCGTATCCATCATTCCACTGATCCACCTCATCACTTTTGCAAGCATGATTTTCCGCCCAGTCAGCAACACCATTAGCTTCGCAATAATTATGAGTTATAATGCATAACTCAAAAGATTTAATTATCTCCCTGGCTTTTTGAATTATGTTGTGTATAGTCCATGACGTGGGAATCTCATTATTTAAGCAGTTAATAATATTGAGAGAGTCCCCTTCAACCCAAACTTTAGTACAACCTTTCTCTTTAGCAAAAATAATGCCTTGGAGAGCCGCACAGGCTTCAGCAATATGATTA
>MU228410.1:697484-711872 GCA_018584345.1 Thuja plicata | reverse complement strand
ATGGATAGTAATAATAGAATCAAGGATTTGTCTTCCAGGCACAAAACCATTTTGTTGCCATGATATCAGAAAGGGAAGGATCTCCAGAATCCTGGTAGTTAAAACTTTAGAAATTATCTTATAAACCAAATTGCACAGACTGATAGGTCTGAACTGGTCCATCTTGTCAGCTCCCTCCTTTTTAGGAACAAGGGCTATAAAGGTACCATTCAACTCCTTAAGAAGTTTTTTGGATCCAAAACATTCCTTAACCACATTGGTTAGATCTTTTTCAATAATCCCCCAGAAAGACTGGAAAAAGAACATAGGGAAGCCGTCAGGCCCTGGGGATTTTTCACCTTCAAAAGAGAAGATAGCCTTTTTAATCTTAGAATTAGAAGGGATAGCAATGAGCCTTCTGTTTTGATTTTCATCCAAAATCATAGGAATACACCTGAGGAACTCCTTTTGTTCATTCTTATCAAGCTCTCTGTATTTTTGAAGTAAGTTAAAGAAAAAATATTTAGGCTCAACTCTGATAGCCTCCTCATGACTAGATGTGTTGCCATTAATGTTGAGCTTAGAGATCTGATTATTCATTCTATGTTTTAGGGTAGTCATAAAGAAATACTTAGTATTTCTATCCCCCTCCTTTAGATAAATCTTTCTCGATCTTTGCCTCCAAAAGGCTTCTTCTTTAGCTATAATTTCATGCATCTCAACTAGCTTCCCATTCTCCTGATCTCTAGAGACAAAATTATATCCATCTTTTTGAATACTTTCCTGGATTTCCTTAATCTCTAAACTGACACTAGCTTTTGAAGAAATTTTTTTACGAAAAGTTTCCTTATTCCAATCTTTGATATTTTCTTTAACATTTTTAAGTTTTTTAGCAAGGATAAACATAGCAGTCCCCTTAATATTAATATTCCACCATTCCTCGATCCTTTGTTCCAGTTGTGGATGAAGAGTCCACATTTTCTCAAATCTGAAAGGAGAGTTTCTTTTTTTAACAATAGGATCAGCGAGAAAGGAAATCAGATTATGATCCGATCCTACCCTAATATGAGCCGTTAATGAACAGTAGTAATGATTAAACCAACCATTAGAAACAAGAGTCCTATCCAACCTAACTTGTATGAGCTCCTTACCCGCTCTTCTATTGCTCCATGTATAGTCAATGCCCTGTAAATCAATATCATGAAGATAATTATTATCAACAAAGTTCATAAGGTCCATCCTGCTGTCCAGATTAGATTGGCTGCCTCTAGATTTCTCCTTTTCTCTCAGAGGAGTGTTAAAATCCCCCATAAAAATCCACTCATCATTGGAAAAAGAATTTCTCAATGATGAAAGATTCTACCAAAAGACTTTTCTCCCTTTTTTGGTGTTAGGAGCATAAATATTGGTTAAGACCCAAGAGGTTTTATCCTGTAGCTGCCTAAACCTAATACAAACCACATTATCACCTTGATAAATAATGTCACCTTTTATAATTTCTTCATTCCATATAGTAGCAATGCCCCCCGACGCACCATTAGAATCACCCCCACAAATGATCCCCTTCTTAAAAAATCTAGGCTTTTCTACTTTCTCTTTGAGCATCTTAGTTTCTTGAATCAATAAGATATCAGGCCTATTATCCCTAATCATGTTCCTAACTATATCCTGATTATGGGGATTATTCAAACCCCTTATATTCCAAGAAATAATCTTCATGATTAACAAAGGATCCTACCTCCAGAATCCGCTGGCTACCATCTGCAATGTTCCTTTTGGTCTCCTTGATTCTAACCTTTTGGCTGGATGGTCTCCCTGGTGAAGCTAATCCAGCTCCAACATCTCCATTTTTACTACTTCTTGTTGAAACCTTTCTATTTAGCACCTCTTTATCTTTCTTCCTTTTTTTTTGTCTCCTTTAGTATCTTTCTCGTCTTCTCTATCTTTCTCGTCTTCTCTATCACTTTGCTCTCCTTCAAGGATTTGAGTGATCTTTGTAGCGTCCCCCCATTTTGGTAGAACTGTACCTACAAGGATCTAGTTTTCCTCCGTTATATCCCCCCACTTAGGTGTTGCCATCTCTGGATCTCTTCCTCCCCCCTTTGGGGTCACTTATAAATTTTCTAGGCCACCTTTCAGCTCTAGATCATATTTTTTCTGGTTCTCCTTATTTTTCTCAGCTTTACTTTTGGATTCGATCTGAAGATTTCCTTCCTTGTGATAATGATTTTTCTCCTCTTTAGTTTCTTCCCTTAATTCATTTTCATTTCCCTTAGAGTCATCTTCCTTTATCTCCCCTTCTTCCATTTGGACTTCATTTTCTTTTATCTCCCCTTCTTCCATTTGGGCTTCATTTTCTTTCCCATTCGTTTCTTTTTTTCCCCATTTCTCAGGATCCTCAGTTGCTAAACCTACCATTGGCTTTGTACATTTAATCTTGACACTAGTATCCTATTCCTCTTGCTGTATTTTCTGTCCTTCCCTAGCTTTACTGTTGACTTCTTTAGTTATTCTCCCTACTGGAATCCATTTCTTAGTTTTTTTCTGGATAACTTTCTCCGGGAATTTCTTTGCCCAATGACCCGCCTTTTTGCAATGGAAACACACAAAGGGTATGGTTTCATATTCATTAGTTTTTTCCCACATACCCAGCTTAGATTTGAGACTTATTTTTTCTGGCATGTCCGTATCCTGCATTATCCCGACACAGATTTGAGCATAGGTAATCCTCCGTCTCGCCGCGGTCACATTATCTATAGACAAAAGTTCTCCAATTGAGTTAGCTATCCCAAAAAATATGTCTTCCAGCCAATATTCAAGAGGCAAACCATGTAGCTTAATCCAAACAGGGACCTATCGAACGACATCCTCCTCGAAAACAAGATTCAGACTCCATTTTTGGAGAATAAGAGTATTTTTCCCAATCAACCATGGCCCGCTGCATAGAATATTCATTCTATCTTACTCACAAGAGAAGAAAAATGACATACATCCCTTAGCCATCACTACCATCTCTACTTGCCCTTTCAAAACCCATTTCCGGGATACAAAAGCCCTAACCACTTCGATGTTAGGTCTTACTCCTAAAAATCTGCCAACCAGCAAATTTTTCATCCTTGCTATAGAAAAATCAATGGTCTGGTCTGGGATTTCAATAGAAAAGCTTCCTTGAGAAGGTCTAGAAACATTCTTAACTGGTGGTAAACAAGATTTACCTGTTGGTTTGATGCCAAAAACTGACGCCCATTTCCTCGGTTGCCCCAACCTAGTGCCCGTTCTCACTAAGATCATAAATCATCATTTCTTTTATATTAAAGGATAAAATAATAGTTTATGGTATTTACAATATTTATCAATTAAAACTCTGAATCAACTAATAACCAAACATGATAAAGCATAATTTCTCACTGACCATTGACACATACATCAAGGAATAAATAATAACATCTCAAGATAATCATAATAAAAATGTCATCAAATATAAATAAAATAGATATCATCATATAACATCAACAATGATATCAAGAAGAATCATAAAATGAACTGAGTCAGGTTCATCTCACAATGCTAGTATACATTCAAAACATGAGAAAGACACCAATTCACATTTATGAATCAATCTTAGATCCAAATAAATAAGAACTCAATGAGTCAACATAACTCACAAAATAGCCTCAAAAGGTCTAGCATCCCAAATCAAGTATGCAACAAGCCACAACACAATGGTTCTCACAACTAGGCATAGGAAAAATAAGCAACATGCCAATGCAACAATATAATCTAGATCACTCAGAGGGCACTTATGTCTCTTGGGTCCAACATGATCATAAATTATAAACATATATCCATCCAATAATAAGGTAAGCAACATCAATCACATAAAGCAACCACATGAATTATCTAGAGCCAAAACAAGGCATCACAAAAGAGATCTCATCCAATTGCACAAAGGAACAATCATAATATAATCTTGAAGCTACATCCATAAGGATGTCATATAGGAGGAAAATGGAAGATGCACGACAACTCAAACCTTAAGACTAGGTCAACTATCACTAAGTGTCATTGCACAACTGGAAGATACAAACAATGAAACTCAACTTAGAAAGGGAAACAACCACACATTACGTATATTTTATGGAGTTCTTCAAGTCACACTAAACCTTCCCTAGAGTTTTAGAATTTATTGTGTAAAATTGGACCTTATCCTAGGTCCTAGGTGTCACAGATGAGCTTTGTCAAGCACTAAATTGTAGTCCAATGATTCAAACATAAAAAAAATTACTCTAATAATTCCTAAAGTTCCTCCAAGGTTTCATAATTATTTCAACTTCACAAAACAAATAGAATATATTCAATTAGATGTTTTGACCTCTTGGAATCCTCTTTAGACTGAACTATAGGACTAGGCTGCCCATATGGGACACTAACACCCAAAAATGGATATGATGCTAATATTTAGAACTATCACACCCATTTATTAGTCCCTTTTCTATGCATGTGTCTATTTTATGCCCCAATTAACCCTTTAAACTAATAGACTTGTGCTATCATCCCTGATCCACACATTTGTCCTAACCAATAAGCTTCTCCAATTTGTTGTAGGACCTTATGGACACCCTAGACACATTGTTGAATGAAAAATATGAATATGAATTTAAAATTGTGATATATCATTGAAAATATTTAGGGACAAAGTGTGCAAAGTATCCCCAAGGCCACTAGGTGAAACTATCAAACAAGGAAAATTAAATTGGGTGGACCCTAAACATGTTAGATTCAACCTAAACTTTCAAAATTCAATTCCAACACTCTAAAAAAAATAAAAATTATCATAAAACCATATTGAGACACTTTACAAGGTATGCTTCGTTGTCCCAAACAAACCCAAAATAAGCTGAGTGCTCATAAATCCTACTTGGATTCACTTGAGGTAAACTAAAATTAAATGGAGAGAATAATAGGGGACAAATGAAATCCTCAAGACATCGTAGGAAAAAGTAATAATTTTATTTTAATCTCTAAACCATGTGTTCCAATGAATTAAACCAACATATACATGTGTTCAAATGAAAACCATCATAGAGAACATGCCTAATACCAAAAATGGCACACCAAAATTAATACAAATTCATAACAATAATATTTGATTACATCAATCTACTTATGGAGAATCATATATTACAATTAAAAATATAAAAATATTTTGAATCAATTTCAGTTCCTACATGATGACAAGAAGTGAAGCACAAGGAGAAATGAAGAAAAGGAAGAGAGATACACTCTCAAATTGATCCACTAATCCAAGTTCATTTGTCATCAATAATGGTTTGCAATTCGACCTAACCATGTGGAATTGTCAAGTCCACCCCACCATGATCTTTGAGATAGTCACATGGCCCAAATAGTCATAGAAAGAATGCACATGGGTATAAGGTTTACAAAAATGCTAACATATAGTAAACACTTATAATGAATACTATATTCCAAATATGAATCTTGATGCACATGAAACATAGAGATTCCAACACCAATACATCACCATATCATAGAGTGAGAATATTCATCATAAAAGAAGGAGGATGCATCCTTTATTTGTAACAATAAGGATATGATGAAACCAAAGAGATCATCACCAAATTTACATACAACACATATCACAACTCAATAACTAAAATCCTCAAGAAGCAATAAATCCATAGGGTACTACTCAATCTACCAATACCTAGATACTAAGGTACCAAGTGTAGGGAGTTTCATTATTTGTCCTTGTGAGAAAAAACCACATATAATTGAGAATTTTCTCATATGGATGAGAATGGTCATCATGCAAAAATGAAACCACATGTGCAATCATACTACTCCAGGTAAGATATAACACCTATATGTGTAGGTATGCCTTCTCAAACAATCCTTGGAGTTATACTAGCGCTTAAGGTATTATTGGGGAGTCCACTTATGTTAATTAATGTTTTACCCATCCCAAGTTTTACTTAAGAAGTCATCACTTGATTAAGAAACTCATCGACATGATAACCTTCATACCACTTTGGGCCATGTGCATGTTGGGAGCCACTCCCTAGACTCACTTAGTACCTAGACCTAAGCTCATCACATTCAATTGGGTGGAATTTAAAAAAAAACACATTTCTACATGTCAATTTATATATTCACACATTTCCAATATTAGTTTCATGCACTATTACCCTAATGAAACCTCCAATTCCACATTTACTCTCACTTACAAAAGTAGTTTTCTCACAAAACCATGATATACTCAATTTCCCATAATTCCATAAGAATGGATCCAATTCAATCCCATAATAAAATTTCTATATATAAAGTGATGGTTCCACAATAAAATATCATATTAGAACCATCATATTCCACTTTTCACAAATAACAGTTTTAAGAAAACCTATTGTTCTCTAGTTCTACATAGTATGATGAAAGTGCAATAAAATCCTATTAAATTTGACATATCCACATATAAACCCACATTTCAAAATCTAAAACATACAAATCATAGAGTTTATTTAAGCTAATAAATTTCAATTGGAGAGGTATTTGTAGAGAGTGTTGATTAACTAATGCTTATCTGATGGAGATGATGAAGCCCAAGTAATATCGAGTATCATTATTGTAAAAAATGTTAGATCAGTTGTTATTTTTTCATTGATGTCAAGAAATTGATTAATTGATTTTTATTGTGTTACCATATCTTAAGAGGAGAAGTTAAATGGGTGAAAAATATAGATCAGACAATGACGAAGTAATGATGCTTTAGTTATTTTCTATTGAATATTTAATGTTATCAAATCGGTATGATTGACTCATCAAGTCAGGAACTGTAATGAATTAAGTTATGACAGAATGAGACACCTTATCAAGCTAGATTGAGTCATTCAGTAGAATGTAATGTGAGTCGGTTATAGTTACCGAGCACCAAGCACCGAGAGAAAGTTAACACCGAGCAAGTGATGAAGTTATTTACCGAGTTGTAAAGCAATTTTTACTGAGTACAATATACATATATTAAATGATGAAATAATGTGAAGCTGTGATGAGCTAGATGAAGAAATTAATTAAATAAAGTTTGTTACAAGATCTATGAGTGGGAAAATTCAATATGAAGATCTAATGCGAAGATCAAGCGGTTAACCATAAAATTGAAATTTCCAAGAAAAGTTACAAGTTTTGAGGTAAAATTTATTTGGTTTACCAATATGATAAATTGAAGGAGATGATTGAACGACTGAGCGCAAAGTAAGGAAATCAAATTAAGGAGATTAAGAGGCATAAGTATGTTTATATAAGGAAAGAGATTTACATAGAGAAGAGTGTAGTGGCGATTTGAGAAAAGAAGGAAAGAAGCCGAGGAACAATATTTACCAAGTAGAATAGAGAAAGAGAGATGAAAGATCTATAGATTGAGAAAGAGATCAATGGAGTATGTGATGCTAGGATTCAATTGAGCATAAAGGATCTGATTCAAGAATAGTGAGTTGCTAATTTTTACAAATAAAAGGTTACTATTGCTTATTAATATTTGTAACAGAGAAATCTCTTAACCGAGTAGATTTAATAGTCCTATATGTAAAACCTAGACTTAGGTGAAATTCCAAAAGAGTGTTTGAAGACCTCTAACAAGGCCACTCCAAACATGGTGAAGATCTTTATAGAACTTAGGTAAATCTCCTAACAGGGTCACATTTAGAAAATGTGTTTGTAATATTTATCAGGATAAGTTCTTAACCGAGCATACTTCAGAAGAGTATAATTTTATTGTGGGTTACAATTCCTACAAAGGTTTTTCCCAAATTGTGTTTCATCGTTAAATCTTGTGTTTATGAGTTATATCATGTGTGAATGAGTTAATCTGATGTTGCTAAGTTTGTATGATTGACTGCTTCTTATATTATTTGGTGAATTGGTTATTTACTATATTCAGTACTTACCGAGTGAATCAGTGAGTTGAGTTTTAAGAGTTTAAGTTTTGGGTTGTCTGACTCACCCCCCTCTTAGTGGGACCAACAATTGGTATCAAATATTTGTTACTCTAAAGTGTTAAGTTTAAAGGACTTGAGTAAGATTTAAAGATGTAAAGAGGGAAGCACCAAAGCTAAATAGGGATCATTTCTCTACATGGAAAAGTAGAATGAGGTTGCATGTTTATGGAGTAGGAGGATATGTACTTTACTATCTTGATAATGAATATATAGCACCAACTACTACACCTTTGACTATCAGTGAGCAAAGATAGAAAGATGAGCATACACAAGTCATGATTAAGAATGCATCTACACTTACCGACCAGGAATATGATGAGCTTGATGGTTTTACTAATGCAAAACATATGTGGGATAATATTGTTTTAACCTATGGTAGAGATCAGCATGTTCAGAAGCCTAAAGAAGAAAGTTTGAGATGAAAATTTGACTCTATGAGGTTGAAGGAAGGAGAGAACATATTACAATATAGTACAAGACTTAATGAGACTGTTAATTCTATCAGAGGAGATGGTGGTAGCATAACAGAGGATGATGTGAAAAGAAAAATGTTGAGAAACCTACTACCAAGCTATGCTATTCATGTACCTACTATACAAAGCTGAGATCTATACCTGAGATGAATGTTTCACTGGATGCCACTATTGGTAAGGTAATTGCATTTGAACTTAATCATTTTGATAATAGTGGGCCTCCTATTTATAAGGTTGAATATACATTTTAGTCTACTTTAAAGATTGGAAAGGCTCAAGAAACTGCTGCTAGAGATGGTTATTTGAGTAGTGTTAGTGAGAAATTCTATAGTTACACTGAAGGACTTGATGAGCTATTTACTGAATGTGAGGAAAATGAAAGAGAGTTTGAAGCTTTGTTGGCTAGAAGGGTACAAAGAGGCAAAGGCAAATATCAAGGTAAGTTACCCTTGAAATATTTTAAATTGTGATAAGATTGGTCACTTTGCATCTAACTATCTAGAGAATGATAAGGAGGAAAATAAAGATAAGGAAAAGAGAGAAAACAAATTCAGGAGATACAAAGACTTAAAAAACAAAGGTAAGAAATATTTTTATCTTGCTAATGAAGGACAAACTGATGATGATTCTAATGAGAGCAATGAGGAAAATGAAGTTGTTTGTTTTTCTATAAAATACGATTCTGATGAAGAAACACCTAGAGCCCTAATATCACAACTAAGTAAGAATGAAACATGGATTATAGCTAGTGGTTGTTCACATCACATGACTGGTGATCCACTTAAGTTTATTTCCTTGGAAAAACACTATGGAGGTTATATTAGATTTGGTAATGATGCTCCATACCCTGTGAAAGGAAAATGTTTTATAATTTTGTTGAATAACATAGGATGTGATGATGTCTATTGAGTTGAAGGATTAAAGTATAATTTGTTAAGTGTTGAACAACTTAACAATACAAGTCACCGACTGGAATTTCAATATGGGAGAGTGAAAGTATTTGGTGAGAAGAGAAATCTAATTGCTAATGGAGAAAAATCTAAAGGTAATCTATTTTATCTTGATACTTCTATGAAGAGTTGCCTATTTTCTAAAGTTCAAGATGTTTGGTTATGGAACAAAAGGCTTTTTCATGTTAATTTTGACAACTTAAACAAAGTGAGTAAGAAGAATAGAGTAAGAGGACTACCAAAACTTGAAAAATTAGAGAATGATATGTGGAGAGAATGTCAGATGGGTAAGATGACTAAATCTAGTTTTGTAAGAAAGACTTATGTTACACAAGGTATTTTGGATTTAGTTCATACTGATTTATGTGGACCAATGAGAACTCAAAGTTATCGTAGAGACATATATTTTATTTTATGTGTGGATTATTATTCAAGAATGATGTCTGTAATATTCTTAAAGTAAAAATTTGATGCATTTAAAATGTTTTAGTGGTATAAGGCCCGACTTGAAAAAGAAAATGGAAGATAGTTGAAATGTCTGAGATCTGACAGAGGAGGTGAGTTTACTTCTGATGAGTTTACATTGTTTTGTAATGAGAATAGTATAAAGAGACAGTTGTCAGCACCGAGGACACCACAATAGAATGGAATTGCTGAGAGAAGGAATAGATCCATTGTTGATTGTGCTAGGACACTGATGATTGAAAAAGGAGTTTCATAGAACTTCTGGAGGGAAGCTGTGAGTATTGTTGTTTACACATTGAAAAAATTAAAAATGAAGAAAGTATGAATAATATGATGAACTACAATTGATTGTATTTTGGAAGTCATTTGTTGATAGTCAACTGAGTTACAGATATGATGATAAACATTATCAATTAGTGTATTGTCATTGATGTCAACTTATTTGAGTATCATTATGGTAACAAAAATCTATTATGGATTGAAGATATAGAACAAACAAAGTTTATGTGGTTGGTAAATGAAGAGTTCTGTATATACCAAGAGATAATAAATATCGAGTAAAACACATTGTATATCGAGTATAGTGATAACCGAGATAGGGATCACTGACACAACATGGTATTGACTGAGCAGTTAGATCAAACTGAGGCCAACTAGAATAATGAGCTAGAAATTGATTATTCCTAGGTAAATGATAAGATTTGTTAAGAAGATCAAATGGTTATGAAAATTCAAGGAAGATCAGATGACAAAGATTGAAACATGTTTTTAACACAACTACCGAGGAAGGATTAAGAAGAAATACCAACGATGGAGATTAAGCGACAAAATATAAAAGATGGAAATTAAATGAGTTATGATGTCTATATAAGAGACAAGAGATTCATTATTAATATTGTTGACATGATGCTATGATGCACACACATGCAAATTTTATGCATGACTGATCAAACTGGTTAAAGATAGAACTGAGCATATTCTGTAGGAATTATCGAATGATAGAAGAAAGGGCATTACCGAGCAGAACAGAGTATGAAGAATCAGATGAACTGAAGTGAACAAATTTATTAGAGGTATTATGTACTTAGCATTGATCTAAAAATCTACAAATAGTGTTGTATTTGAATCATGTCATTACTGTATCAATTTAACCATTGTTACAGATAAATCTCTTAATTGAGTAGGACGTGAAAGTCTTTATTATGACATTCTAATGAATGTTGAGTGTTTTCTTGTTGACCCCATAGTGAATGATTGGTCAAGAGAGAATTGTTAGTTTTAAATCCTCTAAATAGGTCACATTTAATAGTGTGCATTGTAACCTTTAATAGGGTTGGCTCTTAACCAAGCTCACTTCAGAAGAGTGAAATATTTTGGGTTACCGGTCCTAGGTGGTTTTTCCCTTAGTAGGGTTTCCATGTTAAGAATCTATGTGTCAATTCGTATGATTGTTGTGGATTGTTATTTTTCTTTACACATTACTTTATCTATATTGATCGGTAATCACAATATTAATTTGTTGCTACTCGGTAATCAACTATAAGATACAATTTACATTTCACTAAGTTGATTTAAATGTCTAAAATTGTTGTTATATACATCTGGAAGAATTTTGTACTGTAAGATAATTGGGAGATAAGGCATCTTATTGAAGGAAAGTTTTGAAGGACTTAAGCTAAAGATCAAGATGTATAAGAGCGATGCACCGAAGCTGAACAAGGAGAACTTCTCAACATGGAAAAGTACAATGAGACTATACCTATCAGGGATTGGAGGTGACATTGCAATTTACCTATATTATAAATTAATCCTACCAACTGAACTCCTGACTATTAATCAGATGAAAGAGAAACATGAACATAACATTATAATGGTAGAGATTGCTTCTTCTCTTACTGATGCTGAATTTGAAGATATAAAGACATGTACTTCAGAAAAGCAGATGTGGGAAAAGCTTACACTAGTTTATGGAGGAGATGCAAATGTACTGAGAGCTAAAGCTGAAAGTCTCCAAGGAAAATTTGATGGCATGAGAATGAAAGAAAGAGAAAACATAACACAGTATAGTAACCGACTCAAGGAAGCTGTGAATGCTATTCGAGGAGCAGGTGGAATTATTGATGAAGACACTATTGTGAGTAAGATTCTTAAAAATTTACTGCCTATTTATTCTATAATAGTCTCTGCAATACATGAAATGAGAGCAACACCTGGAAATAATAGTACTGTTGATAGTCTTATTGGAAGGCTGATTTATTTTGAGATGAATAACTTTGACAATAGTGTTGTGCCTACTATGGAATCTAAATTTATGTCTTCATTAAAAATTAGTAAATCTGGTAGCAAACACATGATTAAAAATAACAGTGACAGTGACAGTGATGCTAAAGAACTTGATGAACTTGAAGCATTAATGGTTAAAGATTGCACAAAGGCAAAGGAATATATAAAGATAAACTACCTTTGATATGTTTTAATTGGAAAGAAATTGGCCATTTTTCTGCAAGATGCCCTAATGGAAAGAATGATGAAAGAAATGATAGATCTAATGACATAAAAGATGACTGAGAAAATAGAAGTAACCGACAGTATGATAGAAGGAGTAACCGAGATTACAAAGAAAAAGGCAAGAAGGCCTGTTACATTGCTGAAGATAAAGATAATGATACTGGTTCTGACAGTGATGAAGATATTGAGACAATATTTGTAGCTTTGAAAGAAGATTCTGAAAAATATGAGAGGTATGTTGATACAACACTTATTTCTAAATTGATCAAATATGACATTTGGGTTATTGATAGTGGTTGTACACATCACATGACTGGAGATAAAGGAAAATTTGAATTTCTTGAACATTATGATGGTGGATCTGTTAGAATGGGAAATGATACACCTTATCAAGTGAAAGGAAAAGGTACTATAATGCTGAATAATCGAATCAAATGTGAGAATGAATATTGGGTGAAATGACTTAATTTTAATCTGTTTAGTGTTTCACAGCTGAATAACACAGGTCACCGAGTTGATTTTGAAAACATAAAAGCTAGAATCTATGATGGAGCAGGAAAATTGATTGGCACTGGTGAACAATCAAAAAGTAATCTATTCTATCTTGACACTGCTGAAACTATTTTCTTATTGGCTAAGAATGAACATGTATGGTTATGGCATAAAAGGCTTTGTCATGTAAATTTTGACAACATGGTTAAGATTAGTAAGAAAAGAAAAGTTAGAGGCTTACTAAGCTTATCTAAACCAGACCATGTAATGTGCAAGAATTGTCAAATGGGAAAATTTTCAAAATCTAGTTTTAAGAGCAATAATTTTTCATCTAATGATATTTTGGAGTTAGTTCATACAGACTTATGTGGACACTTGAGAACACAGAGTTATTATGGGGACATATAATTTATTTTATTTGTTGACGAATACTCTAGAATGATGACCATTATGTTCCTAAAAGAAAAATCTAAAGCATTTAAGATGTTCAAATGGTACAAAGCTAAAGTGGAAAAATTAACTGGTAGAGAGCTAAATTGTTTGAGATCTGATAGAGGTGAATTTATATCTGATGAGTTCACTAAGTTTTGTAATGAGTATGGAATTAAGAGACATGTTTTTGTACCGAGGACACCACAACAGAATGAGATTACTGAAAGAAGAAATAGATCAATTGTAGATTGTGCTAGAACACTGATGATTGAAAAGAATATTACACAAAAATACTAAAGAGAAGTTGTTAGTACTGTTGTATACACATTGAACTGAGTAGAACTAAAGAAAGATACAAACAAGACACCTTATGAGCTATGATATGGTTATACACCTAATGTGAGTTATTTTAGAATATTTGGAAGTCAATGTTATATTTTGAAAGATGATTAAAATGATAAATTTGATTCAAAAAGTGATGAAGGAATATTTATTGGATATTCTACTAAGAGTAAAGATTAATAAATGTTTGAAAAAGACTTATAGCAAGATCATTGAAAGTGCAAATGTGAAAGTTGATGAATTTTATGAGAAGAATGATGAGGAAAATATGAAAGAACCCGAAGATTACAATAGATTTGTCTTCATGGAAGAACCTGATACTATGCCTCCACAGACACCTAACATTATCATGCAACATGGTAATGTTACTGAGTAACAAGAAGCACATATAAAGAATGAGGAAAATGTTGCAACTGAAGATCACAATCAAGAACACAAAGAAATTACTGGATATCAAAATGAGGAACAAAGAACTGAACACATACTTGCAAAGTATGTAAGAAGACATCATCCATGGAATCAGATTATTGGAGATAAAAGAGCTAGCATTGTAACACGAAGTAAGTTAAAAGACCAAACTTGTCTAATTTGTGAATTTAAGGCCAAGAATGTTAGAGATGCACTTGAAAATGAAGAATGGATAAATTAAATGAATGAAGAAATTGAGCAGATACAGAAAAAAAAAAACACGGACATTAGTACCGAGACTGAGTGATAAGAATTTCGTTGGCACAAAAT
>MU228410.1:682389-697358 GCA_018584345.1 Thuja plicata | reverse complement strand
GTAATAACTGAGGGGGGGGGGGGGAATCAATGGCCTCACAAATATTCCAATAATCAACCCAAAAAATTAGTACCAATATATTAAGCCTCTAGTTATCTTCAGTCCTATAATATGAATGACTTCAAATACTTTGATCAAATTACTACTGCTCGGAATGCTTGTTTAAACCTTCTACTGTATGTTTACCGAATAACAGTCTATTAATTTATCGAAAGACAGTAAATTATCTAGAGTATACCGATCAATCAAGTTAAGTTATGTGTAATGAAAAACACTAAAGTAATGACTCATAAACACTTTGACACATGGATTTTTAACATGGAAACCCTGTTAAGGGAAAAACCACTTGGGACCAGTAACACAAAATTTTCACTCTTCTGAAGTGAGCTCAGTGAAGAGCCAACCCTGTTAAAGGTTACAAACACACTGTTAGGTGTGACCTTGTTAGAGGATTTAAAAGTTTAGTCTATCACTTGATATTGGGCATCTCTATGCTACCATCCTTGATCAAACACTCACTTGGCCTATCAATAGGTATCTGGCATCTCATGCTATCTTCATGATCAAAAATTTTGATACTCTTGTGGATGTATCTCAATATAGAAAGGATCTATAAATCCCACTTGGTTAAGAGACATTCTAAATCAATGGTTAAACTGAAACAGTATGATGTGTTCACATATATAAATTATACTTGCATATTTTTAGATCTACTGTAATCTCATATAACTATTCTGATCAATATATCTCAGTTTGTACCTGTATCATCTTAAAATGGAAGAACTTCCATGTTAAGAACATTTATCCCTCCTTAGGGGGTGTTTTTGACCACCATAATATTGTCCCCTAATTTATGTATCCTCTCCTACTTATGTGTCTATTTAGGACCCTAATTGGGCCTCTCTGGGAACCATCCCTCCCATCTGGCACATTTTCCAGGGGTCCTGACTCCCTGGGTCAAGGCTGACCTCAACCTTGACCTAGGTCAAGGTTGACCTTGACCTTGACCAAGATCAAGGATGAACTTGACCTTGACCTGGGTCCCCCTGTCAAGTTTGAAAGATTGTTAGCTGCCAGAGGTCATTAAAAGTTCATTTCCCGCTTCCCAGTCGGCTGTTTTGGTTTCCAAAGCGATGATTCTTAAATTATATTTAATATAGGTCCTCTTCTAGGGGCATGGATTTAATTGGATTTTAATTCTCCTATGTAGGCCTCTCAAGAATATTGTGCCCTAGTTTCATATAAAAGGAAGCTTTCTCCTCTCATTTTTTCTGAGTCTCTCTAAGTGAAAGCTAAGCACTAAGCAAGGTTAAGCATGAATTATCAAATCAAGCAAGAAGTCATCAAGAAAAAATTTCTTGCATCCATTTTTCTACATGTTTTCAAGCTTTCAAAGTGTTCAAGTCTTCCTCTCAAGCATTCAAGTTCTCCATTGAAGACCAAGGATTCAAGCTTTCAAGCCTTTGAAGGGATTTGGTTCAAGCATTCAAGATTCATAATTCAAGCCCTAGATCTATCCATCATGATGGTGTAATCTTCCTTCAAGATCCTTTGTGCATCTTTAAGACTTATTCATTCTCTCTTCAAGGTGGATTCCAAGCATACAATTATGGAGGTTTATGGTTTCTAATTGAGTCCAAACTTTCATATTTTCATATTTGTTTACATTCGAAATATAATTGCATATCTATTTGAATATCATAGATTCATTATTAGATTTACTTATACTACTTGCTAGCATTCTTTATTTCAATTATTGATTTCAAGGATAATTCCTAAATCAAGGTTTGACTAAGGCAAACCCCTCCCCCAACAAACAAATTCATTTTTCTTGCAGGTATAGGTTCGGAACAACATATGGGAGTGTAGATTCGAATACCCTTTTCGGCAAACTTTCAGGTTCCAGAAATAGATTTTTAGTCAGAGACTTTTTAGGTCAATTCTGCCCTAGGTCAGAATTAGAAATTCTAGGTCAATGGTGACATTGACTTGAGGGTACAAATCAGAACTGTATCATAACAAAAAAATATTTCTGGGTTTTGTTCTTCTCTGCGTTTCTATTCTAGATCCGGTCTTAGATTTTCTAGAAACTAAGTGCAGACCCCAAAAACAACATTCTTTAGATCTGCAACATTTCAAGGTTAGTACTTTTCTCCTATTGAATTCAATTAAAGTTCTTAATCTATCTAAAGCTATCACACTCTCTCTTCTATAAAATGGGAATTAGGGGTTTTCTCTTTATTCCTATCCTTAATAGGTTGATTCATTTATGCATTGATCCTTTCTTTAGGGTTAATCAACTTGGATCTTCCCTTTAATAAATTTGGGATTAAGAGGACAATCTTATCTTCTTCACCATTCTTATAACACACATTAAATTTATCCTATACATTTCAATAAACATTCCAATTTTAAATGTAACATTAGGTCATCATCTCTATTTCCTATCTTACATTTTATATTCTTCTATCTTTGATGTTACAATACATTTTCTCCACTTTGATTCTACTCGGTGATGCTGTGCTCTATTGCTCGGTGTCCATAGAAAACTTTAGGTCTTTCCTTATCTTGATTGATCAGGACTGTATGAAGTTGCTCTTCATCAGTTTCTCTTTAGCATCCTCTTTTTATTCATTCACCCACCTCAATTCATAATGAATTAAGTTGTCTCTTTTATACACATGATATCACCATTGTTAGGTTCTTGATTTTATTTATCTTGGCGGTGATCCATAATTCTCGCCAATTAGATTTAAAGAAAAACACCTATTTTATCTCGCAGAGATCCTCTTGCCAACTAGACAAAACAACTTTAAATCCTTACTTATCTCTGGCTTTATCTTGTTGATGAAAACAAAGATAACTACCAGTTAAGTCCATATTTAGCACTTCTAGCTAGATATTTTGTCATTTCTGAACTCAAGTTAATTTTGGTGTTTAACTCTTTGATAGCTTCGGTTAACACTCCAGTTCTCCTCGGGCTTCTCCGATGGTTTACACTATGTTTTTGGCCATCAGTTATGCTTGTCAGTAATGCTCATCAATTTTATTGCTTGGGCATCACTGTGACTTGACTTTTGGTGATCTCTGCCCATTGGTTTCCACTGACCGTCGGTGTTTGAAGTCACATTGTGAATACTTGTCTTTTATGCATTACTGAAAGCATAATATTTTTCTCTTTGATTCTCTGAAATCTTTGACACTTTGATTATAACCAATTAGATTATATCAAGTTGACATCAATGACAATACAATAATTAACTGATTTAATGTCTTGCATTATCCTTCTACATTTCGGTGATCAACTTAAAATCTTCAAACAATCAATTAGTTACATGTCATCAATCTCTCCCTTTGGCATTGATGGCAACATACTACATTATCATACTATACTATCACTAATACAATATGACATATACAGTTTCATCAAGCTTTCCTAATGTAACTATTACAAATGTCTGGCTTTTGGTAAGCTTAAAAATAGCTTAGATTTGTTTTATGCAGAATGGTTGTCTTCAATCTTCAATCCATTCTCTGGATAGATGTATCATCTGATATCTCTGCTTTGATATGTGCTTTGTCTTGACTTTTCCTCTTCTTGATAATCTCTTTTTTCTTTGATAGAAATTGTTCTCTTTGTCTGAACTCTCTCCCTTTGTTACTTCTCTCCCTTAGATGGATATTTCATATGTAATCAATTTCTCTCCCTTAGAATATTGATTAACTCTTTCTTTTTGATTTTCAGGAACTTTTACTTCATGGATAATGATATAATATTTTTCAGATCAATGAGATAACCTCTCCCTTATTGATTCAATGAGATAATCTTTCCCTTTATGATAATGGAATAATATCTCCTTTATGATAATGATATCATATCTCCCTTTGACAATAATGCCAAAAAAAATCATCTATATCATGTTCCATCCCTTTACATAATATATTCCTTGAATTTCCCTATCCATCAACAATACAATGTCTCTGGTGTTCGGTGCATACTTGTACCTTGATGTGTATAGATGTATTTGTTGATGTCCATCTTAGTATTTGCATCAACATGATTGATCTTTAGATTTGGTATTGGCTGATGCAACCTCCTAGTCAGCTTACTGACCAATAGACAAGGGTTGGGCCCCTAGTCTCTATCTCAGGTACTCAAATGTATTCTTCGGTAATGGATTGGTGAATATGTTAGCTAATTTTTCCTTTGATTGAACATATTTCAGTGTCACTTCCTTTTCTTGCACTTTTTCTCTCAGATAGTGATACTTGATAGAAATATGCTTAATCTTAGCATGCATGACTGGATTCTTAGAAATGTTAATGACATCGGTGTTATCACAATAGATAATTACTAGTTTAAGAATCTTCATATTCATACCTTCCGAAAATTGTTTGATCCATGCAATATTTGAGAAATTTGCAGCAGCAACCACATACTATGCTTCTGTAGTAGACTGAGAGATGCATCCTTGCTTCTTGCTGATCCATGTGACAAGTCTGTCACCCATGAAGAATGCTCCTCTAGTTGTGCTCTTTCGATTATCAATGTTTCCAGCCCAATCAACATTTGTATAGACTTGTAGCTCAAATTTTCCTTCTCTTTTATACCATAAGCCATAGTCCTCGGTGTTCTTCAGATATCTTAGAATTCTCTTGACAATAGTCATATGTGATTATTTGAGATTAGAAGAGAATCTTGCAACTATTCCAACTGCATGTGCTATATTTGGTCTGGTATGAACAACATACATCAGTTTGCCAATTATGATCTATATAAGGTCTGATTTACCTCATTGGATTTGTCTTCTTTTGTCAGCTTACATCTAGAAGCTATAGGTGTTCCAACTGGTTTGGAATCTTCCATCTTGAATATCTTCAGCACTTCCTTGATGTATTTGGATTTAGTGATATATATCCCTGCATCTTGTTGAAGAATCTGTAGACCAAGAAAGAATTTGATCTCCCCAAACATAGATATTTCTAATTCCTTGCTCATTTCATTAGCAAAGGATTTGCATAATAATTCATTTCCCCCAAAAATGATATCATCAACAAAAATTTCAGCAATCAGAATATTACCATCGGTATCTTCTTTTAAGTACATATTCCTATTTCCACTTGTTCTAACAAATTTTATGCTAATGAGATATGAGTGAAGTCATTCATGCCAGGCTTTCAGTGCTTGTTTCAATCCAGAAAAGGCTTTGTGTAGTCTACATACCATGTTTCTCTTGTCTTGATAAAAAAACCCTTCCAGTTGTTCAATATATACCTCATCTTCCAATATTCCATTTAGGAATACAGACTTGACATCCATTTGGTATACCTTGAATCCTTTAAATGCAGCATAAGAAAGTAAGATTCTAGCTCCTTCTAGTCTAGCAATGGGTGCAAAGGTTTATCCATAGTTAATACCTTCTTCTTGTGTATATCCCTTGCATACTAACCTTGCTTTGTTTCTAGTGATTTCTCCATTCTCATTCAGCTTGTTTCTGAATATCCATTTGGTACCGATGACATTCTTGTCATTTGGTCTTGGTACTAGTGTCCATGCACTATTTTTTTCAATCTGTTCTATTTCTTCATTCATAGCATTGACCCATTCTTCATTCTCAAGTGCAGTGTTAACAGATTTAGGCTCAAAATCACAAAGTAAACATCTGGTGTTTAGTGACTTACTTCTTGTTCTTGTTCCAGCCTTATTGTCTCCTATGATTTGATTTTGTGGATCATGTCTTCTGACATACTTGGCAAGTTTCGGTTAAGCTTTGTGTTCATCATTCTGATCATCTTCATGACCTTCTTTCTCATCTCCATTGGTCGGAACATCATCTTGAGGATTTTCTTGATTTTTTGGTAATTGCAGCCTGATGATCAGGTGCAATTTTCAGTTGTTCAGGAGCAATACACTGTTGCTCGGGTAAAGTTTCAGGTTGTGTATAAACAAACCTATTGTAGTCCCCTAGTTCCTTTTTGCTTTCCTTATCATTATTTTATGCAAATTCATCTATTTTCACATTTGCAATTTCAATGATTTTGTTAGATGACTTGTTAAGACATTTATAAGCCTTTCTTTTGGTTGAATACCCTAGGAAGATACCTTCTTCACTTTTGCAGTCAAGTTTTCCATTTCTATCATCCTTCAATATATAACATTGACTACCAAAGATTCAGAAGTAACTTACATTGGGTGTATGACCATACCAAAGGTCATAGGGTGTCTTCTTTATGTCCTTCTTCAATTGTACTCTATTTAATGTGTAGACAATAGTACTGATAGCTTCCTTCCAGAAAGTTTGAGTGATGCTTTTCTCAATCATCAATGTTCTTGCACAGTCAACAATTGATCTGTTTCTCCTTTCAACAATTCCATTTTGCTGTGGTGTTCTCGATGCAGAAAAATATCTTTTAATTCCATGCTCATTGCAATAGTCAGTGAATTCTTCTGAAGTAAATCCCCCTCCTCTATCCAACCTTAAGCATTTAAATTTATTTTCACTTTTTTTTTCTACCATTTCTTTATACCATTTAAACATCTTAAATGCTTTGATTTATCTTTTAAGAACATGGCTGTCATAATTCTAGAATAATCATCAAAAAAGAGAATAAAATACCTATCTCCATAGTATCTCTTTGTCCTCATGGGTCCACATAAATATGTATGGACTAATTCTAGAATTGCATTAGATGTATGGGTTTTAATCTTGAAACTAGACTTTGTCATCTTACCTTTTTGACAATTCTTGCACATGATATGCTTGGGCTTAGTCATGGTGGGTAAGCATCTGACATTCCTCTTCTTGTTTATATTTATCATGTTGTCAAAGTTCACATGACACAATCTTTTGTGACACAACCATATGTCTTCGTTTCTATCCATTAAACAAGTGGTGTTAGTGTCATCAAGATAGAAAATGTTACCTTTTGTCTGCTCACCGGTACCAATCAATCTTCCCGATTCATTGAAGATCTTTGCCTTCTTATTTTGAAATGATACTCTATGACCTGAATTGTTCAGCTGTGAAACACTTAACAAATTATAATTTAGTCCTTTTACCCAGCAGGAATTTTCACGTTTTATCAGGTTATTCAACATTATGGTTCCTTTACCTTCAACTGGACAAGGTGTATCATTTCCCGTTCTCACTGAACGACCATTATAGTATTCAAAAGTCTCAAAATTTTGTTTATCACCGGTCATATGGTGAGTGTAGCCACTATCTATGATCCAAACATCATTTTTACTAACTTTAGATATGAGTGAAGTTTCTACATACCTTTCTTCACCTTCATCTGGATCATCCTTCATGGCTACAAATACCATCTCGATGTCTTCTTCTGATGGAGTGTCAGTGTCATTAGCTCTGTTCTCAGCTAGGTAACAAGCTTTCTTCCCTTTGTCCTTGTAGTTTCGGGTATCTCTCTTTTCAGATTGTTGGTTGCTCCGGTAATCTCTATTATCACCTTTATCAAACTTCTTCTCATATGATCTGTCATTTCCTCTGTCATCTTTTCTTCTGTTTGGACATCTCGCAGAAAAGTGTCCAACCTCTTTACAATTGAAACATACAAGTTGTAATTTACCTTTATATCTACCTTTGCCTCTCTGCAATCTTCTGGCCATTAGTGCTTCAATCTCATCAAGTCCTTGATCCTCATTATCACTATTACTATCATTTCTCTTAATATGTCTATGAATTGAGTTACTTAACTTTAAAGAAGATTGGAATGTCAATTCTATAGATGGTAAGAAACTATTATCAAAGTTGTTTATCTCAAATGAAATTAGTCTACCAATCAGACTATCTAGAGTAACTGTATTGTTTGCAACTGCTCTCATTTCTTGAATAGCAGAAACTCTAATAGCATATATAGGCAATAAGGTTCTTAAGATTTTACTTACCACTATCTCCTCTTCAAGTACACCTCCAACTCCTCAGATAGAATTTACTACCTCTTTAATTCTACATCTATACTGAGTGATTTTTTCTCCTTCTTTTATACTTAGGTCATCAAACCTCCCTCTTAGGCTTTCTGCCTTTTCTCTTAGTACATTGACATCTTCTCCATGTACAAGCTTCAACTTATCCAAAATTTTCTTTGCAGAGGTGCAGGTTTTGACATCTTCAAACTCAGCATCGAAGAGTTATGATGCAAGTTCTATCATCATGTAGTTATGCTCATGCTTTACTCTTAATTGCTCAAGAGTCTGAGGTCTTGTAGGCAACACATATTCAGTATCTAAGTATTGAAAAATATCATTCCAATACCTGATAGGTGGAGTCTTATTCTTCTTTTCCATAATGCAAAGTTGTCTTTATTAAAATGGGGCACATCTCATATGTTCATCTTGTGATCTTTTTTTTGAGCTGTTAAACTCCCTTTCTAAGCACACAAGCTCTGATACCAATTGTTAGTAATAATAGAGAGGGGTGGGGGGTGTGAATCAGTGGCTTCAAAAATATTCCAATAATCAACCCAAAAACTTAGTACCACAATATTAAGCCTCTAGTTATCTTCAGTCCTATAAGATGAATGCCTTCAAATACTTTTATCAAATTACTACTGCTTGGAATGCTTGTTTAAACCTGCTACTATATGTTTACCGAATAACATTTTTTTAATTTACTGAAAGACAGTAAATTATCTAGAGTATACTGATCAATCCAATTATGTTATGTGTAATGCAAAACACTAAAGTAATGACTCATAAACACATTGAGACATGGATTTTTAACATGGAAACCCTGTTAAGGGAAAAACCACTTGGGACCTGTTACCCAAAATTTTCACTCTTTTGAAGTGAGATGGGTGAAGAGACAACCCCGTTAATGGTTATAGACACACTGTTAGGTGTTAGAGGATTTAAAATTTTAGTCTGTCACTTGATATCGGGCATCTCTATGCTACCATCCTTGATCAAACACTCACTTGGCCTGTCAATAGGTATCTGGCATCTCATGCTATCTTCATGATCAAAATTTTTGATACTCCTATGGATGTATCTCAATATAGAAAGGATCTTTAAATCCCTCTCGGTTAAGAGACTTTATGAATCAATGGTTAAACTGAAACAGTATGATCTGTTTACATATACAACTTATACTTGCAGATTTTTAGATCTATTGTAATCTCATAAAACTATTCTAATCAATATATCTTAGTTTATACCTTTGTTCCACTTTGATTTTTCTTGGTGATGCTATGCTCTATTGCTCGGTGTCCACATAAAACTTTAGCTCTTTCCTCAACTTGATTGATCAGGACTGTATGAAGTTTCTCTTCAACATCCTCTTTTTATTCATTCACCCACCTCAATACGTAATGAATTAAGTTGTCTCTTTTATAGAAATGATATCACCATTTATAGGTTCTTGATTTTATTTATCTTGGCATGATCCAAAATTCTCTCCAATTAGATTTAAATAAAAACTCTTCTTTTAGCTCGCAGATATCTTCTTTCCAACTAGACAAAATAACTTTAAATCCTTACTTATCTCTGGCTTTATCTTATCGATGAAAACAAAGATAACTACTCATTAAGTCCATATTTAGCTCTACCAACTAGATATTATGTCATTTTTGAACTCAAGTTAATTTTGGTGTTTAACTCTTTGATAGATTCAGTCAACACTCCAGTTCTCCTCGGGTTTCTTCGTTGGTTTACATTATGTTTCTGGCCGTCGGTTATGCTTGTGATTCTGCTCATTAGTAATGATCATCGGTGTTCTTGCTTGGGCATCACTGTGACTTGACTTTCAGTGAACTCTATCCGTCGGTTTCCACTGACCATCAGTGTTTGAAATCACATTGTGAATACTTGTCTTTTATGCATTACTGAAAGCATAATATTTTTCTCTTTGATTCTCTGAAGTCTTTGACACTTTGATTATAACTGATTAGATTATATCAAGTTGACATAAATGACAATACAATCCATTAAATGATTTAATGTCTTGCATTAGCCTTCTGCATTTTGGTGATCAACTTAACATCTTCAAACATTCAATCAGTTACATGTCATCAGAAACTGTTGCACCCGTTGCTAGACTTGAAGGAGTAAGAATATTGCTTGCATATGTTGCATATAAAGGATTCAAATTATATCATATGGATGTGAAATCTGCATTTTTGAATGGAATAATAAAAGAAGAGGTATACATTGAACAACTTGAGGGATTTATTGATCCTGATTAGACAAACATGGTATGTAAGTTACATAAAGATTTATATGGTTTGAAGCAAGCACCAAGAGCATGGTATGAAAGACTACATTCCTATCTTATTAGTATTAGATTTATTAGACTAAGTGATAAAAATAATTTGTATTTGAAAGGAGGAAATGAGGATAAAACTCTTATTGCTCAAATTTTTTTTGATGATATTATATTTGGAGGAAATGATAACCTATGCACATCATTTGCTGATGAAATGAGGAAAAATTTTGAAATGTCAATGTTTGGTGAGATCAAATTTTTTCTTGGCTTGCAAATTTTACAACAGACTGAAGGTATCTACATTACTCAGTCAAAATACATCAAGGAAGTACTGAAAACATTCAGAATGGAAGAATCAAAACCATTTGGAACACCTATGGTGACAGGATGCAAACTGACAAAAGAAGATAAGACACCTGAGGTAAATTAGACTTTGTATAGATCTATGATTGGAAATTTGATGTATGCTGTTCACACAAGACTAGACATAGCACACGCAGTTGGAATTGTTGCAAATTTTTTTGCTAATCCCAGAGAATCATATGTGACTGTTGTAAAAAGAATTTTTAGATATCTGAAGAACATTGAAGACTATGGATTATGGGATAAGAGAGATGACAAGTTTGAACTAAAAGTGTATACTGATGCTGATTGGGCTAGGAATATTGATGACAGAAAGATCACTACTGGTGGAGCATTCTTTATAGGAGAAAGATTAGTTACTTGGATAAGTAAAAATCAAGGATGCATATCTCAGTCAACTGCAGAAGAAAAATATGTTGATGCTGCTGCAAACTGTTCAAATATTACATGGATAAAATAACTTTTGAAAGGTATGAATGAAGGGATCGCTGAACCAGTGATAATTTATTGTGATAATACTAGTGCAATAAATATTTCTAAGAACCTTGTGATGCATGCAAAAAAAAAGCATATATCTATCAAATATCACTACTTGAGGGAACAAGTACAAGATAAATAAGTAATACCATAATATGTACAATCAAAAGAACAAATTGAAGACATATTCACTAAACCCTTACTGAAGGATACATTTCAGTACTTGAGAGGTAGACTAGGGGTTCCTCCCTTGTCTATTGGTCACTAAGCTGACTAGGAGGTTGCATCAACCTACATGTAATCATAATATCAATCATGTTGATGAAAAACTAAACTGGACTGAGAAAGACATATCAGTACACTGCAAGGTACTTACTACATCGAAAACTATAGATATATTTTTTTGGCTACTAAAGAGACGAATATTTTTCTTTTTGGCATTGCTGTCAAAGGGAGAGAGATTCAATGAAATATCTATCTATTAAAGGGAAAAATGATTCTACATAGAAAGGGAGAGAAATGAAATATCTATCCATCAAAGGGAGAGAAATCAAAAAGTGAGAAATGACATATATATCTATAGAGCTTCAAGAATAGAAGAATCAAATCCACAGGGAGAGTCTGCATGGTGGGTTTTTAATGCTGACACATTTTATATATTCAAGCTAGGGAGAGCTAAAGAATTGTTGTAGTTGTAGAACAAAAGTTTGGTATTCTATGGCATTTTTATATTGCATATTTCATATTGTGTTGCCATCAATGCCAAAGGGAGAGATTGATGAACTACAACTGATTGTATGATAAACATTATTAGTTAATGTATTGTCATTGATGTCAACTTATTTGAGTATCATTATGGTAACAAACATCTATTATGGATTGAAGATCTAGAATAAACAAAGTTTATGTGGTCGGTAAATGAAGAGTTCTATATACACCGAGAGACAATAAACATCAAGTAAAACACAGTGTATACCAAGCACAGTGATAACCGAGCTAGGGATTAGCGACACAACATGGTATTGACCGAGCAGTTAGATCAAACTAAGGCCGACTAGAATGATGAGCTGGAAATTGATGATTTCGAGGTAAATGATAAGATTTGTTAAGAAGATAAAATAGTTATGAAAATTCAAGGAAGATTGGATGACAAATATTGAAATGTATTTTTAACACAATTGCCGAGGAAGGATTAAGCGGAAAAACCAACGATGGAGATTAAGAAGGCAAAATCTAAAGGATGGAAATTAAATGAGTTATGATGTCTATATAAGAGATAAGAGATTTATTATGAATCATGTTGACATGATACTATGATGCGCATACATGAAAATTTTATGCATGACTGATCAAACTAGTTAAAGACATAACCAACCATTTTCTGCAGACATTACCGAGCGACAGAAGAATTTTTTTTACCGATCATAACATAGTATGAAGAATTAGATGAAGTGAAGTGAGAAAATTAATAAGAGGTGTTATACACTTAGCATAGATATGAAAATATACAAACAAAGTTGTATTTGAATCAGATCATTACTGTATTAGTTTAACCATTGTTACAGATAAATCTCTTAACCGAGTAGGACGTGAAAGTCTTTATTATGACATTCTAATGAATGTTGAGTGTTTTCTTGTTGAACCCATAGTGAATGATTGGTCAAGAGAGAACTGTTAGTTTTAAATCCTCTAGCTAGATCACATTTAACAGTGTGCATTGTAACCTTTAACAGGGTTGGATCTTAACTAAGGTCACTTCAGAAGAGTGAAATATTTTGGGTTACCGATCCCAGGTGGTTTTTACCTTAGCAGGGTTTCCACGTTTAAAATCTCTGTGTCAATGTGTATGATTGTTGTGGATTGTTATTTTGCCTTACACACTAATTTATCTACATTGATCGGTAATCATAGTATTAATTTACTACTACTAATAATAAACTAGAAGATACAGTTTACATTTCACCGAGTTGATTTATATTTTTGAAATTATTTTTATATACATCTGGAAGAATTTGGGACTGTAAGATAATTGGGAGACAACTGATTCAGCCCCCCTCTCAGTTATTCTAACACAAGATGCCTTATGAAATCTAGTATGATCATAAAACTAATGTTAGTTACTTCGAAATATTTGGGAGAAAATGTTATATTCTAAAAGATTCTAGAGAAGGAAAGCTTGATTCAAAATGAGATGAAGGGATATTCATAGGATATTCTACAAAGAGTAAAGCTTACAAATGTTTGAACAAGGTTACTAAAAAAATTGTGGAAAGTGAAAATGTGAGAATTGATGAATTTGCAGAAAGGAATGAAGAAGACAGTAAGAAGGAACCTGATGATTATGATAAGTTTGTATATGTACAACATGAAGCACCTAAAAATTTACCAAGAGAACCTATCAAAGAGGAAAATGTACAAGAATTTCCTCAACCAAATGTTAATGTTGATGTTGATGAACTGAGACCTACTGAGCATCTTTTGGAAATTTATGTGAGAAGGCACCATTCCCCAAGTAAGATTATTGGAAATAAGGAAGCTGGAGTGATGAAAAGGAGAAAGGCCGGAGACAATACATGTTTGATATCTTCATTTGAGCTGAAGAAATTTATGGAAGCATTGGATAATGAGGATTAGATGAAAGCTATGAAAGAAAAGTATGATCAAATTGAGAAGAAAAAGACATGGCCTTTAATACCTAGGCCTCAAGAGAAAAATGTGATTGGTGCTAAATGGATTTTTAGAAACAAACTGAATGAGCATGGAGAGGTTATAAAAAATAAATCTAGATTGGTTTGCAAAGGTCATGCACAAGAAGAAGGAATTGACTATGGAGATAATTTTGCACCTATTGCTAGAATGGAAGGAGTTAGAATACTTATAGCATATGGTGCTTACAAAGGTTTCAAAGTTTATCAGATGAATGTTAAGTCTACATTTCTTAATGGGATACTTGAGGAAAAAGTATACATTGAGCAACCTGAGGGATTCATTGAGAACACAAACAAGAACAAGGTATGTAAGTTACATAAAGATTTATATGGATTAAAAAAAGAACCCCAAGCATGGTATGAGAGACTGAACTCTTATCTAATCAAAATAGGATTTCAAAGAACAAGTGATAAGAATAATATTTACTTGAAATGTGACAGTGATAATAAAGTTTTGATTGCTGAAATTTTTGTTGATGATATTATAATTGGAGGCAATGATGCTTTATATAAAGGATTTGCTGATGAGATGAGAAAAAAGTTTGAGACGTCAATATTTGGAGAGATTAAATTCTTTCTAGGTCTACAGATACAACAAGTTAATAGAGGAATCTATATTACACAAGCCAAGTATATGAAAGAGATTCTTAAAACTTTTGGTATGGAAGATTCCAAACCTGTTGGAACACCAATGGTTACTAGATGTAAATTATCTAAAGAAGATGAAACACAAGAGGTGGATAATACTCTTTAACAATCCATTATTTGTAAATTGTAGTATATTAAATCGATCAGATTTCCACAATCCATTGAGTTTATAGCTAGATTTCTGGTGTTGATTGTGTGAGTTTTTAAGCATCAACGTTTCGGATCACACTCCGTGATCCATCATCAGGATGAGAGAACAATAAGGAGAAAATAATAAGCAACAGACTTAGCCTCACTCAAAGGATAAAAAGGAAGGAAGGGTTGGGGGGAGAGGGAAGCACGGAAAGCAAGGAGGAAAGAGAAAATAAGAGTAAAAGACTACCAAGGGAAAAAAAGAACAACAAAGCAACAATAAAGAAAATAATGATAATAATAATAGTAAAAATAATAATAATAATAATAATAATAATAATAATAACCACAACAAGGACAAAGGAAAGGAACAAAAAAGGGAACAAAGGACAAAGAACTGAAGAAAATTTTATATATATAT
>MU228410.1:647319-678541 GCA_018584345.1 Thuja plicata | reverse complement strand
CTCGCGTGGGAAGAGCATGATAATGCGAAGCCCCAGCACAGCCATCCTTGATTGGACACCCATCAACCAAGGGCGGGGCTCGATGACTGAAAGGTTGCAGAGATACGCAATCTGTGCTATTAATACTTGACTTGCCAATAATACTGCGAGAGTAAAAAGAGTTGGTGCCCGTACCTGCCAGCTTATGAGAAGAGCCGTTGGAAGATGAGGACCGTTGGAGGAAACAGGAGGACTGCGTGCTGGTTCCCGATTGCTTACAACCCGGAGTAGAAGGCAGGGCGAGCTCCTCCATGGCGACTGCGTTGCTGGTGATAACAGGTGAAGATACCAACTCAGAAGCCGACATAGCCAATGGCATAGAAGCTGCATCACGCGGGAGACCGTCATCAAGAGTGCCGAGTTGGAGTGGCATGTTTGGGGAGGTCCAACCGCTGGAGACAGCGGACACCTCATGAGAGATCTGGTTATCCATACCAACCGCGCATAGTGAAACATCTCTACTGTGACTGTTAGACGGGCATGAAAGAATTCTATTGGATCGAGCCGGTGCATTGAAGTTGGGACGGAGGAGAACAGAGTTAAGACCTAATATATTGTTCATAACAGACCTAATATTGCACATGCTGTTGGAATTGTTGCAAGATTTTCTTCTAATCCAAAGGAAACACATATGTTTGCAGTAAAAAGGATTTTGAGATATCTGAAAGGCACATAAGAGTTTGGTTTACTATACAAGAAAGGAGGTACTTTTGATCTGCAAGTATACACTGATGCAGATTGGGCTGGAAATGTTGATGACAGAAAAAGTACTAGTGGAGGAGCATTCTTTCTACAATAAAAAATGGTTACATGGTTGAACAAGAAGCAAAGTTGTATTTCACAGTCTATTGTCGAGGCTGAATATGTTACTGCTGCTATGAACTGTGCAAACATAGCATGGATTAAGAAATTACTTGAAGGTATGCAAGAAGATATCACAGAACCTATTACAATTTTTTGTGATAATACAAGTGCTATTAACATATCAAAGAACCTGGTTATGCATTCAAAGACCAAACACATGTCTATCAAGTATCACTACTTGAGAAAACAAGTTCAAGAGAAGAATGTGAAGTTGGAATATGTGAATTCAAAGGAACAATTGGCTGATATCTTTACAGAGGCACTACCTAGGGATGATTTTGAGTATCTAAGAGGTAAATTAGGGGTTCTTCCCCTATCGAATGTTCACTATGGAGCATGAAGGCATGCTGCATCAATTCTATATTTCATTAGAATATCTATTTCTAAATTGATGTTAGTATGACACACTTTAGGTGATGCGTGAAGTTGTGAAAAGATTTCTATATATAATGTTTTATGAGTACATGTAAGGTATAATCCACTACTGAAACAAGTTTTCAAGAGTCTAAATTTTTGGCATTATTATCAAAGAGGGAGAATAACGAATTGATGATATTTATCTACAGAGAGATATTAAGGGAGAATGAATTGAAAAAATTTACTCATGAAGGAGATTCAGTTGTATATTACAGAAACAAAATATTTATCCAAGAGGGAGATTTAGATTAGAAAGATATATCAACTCAGAGGGAGTAGAGTTATGTATTTGAGAGATGCCATCATCAATTGCTATAACCCTGTTATAGTGGTTGCCATCAATGCCAAAGAGGGAGATTGTTGATTAACTAATGTTTATCTGATGGCGATGATGAAGACCGAGTGATACCAAGTATCATGATTGTATAAATGGTTAGATAATTTGTTATTTTGTCATTGATGTCAAGAAATTGATTAATTGATTTTTATTGTGCTACCATATCTTAAGAGGAGAAGTTAGTTAAAGGGGTGACAAATACAAATCAAAAAATGATGAAGTAATGATGTTTTAGTTTTTTTATACTGTATATTTGATGTTATCAAATTGGTATGATTGATTGATCAAGTCAGGAACCAAAATTAATTAAGTTATTACAAAATGAGACACTTTACCGAGCTAGACTGATCTAGTTGGTAGAATGTAATGATTTAGTTACAGTTACCGAGCACCAAGCACCGAGAGAAAGTTAGACACCGAGCAAGTGATGAAGTCAGTTGCCGAGTTATAGAGAAATTTTTACCGAGTACAATATACAGATATTAAATGATGATTTAATGCGAAGCTATGATGAGATGGATGAGGAAATGAATTAAATAAAGTTTGTTACAAGATCTACAAGTGGGAAAATCCAATATGAATATCTAAGGCAAATATCAAGCGGTTAAACATAAAAGTGAAAGTTCCAAGAAAAGTTACAAGTTCTGAGGTAAAAGTGATTTGGTTTACCGAGTTGAGAAATTGAAGGAGATGATCGAACAATTGAGCACAAAGGAAGGAAATAAAATTAAGGAGATTAAGAGGCATAAGTATGTCTATATAAGGAATGAGATTTACACAAAGAAGAGAGTATTGGTGATTTGAGAAAAGAAGGAAAGAAGCTGAAGAACAACATTTATCAAGCATAATAGAGAAAGATAGACTAAAGAATCTACAGATTGAGAAAAGATCAATGGAGTATGTGATAACAAAATTCAATAGAGCATAAAGGATCTGATTCAAGCATAGCGAGTTACTAATATTTACAGATCAAAGGTCACAGTTGCTTATTAATATTTGTAACAGAGAAATCTCTTAACCGAGTGGATTTAACAGTCCTATATGTAAAACCTAGACTCAGGTGACATTCCAAAAGAGTGTTTGAAGAACTCTAACAAGGCCACTCCTAACAGGATGAAGATCTTAATATATCTGAGGTAAATCTACTAACAGGGTCACATTTAGCAAATGTGTTTGTATTCTTTGACAGGATAAGTTCTTAATCGAGCATACTTTAGACGGGTACAATTTTATTGTGGGTTATGATTCCCATAGAGGTTTTTACCAAATTGGGTTTCCTTATTAAATCCTATGTTTATGAGTTATATAATATGTGAATGAGTTAATCTAATGTTGCTAAGTTTGTATAATTGACTGCTGGTTATATTATTTGGTGAATGTGTTATTTACTGTATTCAGTACTTATGGAGTGAATTAGTGAGTTCAGTTTTAAGAGTTTATGTTTTGATTTGTCTGATTCACCCCACTCTCAGTGGGACCAACAAAGAGGTAATTATTAATAGGGTGGTGGATCATGCATGTTTTTTATAGTCATTTACATTAGATTTTATTCCTAATGAATGCTTTGATCCTTTGGATGATGATCACATTCTAGTGTGGAATTTTATTTGGAGGAGAAATTTGGTTAATTGAAATTGGGTATTCTCACATGTGATCTAATCCTTGAGCCTTTTAATCCATCTCCTCAATATATTATTTCTTTAGAGGATGCCTGCATCACTTTAAATTATATCTCTTATGATTCAATGTCTTCTAGATATAATGACTTGGGATGACTCCTTGATAAGAATTTTAGACTTGTTTGAAAAATCTAATATTGCATATTTGGTAGAAACTCTTTATAATATTTATCTCTTCTCTGGTGGAGAAAATGTTTATTCAAATTTTTTTGAGGAAACACTTAGACCCTCTTGTTCATTGTCTACATGATCATTCATGACTATTTCAAATGATCATTGATACTTTAGAAAAACATTTGGAGGAGGATTATTTATGATATTCAAAGGAGAAACTTGACTCTTTAGATGTTTTATTATTCATCTTCACTAGATTTTAAATTATCTTTCCCAGAGTGTGGCCTAGAATATCTTCTTTGTAACATGTAACTTTCATATCAATATGGCAAATAGAGACTCACATCTACATAAATTTATTCCTACATATTCCTTTCATGATTGTGAGGAAATCATTTATACACATTTGTGTATTGTTTCTTCCCAAGGGGAAGGACATTGTTCGACAAGCATGGACCATCTTCTATATTTGGTTTTGAGAATCTACCTTTGGTACACATTCTACATTCAGGGGAAATTATTACACGGTATCTCTTATTTTCTATTATAAGAGGGAATTTCACTACATATTGGGGTTTTCCCCTTCTCAATCTTCTTCCACTAGGTTTTCTCCTTTTATTGATTTTTAAGAGATCATGTGCAAATGGGTCCCTAACACAACCTAGCCAAGACCCTTAATTACCATAGTATTATTTACATCATTTTCATTTGTTCATCATTATCACTAGGTTTCCATTGGGGAGGGGGTGTTGGTGTAAAAAAGTTGGTTCCTATATATTTAATCACTTTGTAGTTTGAACAAGGTATATTATCTAATGAGTTCATAGTTAGAACACTATCACAAAATATTATCACATATGCTCACATGCTAAGATTAATTAGTGAGTTAGGAATCTTTCTAGAAGTATCTCACATAGACATGTGATCTTATCCCCTAGTCATCACATGACATATGACCTAGATACTTATCATCATCTTAGTTAGTGTTATCTCTCAACCTTTTCTATATAATAAATGTATCATATATATATTTTATTGTATTTTATAGATTAAATATGCACATCATTGATCATATTTAACTATTTTTTACATCAAGAATTATGAATTAATATTCTTGATTTTATCTCTTTTAAACAGTTATTTTAATTTTTGCAAAGGGTACTAAGAGCTTGATTCCAACATCTTCAAGGATCCTCTTTCACTAATAATTAATATTTCTCATATTTTATCCATTTAGGTGGATTTTGATAGTCTTACTAATGTGGTGTAGATTAGGGCATCTTCTATTGGGTTATTGGAGGGTATTTCCTCATCTTATTCAACCATACATATGACTATCTTTTGATTGGATCGAAGCTTCTTGTTCCCCATATAAGTAATGAATTATTTTAATGTTTTATGATCTTTTTGTAGATATATCCACTCTTTTCCAAGGAAATTATCTCACTAGGATATGATTAAGCTTTCATTTGTATATTGATATCAAATTTTTAATATTTAGCTCTACAAAATAGTTTGTTACTATATAGGGGGTTAGAATTCTCAATGGTTTCTTCTTATTTTAGTTGTAAATACTTGTTGATCTTGTACTATTTTATTTTTTATTCCAAAGATAATCACACAACTCAACACAATTATAGGTTCCCTACTGGAAAAATACTTTTATAAGTAAAATGGTATAACTTTATTGGATAAAAATGACTCGTAACATAGAGCAATACAAGCTTATAAAGGACTAAGAAAAAGAGAATTAACATATAGAGTTGTTTTTAACTCCATATATTGTGAAATTAAATTTATAATGGGTGAAGTTACAAATAGCATCCCAAACCTTCACACAAGCTTAATGTGACTTGTGGAAAAGAAAAAATTCCTAAAAAACATGAAATCCGGTTTTTAAAGGGACTAAAGAAATTTGTAGAATCTTTGAAGACAACCCTACACTACTGACAAAATTTAAAATAATTTTGATCTTGTAGGTTTTTCCATATTACATATAGTATGTAAACAAAATATTACAAAAGTAATATTATCAACTCTATCAATTTTTTTCTAGTCTCCTTGCTTCACAAATAATAATCTTGAACTATAGAAGGACAATGATAAATGCATATTCAATAATCATACTAGGATTCATAGTAATAGACTTCATAATACTAGACTTCACAATAAATATCTATTGATTTGACTTAGCTTATACAATACATTTCATTAAATAAATATAACTAAGACTACCTAAAAGTTTCTACTGGAAGTTAAAGATTCAACCCCATTATAGTCACCTTGTTGCAATTCCATGTAGTAAGATCCTAATTGGATCTTATCTCCTCACCAACCATGCCTTTATCTTCATTTTTCTATTTCCTTTATCTCTCTTTTATTTTTCTTCATCGTCAGCACCATTATATGCCTTGATGAACTCTAGGAGTCCTTGTATGAAGTGTTTTTTCTCCTTTTTGTTGAATCTGCATGTCTATCCATATAAGACTTTAGAGGATTTAATTGGGACCACCCCATTTTAATTAGATTCATGTGAATTTGTGCATTGATATCTCTATTATTATTGTATTTTTCAAAGAAATAAAATGATGTATGAGTCTCTATTTTGACTCAAAAATAACCCTCCCTTTCCCTTGGAATTATTACTCATTTCTAAGAATCCAAAATATAGAATAAACTTTTAGTAGATGGTATATTCTAGAATATTTTATAGACCTTAGGTAATTTCCATATGTTTCTAGATAAATATCTTTTGAAAAAATATTCAAATTCCAACCATTTAAATCATTACAAAAAATACTCAACACTTCTTTTGCAAAGAAACATTAAAAAAAGTCTAATTGTATTATGCCATCTATAGGCAATGCAAATTTCAATATCATTAACATTTTCAACTTATAAGAGAAATTTTGTAGTTGTAAGATCCATTTAAAAAAATATTTCTTAGGTTCTAACACATTGTTCCTCAAAATTTCTACAAATTTAATACCAATTCCCAATAGATATCATGTGGGGTTTTTTTTTTTTAAAATGTAGCTGAAATTAATCGTAAAAAACAATTGGTGGCCAAATGAAGATCAATAACTTCAATGGGGTCCCTCAACCTTATAATTAATATGTAGACCAAATCATAGGGAATAATTCCAAACAAGCATATTGACCTTTTATTTCCTTGTTCTCTCTTTTCTTTGGATTTGCAAACCTTCATGCATAGACCATATACGCCTAATAAAGAGAAAAAAATTCTCCTTTAGTGCAAATAATACTTTCAAACTAAAACATAAAATTATAGTAGATGACCATTTTAACCATGCAAAACCACTCTAGTACCACATGAAAACAAAGATCATGTAAAATAATGATGGTGATAAGATGAATGCAAGATCTAGAAAAATGCAAGTTAGCAATATAGAAAAGGAACAATGAAGGTGATAATTGAATGAAAAAATAGAGAAACATAAAAAACCTTAATGTATTAAAACTATTGACAAATGTATATGTTTATAGTATAAAAGATAGTTGTTAGCCACCTTGAAAAGTGACATGTAACGACAAGGGCTTCACTTAGTGAACCTAGGTCATAGTTCTATTGGAGTACAATATCACTAGAGGGGGTGAGGGTAAATCAGTGATATAGAACAATGAATCAATTTTTAAAGTCAATTAAAAATAATAACTAAAGTAAACTAAATGGAGACAACAATATAAAGAAAGACATGCACATAAAATTGTAACACAAGATATGTCCTGAGTGGAAACCCTCTTGGGGAATAAAAACTTTCGAAGTGCATCACTAGCTTAATCTAAAATATCTTTTTACAATTTTCCTCACTAGTTGTACAAATGTCTGACTTAAAATGCTATCTCACTAATTGCATTTTATGCCTCATTAGCTTTACAAGTCCCTACAACTTTCCATACATATAGAGTCAAAATATCAGATCTTGTATAGTCACTACAACCCAATACCATACATCATTGAACACAAATGAGACTTTATGCTAAATAATCTATGATACAAAATCAGCGTCACTATAGCGTCAATCAGGTATTTTTGATTGATATATATGATTGTGCACAACTGACATAAAAGTATTTTATTAAATACCAAAAATACCTCTCATTTTGCATTTTAAACCATTCTTCACTGCAAGTATATATATATCAAAAAACTGATTCAAAGCTAATCAAAGTAACCGAATGTCAATTGTTTAAGAATTTATCATCACACAAAGAAATGATTTCATATCCTATCTGTCAATCTGAAAGTATACATTTTTTTGGTTCATCATCATAATGATTACTAGTCACTTATTCTTAACAAATCCTTTAATGTTATGCTTTAGAATATAAACTCTATTTCTCTTTCTTTTGAATATAAAGAATATTCTTTATACAATATATATACCTCTGTATTTTTAGTATAATCTACATATCTCTTTCATAATGATATTTGGATAATGATCAAATAAACAAATTATCATAATTTTAATAATTCTGAATTTTGACCTTTACTTCTGCCACCAAAACTTCATCATCTTAAACATTTTATTGATTAATCTCTTACTAATCCAACTATGGTAAAGAGGTATGCCATTTATCACAGAATTGACCATACTCAAGCTCATGTTTTAACACAAACTCGTCTACATAGATTTCAACTAATGACAATGCAAATTACTCAGGTTCAACAATAGAGACCCTTTTGATTCCCAAGCTCAAGCCAAAAAACTAAACTTGAGTTTGACAGTGACACACATGAATTGAATCCCAACATTCTTTGAAAGAACATAAATATGTATGAAGATTGAAAGTATGAAGACCAAAAACATGTATGAATTCTATGTGAAAAAGAGAATCATTACACTTCTCGTGCTAACCCTCTAGAGTAATAAATGGTAAGAACATAAAGTATATGATGAACTATAACTGATTGAATGTTTGAAGATGATAAGTTGATGATCACTGAGCTGCAAAAAGTAAATGCAAGACATCAAATCAGTTAATGTATTGTATTGTCATTAATGTCAACTCAATATGTTATTATTACTCATACACATATTGTCACAACACTTTAAAATCTAAAGAGACAATGTTTTTGTCATTGGTAAAGGTATACACTGAGTGATAGGGTTACTCAAGAACAGTGAACCCCGAGCAGTTCATAGTCTTGCCCGACGAACAGTCAGCATCGACAGACAGTTTTACCCAAGAGACACAGTGGTACCCAAGAATAGTGTTACTCAAGATCAATAGTACCTGAGTAAGTGTTACCAAGAAAACTAAGAGTTGATGACCAAAATCAACTGGAGTTAGAAAATGACAAAACTACTTAGCTGATCGAGCTATATTTAGAGTTAACTAATCAATTGCTTTATTTTCATCGACCAATTGAACTAAGGATAAGAAGAAGATTTAAAGCTAGTTTTATTCACAGTTGTCAAGGAGAAATCTATAGAATAAAACTATAGAAAATATTTAAAGATTAAAGCAATGCATGGCGGGATTTGCGGACCAAGATGAAATCTACGTCAAGAACAAGAAAGACAAGGAGATTGAGAGGCTAATCATGTCTATATAAAGAGAAAAGGAATTAATTATAAAGAAGGAATGCTGAATATAATTTTGGTGAAGATAGAAGTCTTCATGTAGATCTAATCATACAGGGTGAGGAACAGAGCCAAAGAAATTCTGCAGACATCGAACAACAGAAGCAAGAGCATTCACCAAGCAGAAAAGAAGAAAGAAGGGGAGAAAAGGAATTAAAGAGAACATTAATCAGAGGGGTATTATGGAATAACAATAGATCAAAAATTTTTCAATTTAAAGTTGTATTATTGAACAGATCATTTATTGGTTCAGTTTAACTATTGATTCAGAAAATCTCTTAACCGAGTGGGATCTAACCATCCTTATTGTATTGAGATACTCAAGAGTATAAAAAGGTTTTCATGTTGACAAAATAGTGAATGCTAGGTCAAATGATAAACTGTTAGTTTTGAATCCTCTAACAAGTTCACACTTAATAGTGTGTTTGTAACCTTTAACAGGGTTGGCTCTTCACTGAGCTCACTTCAGAAGAGTGAAAATTTTGGGTTACCGGTCCCAAGTGGTTTTTACCTTAACATGGTTTCCACGTTAAAAATCCATGTGTCAAATGTGTATATGGTTCATTGCTTTGATGTTTTTCTTTACACATTACTAAAATAGGATTGGTCGGTAAACACTAAGTTGAATTGATGCTCCTCGATAAAGGTTAGACAAAGATAAACAATATATTCTCCGAGCAATTTATATTTCCTAGAATTACATAAGGCATACATCTTGAAGGACTGAAATATAAATACAGGATATTATATTTGTGATATAAGTTTTGGTTGGATTATAGGAATTATAGGATTATAGGAATTTTATTTTTGGAGTAAAAGGGATGTGCCTAAGTTGAAGAAGGATAACTTTAGATCATGGCAAAGAAGGATAAGACCCCACCTATCAGGTATTGGAAATGATGTCACACAATACTTGGATGTTGAATATGTTGTACCTACAAGACCTCTACCTATTGATTAATTGAGAGGCAAACATGAACACAATTCTATGATGATAAAACTTGCTTCTTCACTATCCGATGCTGAATTTTAAGATGTCAAATCATGCACTACTACAAAGAAAATGTGGGACAAACTCAAGCTAGTACATGGAGGAGATACAAATGTGGTAAGAGATAAGGCTGAAATCCTAAGAGGAAAGTTTGATGATCTAAGAATGAAAGAAGGAGAGAACATCACTCAGTACAGTAGCAGAATCAAAGAAGTTGTTAATGCCATCCAAGGAGTAGGAGGAGTACTTGAAGAAGAAACAGTTGTAAGTAAAATTTTGAGAACCTTACTACTTGTTTATGCTATTAGAGTATCTACAATATAGGAAATGAGAGAAGTAGAAAATATCAATGTTACTCTAGATAGTTTGATTGGTAGACTTATTTCATTTGAGATGAATAACTATGACAAAAGTGTCTTAGCAAATATTGAGTCTGCATTCAAATCTTCTCTGAAAATAAGAAAATCTAGTATTAAACACACTATGAGAAATGATAGTGAAAGTGATAGTGATGAACAAGGACTTGATGAAACTGAAGCACTAATGGCTAGAAGACTACATAGAGGCAAAGGTAGATACAAAGGTAAATTACCATTGATCTATTTTAATTGCAAAGAAATTGGACACTTTGCTACTAGATGCCCTAACAAGAGAAAGGATGAAAGAAACAATGACATATCTTATGAAAAGAATTTTGATAGAAGTGATGAACGAGACTACATAAGAAACTGACACTCTGATAGAAGAGATAAACGAGACTACAAGGACACAGGTAAGAAGGATTGTTACCTAGTTAAGAACAAAGCTAAAAATACTGACACCGAGTCTAATGAAGATGTTGAGGTACTATTTTTTGCTATGAAGGATGATTCATATGAAGAAGAAAGTTATGTTGAAAATGCACTCATATCTAAAGTTAGAAAAAATGATGTCTAGATTATTGATAGTGACTGTACTCAGCACACGACTTGAGATAAGGAAAAGTTTGAAACTTTTGAATATTATAATGGTGGATCAGTTAGGATGGGTAATGACTCACCTTGTCTAGTTGAAGGAAAAGGAACCATCATGTTGAATAATCTGATCATATGTGAAAATTCATATTGGGTGAAAGGGCTTAGCTATAATTTATTGAGTGTTTCACAACTGAATAACACAGGACACCAAGTTGCATTTGAGAACAAAAAGGCAAAGATCTATAATGGAACAGGAAGGTTGATCGATACTGGTGAACAAACAAAAGGTAATATTTTCTATCTTGATAACATTGAGACCATTTGTTTATTGGATAGAAATGAAGACATTTGGCTGTGGAATAAAAGGTTATGTCATGTGAATTTTGACAACATGGTTAGGATAAGCAAGAAAAGAAAAGTAAGAGGCTTATTGAGTATGTCAAAACCCGACCATGTCATGTGCAAGAATTGTCAAAAAGGAAAAATGACAAAGTCTAGTTTAAAGAGAAAAACTTACACATCTAATGCTATACTAGAGTTAGTCCATACTGACTTATGTGGACCAATGAGAACAAAGATCTATTATGGTGATAGATACTTCATTCTATTTTTTGATGACTATTCTAGGATGATGACTGTCATGTTCTTAAAAGAGAAATCTGAAGTATTTAAGATGTTCAAATGGTATAAAGCTATAGTTGAAAAATAAAGTGGAAAGGAACTTAAATGTATAAGATCAGATAGAGGAGTAGAATTTATTTCTAATCAATTCACTAACTTTTGTAATGAGCATGGAATTACATGACATGTTTTTGCACCGAGAACACCACAACAAAATGGGATTGCTGAAATGAGAAATAGATCAATTGTTGATTGTGCAAGAACATTGATGATTGAAAAAGGTATCACACAAACATTTTGGAGAGAAGTTGTAAGTACTACTATCTATACACTGAACCAAGTTCAATTGAAGAAAGACACCAATAAGACACCTTATGAGACATGGTATGGATATACACCAAATGTGAGTTACTTTAGAATTTTTGGAAGTCAATGTTATATATTGAAAGATGATATAAATGGGAAACTTGACTCTAAAAGTGATGAAGGAATATTTCTAAGATATTCTACCAAAAGAAAAGCTTATAAATGTCTTAACAAATATTCTAACAAAATCATTGAAAGTGCAAATGTTAAAGTTGATGAATTTGCTGAGAAAAATGATGAGGAATGAAGAAAGGAACCAGAAGATTACAATAGATTTATCTAAAGTGAATAACTTGACACTCTTCTTGAGGAACAATGTAACACTACCGAGCAAAAAAACAATGCAACTGAGAAACAAGCTGCACACAAAGAGAATTAGGAAAATGCTCACAATTTTGAACTTGGCGATGAAGATCAAAATGAAGGTCAAAATGATGATCAGAATGATGAACAGAGATCTGAACCTATACTTTCTAAGTATGTTAGAAGACACTATCCACAAGACTAGATCATTGGAGGCAAAAGAGTTGGAACGAGAACAAGAAGTAAGTCACTTAACACTAGATGTTTGATTTGTGATTTTGAGCCTAAATTTATTAATACTACACTTGAGAATAAGGAATGGGTTAGTGAAATGAATGAAGAGATTGAAAAGAGTGAGAAGAATAAAACATGGACATTAGTACCTAGACCGAGTGACAAAAATATCATTGGTAACAAACGGATACTCAGAAACAAATTGAATGAGAATGTAGAAGTCACAAGGAACAAAGCAAGACTAGTGTGCAAAGGGTATGCACAAGAAAAAGGTATTGAATATGAAGAAACCTTTGTACCCATTGCTAGAATAGGAGTAAGAATTCTACTTGCTTATGCTGCTTTCAAAGCATTCAAAGTATACCAAATGGATGTTAAATCTGCATTTCTAAATGGAATACTAGAAGAGGAGGTATACATTGAACAACCTAAAGGGTTTGTTGATCCTAACAAGATGAACATGGTTTGTAGACTACACAAAGCCTTGTATGGAGTGAAACAAGCACCAAGAGCATGGTATGAAAGACTTCACTCTTATCTCATTAGTAATAGATTTGTAGGAATAAGTGATAACAATAATATGTATTTGAAAGGAGATATCGATGATAAGATTCTGACTGCTGAGATATTTTTTGATGATATCATATTTGGAGGTAATGATATGCTATGCAAGTCATTTGCTGATGAAATGAGTAAAGAATTTGAGATGTCAATGTTTGGAGAGATCAAATTTTTTCTTGGTCTATAGATTCTACATTAGGATGCAAGCATCTACATCACACAATCCAAATACATCAAATAAGTTATGAAGATATTCAAAATGGAGGACTCCAAACCAGTTGGAACACCTATGGAAATTGGATGCAAATTGATAAAGGAAGACAAGACAACCGAGTTAAATCAGAGCTTATATAGATCTATGATTGGCAAATTAATGTATGTTGTACATACTAGACCTGATATACAACATGCAGTTGGTATAGTTGTAAGATTCTCTACTAATCCTAAGGAATCACACATGACTGTTGTTAAAAGAATTCTGAGATATCTAAAGAATACCAAAGACGGTGGTTTGTGGTATAATAAAGAAGGAAAATTTGAGCTACAAGTTTATACCGATGCTAATTGGGATGGAAACATAAATGATAGAAAGAGAACAACAGGAGGAGCATTCTTTATGGGTGACAAACTTGTCACATGGATAAGTAAAAAGCAAGGATGCATATCTCAATCACCTATTGAAGAAGAATATGTGGTTGCTTCTGCAAATTGCTCTAACATTGCATGGATTAAGCAATTACTGAAAGGTATGAATATGGAAATTCTTGAACCAGTAATTATCTATTGTGATAATACAAGTGCTATCAACATTTCAAAGAACCCTGTGATGCATGCTAAAACAAAGCATATAGATATTAAGTATCATTACTTGAGGGAACAAGTAAAAGAGAAAGAAGTGATATTGGAATATGTATAATCCAAAGCACAATTAGCAGACATATTCACAAAGCTTTTGCCAAAAGATATATTTGAGTACCTTAGGAAGAGACTAGGGGTTCGACCCTTGTCTACTAGTCACTAGGCTAATTAGAAGGCTGGATGAGCCTACACATTATCAAAAGATCAATCATGTTGATGCAAGAAAAGATATGGACTATAATGACACATCAGTACAAGAAGGTACTTATCTGAACCTCACACAAGAGATATTGTTGGCTATTATAGAGCTGTATTGCTGATGGAAAAGAGCTTCATTGATATATTTTTATTTGGCATTGCTGTCAAAGGTAGAGAAGTATTTAATGAAATATCTATCATGATAATACAAATGGACAAAAATATATCTATATGAAATATATATCAGGCAAAAGAACATCAGTCAAAGGGAGATAAAAGTTTAGAGAAAGAAGTTTCTACAAAGGGAGAGAAAGATCCAATGATCATGAAGAGAAAGATTCAAAGAAACAACCATCCATACAAGGGAGAGAATTGGAGAAAATTTAACACTGCATTTTATATCCATAAAAGGGAGAAGAGATTCTGTTAGAATAACTAAGAGGAGGGGGGGTGAATCAGTGCCCTAAAAAATATTCCAATAAATTAACCCAAAAACTTATTACCACAATTATAAGCCTCTAGTTATCTTCATTCCTACAAGATGTATGCCTTGAAATAATCTTATCAAATAACTACTACTCGGAGTTCACTATTAAACCTTATTCTTAATCTTTACCAATTAGCAGTCTATCATTTACCGAAATATAGTAAATAACTTAGTGGATACTCATCAATCCTATTTTAGTAATGTGTAAAGAAAAAAATGAAAGAAATGACTCATAAACACATTTGACACATGGATTTTTAACGTGGAAACCCTGTTAAGGGAAAAACCACTTGGGACCGGTAACCCAAAATTTTCACTCTTCTAAAGTGAGCTCGGTGAAGAGCCAACCCTGTTAAAGGTTACAAACACATTGTTAAGTGCGACCTTGTTAGAGGATTTATCACTAACATTTAATCACTTGATATCTAGAATTTCACTACGCTATCTTCATGAATTAACCTTTTGATACTCCTTGGGATGTATCTCAATATATAAAGGATTTGTTTAGATCCTGCTCAGTTAAGAGACTTTCTAAATCAATGGTTAAACTAAAACAGTATATGATCTGTTAATACAAAAAACTTAATATTGCATATGTTCAAATCTATTGTAAGCTCATAGTACCTTTCTGATCAATTTTTCTCTTCAATACCTTTGCTCCACTTCTTTCTTCTCGGTGATGTTGTGCTTCTCTATTTATCGATGTCTGCAAAAATCTTTAGCTTGATTGATCAGGACTGTATGAAGTCTTCCTTCACCAGTATTCTCTTCAGCATCCTCTTCTCTATTCACTCCCCTAATTCATAATAAATTAGCTTGTCTCTTTCTAGACATGATATCACCATTTCTAAGTCCTTGACTTTCTTGTTCTTGGCGTGATCCACAATTCTCACCTTTCTTTCTTTAAAGCTTTACTTCAGTTTTATCCCATAGATTTCTCTTAGACAACTGGAATAAAACAACTTTAAAACTCTCGCTTATCTCTAGATTTTAACTTGTCAATGAAAAAAATGTAAACAACTAGTTAACTCCTTCTTTATCTCTTGCTAGCTAAGTCTTTTATCATTTTTGAACTTCATTTCTTTTCGGTGTTTAACTCCTTGTTAGCTTTGGTCTATACTTCAGTTTTCCTTGGGCATATCTATCCTTTAGGTTTGTCTATTTGTCAGGGTTGTCTGTCCGTTGGGTAACACTGTGATTCTACTCATCGGTAATGCTTGCTCAGGTTTCTTGTGCGGGTATCACTGTGAATTTCCTCTCGGGGTTCTCTATCCGTCGGGGTGCACTATCCGTTAGTGTTTGTTGTCACTTAGTGCATACTATACTTTTATGCATTATTGATAGCATAACCTTTATCTCTCTAGTTTTTTGAAGTCTTTGACACTATGTATATAACCAATCAGATTATATCAAGTTGACATCAATGAAAATACAATACATTAACTGATTTAATGTCTTGCATTAACTTTCTCCAGCTTGTTGACCATCAACTTAACATCTTCAAACATTCAATCAGTTACGGTTCATCAATCTCTCCCTTTGGTATTGATGGAAACACACTATATTACTACTAATACAATATGAAATATATTAGTTGTAGTTCATCAATCTACCAAACTTATTATTCTATAACTAATACAAATATCTTGCTCTCGGTAAGCTCTTCTAGCTTAGTTTTGTTTCTTGCAGAGTGCTTTCTTCAATCTTCATTCCCTTCACTGGATAGATGTAGCAGCTTCTGATTCTATCTCTCCTTCTGTTATAGAATCTCTTCTTTGATGTTGTCTCTCCCTTTCACCATTCCTCTCCTTGATCATCTCTTTTTCCTTTGACAACAATATAGATATACTCTCTCCCTAAGTCATCTCTCCCTTAGGATACTTCTCTCCCTTTGGATAATCGTGATGGATATTTCATATGTATATATAATCTCTCTCCTTTGGATCTTCTCAGGATACTCTCTCCCTTTGACAACAATGCCAAAGCATATCCTTCCTCCTTTTTATAATATACTCCTTGAATTTCCCTATCCATCAACAATATAATGACTCTGGTGTCCAGTGTAGATATGTACCTTTCTATGTACTGATGTATTTTTTCAGTCCATCTCTTTTGTTGCATCAACATGAATGATCTTCTGATTACGTGTAGGATGATACAGTCTCCTAGTCAGCTTACTGACCAATAAACAAGGGTCGGACCCCTAGTCTCTTTCTCAGGTACTCAAATGTATATTTAGGCAATGGCTTTGTGAATATGTCAGCTAATTGTTCCTTGGATTGAACATATTATAGTATCACCTCTTTCTCTTGCACTTGTTCTCTTAAGTAATGATACTTGATTGAAATATGCTTAGTCTTAGCATGCATGACAAGATTCTTAGAAATGTTTATTGCATTGGTATTATCACAATAGATAATCACTGGTTCAATAATTTTCATATTCATACCTTCCAGTAATTGTTTGATCCATGCAATGTTAGAGCAGTTTGCAGAAGCAGCCACATATTCTTCTTTTGCATTAGATTATGAGATGCATCCTTGCTTCTTGCTTATCCATGTGACAATTCTGTCACCCACAAAGAATGCTCCATTAGTTGTTCTCTTTCTGTCATCTAAGTTTCCAGCCCAATCAACATCTATATAGACTTGAAGCTCAAATTTGCCTTCTCTTTTGTACCATAAGCCATAGTCCTCGGTATTCTTTAGATATCTTAGAATTCTCTTGACAACAATTATGTGTGATTCTTTGGGATTAGCAGAGAATCTTTCAACTATTCCAACTGCATGTGATATATCTGGTCTAGTATGAACAACATACATAAGTTTTCCAATCATTGATCTATACAAGATTTGATTTACCTCATTTGAATTATCTTCCTTTGTCAGCTTGCATCCAGTGGCTATAAGTGTTCCAACTATCTTGGAATCTTCCATCTTGAATATCTTCAACACTTCCTTGATGTATTTGGATTGTGTGATATATATGCCTGCATCTTGTTGAAGAATCTGTAGACCAAGAAAGAATTTGATCTCCCCAAACATTGACATCTCAAAGTCTTTTCTCATTTAATTAGCAAAATATTTACATAACATATCATTAACCTCAAATATGATATCATCAACAAATATTTCAGCAATCAAAACATTTTCACCAGTATCTTCTTTTAAATACAGATTTCTATTTTCACTTGTTCTTACAAATACAATTCTTATGAGATAGGAGTGGAGTCTTTCATACCAGGCTCTAGGTGCTTGTTTCAATCCATACAAGGCTTTGTGTAGTCTAAATACCATGTTTCTCTTGTTAGGATAAACAAACCCTTTTGGTTGTTCAATGTATACCTCTTCTTCTAGTATTCCATTTAGGAATGCAAATTTGACATCCATCTGGTATACCTTGAATCCCTTGAATGTAGCATAAGCAAGTAGTATTCTCACTCCTTCTAGTCTAGTAATGGGTGAAAAGGTTTCTCCATATTCAATATCTTCTTATTGTGCATACCCCTTGCATACTAATCTTGCTTTGTTTCTTGTGACTTCTCCATTCTCATTCAGGTTGTTTCTGAATATCCATTTGGTACCAATGACATTCTTTTCATCTGGTCTAGGTACTAATTTCCATGTTTTGTTCTTCTCAATCTGTTCTATTTCATCATTCATAGCACTGACCCATTCTTCATTTTCAAGTGCAGTATTAATAGATTTAGGCTCAAAATCACAAAATAAACATCTAGTTTTTTGTGACTTACTTCTTGTTCTCATTCCAGCCTTCTTGTCTCCTATGATCTGGTTCTGTGGATGGTGTCTTCTGACATACTTGGCAAGTATTGTTTCAACTCTTTGTTCATCATTCTAATCATCATCTTGATCTTCATTCTGATCTCCATCTCTTGGAACATCATTTAGAGTAATTTCTTGATTTTTTTGTATTTGCACCTTGATGCTCGGGTGCAATGTTCTATTGCTTGGGAGCGATACACTATTTCTCAGGCAGAGTGTCAGGTTCTTAAGTGTAAACAAATTTGTTGTAGTATTCTAGTTCTTTTCTGATTTCCTCATCATTTTTCTCTGCATATTCATCTATTATGACATTTTCACTTTCAATGATTTTGTTAGGGGATTTGTTAAGACATTTATAAGCCTTGATTTTGGTGGAATACCGTAGAAATATTCCTTCTTCACTTTTGGAGTCAAGGTTTCCATTTCTATCATATTTCAAAATATAACATTGACTTCCAAATATTTTGACGTAACTTACATTGGGTGTGTATACATACCATATCTCATAGGGTGTCTTTTTGGTGTCTTTCTTCAATTGAACTCTCTTCAATGTGTAGACAACAGTACTGACAGCTTCCCTCCAGAATGTTTTGTTAGTAATAACTGAGAGGGGGGGGGGGGGGGGGGGGGGANGGGGGCGGCTGAATCGGTGGCCTCAAAAATATTCCAATAATCAGCCTTTACAACTTAGTATCACAAAATTATACCTCTAGTTATCTTCATTCCTATAAGATGAATGCCTCAAATACTTATATCAATTTACTACTGCTCAGAATGCTTTGTAAAACCTTCTACTGTAGATTTACCGAATAGTAGTCTGTCAATTTATTGAAAGACAGTAAATTATCTAGAGTATACTTATCACTCCAATTAAGTTAAGTGTAATGCAAAAAACTAAAGTAATGACTCATAAAACACATTGACACATGGATTTTAGTGTTGAAACCTTGTTAAGGGAAAAACCACTTGGGATCGGTAACTCAAAATTTTCACTCTTCTAAAGTGAGCTCAGTGAAGAGCCAACCCTGTTAAAGGTTACAAACACACTATTAGGTGTGACCTTGTTAGAGGATTTAAAAGTTTAGTCTGTCACTTGATATCGGGCATCTCTATGATACCATCCTTGATCACACACTCACTTGGCCTATCAATAGGTATTTGACATCTCATGCTATCTTCATGATCAAAATTTTTGATACTCCATTAGATGTATCTCAATATAGAAACGATCTTTAAATCCTGCTCGATTAACAGACTTTCTGAATCAATGGTTAAACTGAAATAGTATGATCTGTTCACATATACAACTTATACTTGTAGATTTTTAGATCTATTGTAATCTCAAAAAATATTTTGATCAATATAACTCTGTTTATACCTTTGCTCCACTTTGATTCTACTCGGTGATGATGTGCTCTATTGCTCGGTGTCCACAAAATTCTTTAGCTCTTTCCTCAGCTTGTTGGTCAACACTATATGAAGCTTCTCTTCAGCATTATCTTTTTCATTCCTTCACCCACACCAATTCATAATGAATTGAGTTGTCTCTTAAATAGACATGATATCACCATTGTTAGGTTCTTGATCTTCTTGATCTTGGCGTGATCTACAATTCTCACCAATCAGATTTAAAGCAAAAATCCTATTTTATCTCACTGAGATCTTTTTGCCAACTGTACAAATCAGCTTTAAATTAATCACTTATCTCTGGCTTATCTTGTCGATGAAAAAAATGATAAGTACCAGTTAACTCTATATTTACCTCTGCCAGCTAGATATTTTTGTTGTTTTTGAACTCAAGTTATTTTCGGTTTTAACTCTCTGATAGCATCGGTCAACACTCCAATTCTCCTCAGGCTTCTCCGTTGGTTTACACTATGTTTCTGGCCATCGAGTTTTCTTGTGATTCTGCTTGTCGATAATACTCGTCAGTTTTCTTGCTTAGGCATCACTGTGACTTGGCTGTCGGTGGTCTCTCTTTATCGGGTTCCACTAACCATTGGTGTTTGTAGTCACAATGTGAATGCTTGTCTTTTATGCATTACATAAAGCATAATCTTTATCTCTTTGATTCTCTGAAGTCTTTGACACTTTGATTATAACCGATTAGATTATATCAAGTTGACACCAATGACAATACAATCTATTAACTGATTTAATGTCTTGCATTATCTTTCTGCATTTTGGTTATCAACTTAACATCTTAAAAAATTTAATTAGTTACATGTCATCAATCTCTCCCTTTGGCATCGATGGCAACATACTACATTATCATACTATACTATCACTAATACAATATGAAATATACACTTTCATCAAGCTTTCCTAATGTAACTATTACAAATGTCTGGCTCTCGATAAGCTCAAAATTGGCTTAGATTTGTTTCATGCAGTGTGGTTGTCTTCAATCTTTAATTCCTTCACTGAATAGATGTATCATCTAATGTCTCTATTCTGATATGTTCTCTTCCTTGATTCTTCATCTTCTTGATAATCTCTTTTTCTTTTGACAACAATGTTTCTCTTATCTAAACTCTCTCCCTTTGTTACTTCTCTCCCTTAGATGGATATTTCATGTGTAATCAATTTCTCTCCCTTGGAATATTGATTAACTCTTCATTTCTAATTCTCAATAACTTCTCTTCATGGATAGTGATATAATCTCACCTTTTATCATATCTCTCCCTTATGTGATATGGAGATCATCTCTCCCTTTGTATGATAAAGAAAATATCTCCCTGATGATAATTCTACCTTTTGTATGATAATGAGACATTTCTCTCCATTTGACAACAATTCCAAAAAAAAATTCTTCTTATTTTATCATCTATATCATCTTCCATCTCTTTGCATAATATATTCCTTGAATTTCCCTATTCATCAACAATATAATGTTCTGATTTTTGGTGCAGATATGTACCTTGCAATGTACATATGTATCTGTTGCTTTCCATTTCAGTGTTTGCATCAATATGAATGATCTTCAGATGTGGTATAGGATGATGCAACCTCCTAGTCAGATTAATGACTGATAGACAAGGGTTGAACCCCTAGTCTCTATCTTAGATACTCAAATTTATCCTTCGGTAATGGCTTGGTGAATATATCAGCTAACTGTTCCTTTGATTGAACATATTCTAGTGTCACTTCCTTTGCTTGCACTTGTTCCCTCAGATAGTGATACTTGATAGCAATATGCTTAGTCTTAGCATGCATGAATGGATTCTTAGAAATGTTTATTGCACTGGTATTATCACAATAGATAATTACTGGTTCAAGGATTTTCATATGCATACCTTCCAGTAATTCTTTGATCCATGTAATGTTAGAACAATTTACAGAAGTAGCCAAATACTCTACTTCTGCAGTAGACTGAGAGATGCATCCTTGCTTCTTGCTTATCCATGTGGCTAGTATGTCACCCATGAAGAACGCTCCCCCAGTTGTGGTCTTTCGGTCATCAATGTTTCCAGCCCAATGAGCATCTGTATAGACTTGTAGCTCAAATTTTCCTTCTCTTTTGTACCATAAGACATAGTCCTCAGTGCTCTTAAGATATCTCAGAATTCTTTTGACAGTAGTCATATGTGATTCTTTGGGATTAGCAGAGAATCTTGCAACTATCCCCACTGCATGTGCTATATCTGGTCTGGTGTGAACAACATACATAATTTTTCCAATCATTGATCTATATAAGGTCTGATTTACCTCATTTTTCTTGTCCTCTTTTTTGTCAGCTTGTATCCAGTAGCCATAGGTGTTCCAACTGGTTTGGAATCTTCCATCTTGAATATCTTTAGCACTTCCTTGATGTATTTGGACTGAGTGATGTAAATGCCTGCATCTTGTTGAAGAATCTGTAGACCAAGAAGGAATTTGATCTCTCCAAACATAGAAATTTTAAATTCCTTGCTCATTTCATTAGAAAAGGATTTGCACAACAATTCATTTCCTCCAAAAATTATATCATGAACAAAAAATTCAGTAATCAGAATATTACCATCGGTATCTTCTTTTAAGTATAGATTTCTATTTTCACTTGTTCTAACTAATTTTATGCTAATGAGCTATGAGAGAAGTCTTTCATACCAGGCTCTTGGTGCTTGTTTCAATTCATACAAGGCTTTGTGTAGTCTACATACCATGTTTTTCTTGTCTGGATTAACAAATCCTTCTGGTTGTTCAATGTATGCCTCTTCTTCTAGTATTCCATTTAGGAATGTAGATTTGAAATCCATTTGGTATACCTTGAATCCTTTAAATGCAGCATAAGAAAGTAAGATTCTAACTCCTTCTAGTCTAGCAATGGGTGCAAAGGTTTCACCATAGTCAATACCTTCTTCTTGTGCATATCCCTTGCATACTAATCTTTCTTTGTTTCTAGTGACTTCTCCATTCTCATTCAGCTTGTTTCTGAATATCCATTTGGTACCATTGAAATTCTTGTCATTTGGTCTTAGTACTAGTGTCCATGTATTGTTCTTCTCAATATGTTCTATCTCCTCATTCAGAGCATTGACCCATTCTTCATTCTCAAGTGCATTGTAAAAAGATTTAGGCTCAAAATCACAAAGTAAACATCTAGTGTTAAGTGAATTACTTCTTGTTCTTGATCCAGCGTTCTTGTCTCCTATGATTTGGTTCTAAAGTGATGTCTTCTAACATACTTGGCAAGTTTCGGTTCAAATCTGTGTTCATCATTCTGATTATCTTCTTCACCTTCACTTTCATCTCCATTGTTTAGAACATCATCTTGAGTATTATCCTGATCATTGGTAATTGCATCCTGATGCTCGGGTGCAATGTTCTGATGCTCAAGAGCGACACACTGTTGCTTGGGTAGAGTGTTAGGTTCTGTATAAACAAACTTGTTGTAGTCCTTTGGTTCCTTTTTTCTTTCCTTATCATTCTTTTCTGCAAATTCATCTATTTTCACATTTTCACTTGCAATGATTTTGTTAGATGACTTGTTAAGACATTTATAAGCCTTTCTTTTGGTTGAATACCCTAGGAAGATACCTTCTTCACTTTTGCAGTCAAGTTTTCCATTTCTATCATCCTTAAATATATAACATTGACTACCAAAGATTCAGAAGTAACTTACATTGGGTGTATGACCATACCAAAGCTCATATGGTGTCTTCTTTGTGTCCTTCAATTGTACTTTGTATAGTGTATAGATAGCAGTACTAATAACTTCTCTCCAAAATTTTTGAGAGATGTTTTTCTCAATCATCAATGTTCTTGCACAATCAATAATTGATCTCTTTCTCCTCCCAACAATTCCATTTTGCTGTGGTGTCCTTGGTGTAGAAAGTTGTCTTTTAATTTCATGCTCATTGCAATAGTCAGTGAATTCTTCTGAAGTAAATTCACCTCCTCTATCTGACCTTAATCATTTCAATTTCTTTTCACTTTGTTTTTCAACCATTGCTTTATATCATTTAAACATCTTTAATGCTTCTAATTTATCTTTTAAAAACATGTCTGTCATCATTCTAGAGAAATCATCAACAAAGAGAATGAAATACCTATCTCCATAGTAGCTCTTTGTCCTCATTGGTCCACATAGATCTATATGGACTAATTATAGAATTGCAGTAGATGTATGGGTTTTGCTCTTGAAACTAGACTTTGTCATCTTACCTTTTTGACAATTTTTGCACATGATATGCTTGGGCTTAGTCATCGTCCGTAAGCCTCTGACATTCCTATTGTTTCTTATCTTTATCATGTTTTCAAAGTTCACATGACACAATCTTTTGTGCCACAACAATATGTCTTCATTTCTATCCATCAAACAAGTGGTGTTAGTGTCATCAAGATAGAAAAGATTACCTTTTGTCTACTCACCGGTACCAATCAACCTTCCTGATTCATTGAAGATCTTTGCCTTCTTATTTTCAAATGCTACTCTGTGACCTAAATTGTTCAACTGAGAAACACTTAAAAAATTGTAATTCAGTCCTTTAACCCAGTAAGAATTTTTAGATTTTATTAGGTTATTCAACATTATCGTTCCTTTACCTTCAACTAGACAAGGTGTATCATTACCCAGTCTCACTGAGCCACCATTATAGTATTCAAAAGTCTCAAACTTTTGTTTATCACCGGTCATATGGTGAGTGCAGCCACTATCTATGATCTAGACATCATTTTTACTAACTTTAGATATGAGTGCAGTTGCTACATACCTTTCTTCATCTTCATCTGAATCATCCTTCATGGCTAAAAATACCATCTTGATGTCTTCTTCTGATTTAGTGTCAGTGTCATCAGCTCTGCTCTCATCTAGGTAGCAAGCTTTCTTCCCTTTGTCCTTGTAGTCTTGGGTATCTCTCTTGTCAGATTGTCAATTTCTCCAGTATTCTCTATTTTCACCTTTATCAAACTTCTTCTCTTAAGGTCTATCATTTCCTCTTTCATTCCTTTCGTCAGTCTGGACATCTCGCAACAAAGTATCCAACCTATTTACAATTAAAATATACAAGTGGTAATTTACCTTTGTATCTGCCTTTGCCTCTCTGCAATCTTCTTTCCATTAGTGCTTCAATTTCATCAAGTCCTTGATACTCATTATCACTGTCACTATCATTTCTAACAACATGTTTATGACTTGAGTTACTTATCTTTAGATAATATTTGAATGCAGATTCTATGGATGGTAAGACACTATTGTCAAATTTATTCATCTCAAATGAAATTAGTCTATCAATCAGACTATCTAGAGTAACTGTATTGTTTGCAACTGCTCTCATTTCTTGAATAGTAGAAACTTTAATATCATAAATATGCAATAAGGTTCTTAAGATTTTTCTTACCATTGTCTGCTCTTCAAGTACACCTCCAACTCCTCAGATAGCATTTAATACCTCTTTGATTCTGCAGCTTGTTAGTAATAACTGAGAGGGGGGGGGGGGGGGGGGGGGANGGGGGGGGTGAATCAGTGGCCTCAAAAATTAATCCTTAAATCAACCCTTAAAACTTATAACCACTAATTATGTCTCAAGTTATCTTCTATCCTACAAGATTTATGCCTTGAAATACTTTAATCAATTTTCTACTTGTCAGATTGCTTTGCTAATCTCTCTTCTGTATGATTACCGATAATAAGTTAACTTTTTACCGAAATATAGTAAATATGCAGAGTATACCAATCAATCCAGAAATGCATATGTGAAATGTAAAACAGTAAAGTAATAAACCATAAACACATAACACAAGGATTTTAACATGGAAACCCTATTAAGGGAAAAACCACTGGGACCGGTACACCAAATTTTCACTCTTCTGAAGTGAGCTCTGTTAGGATCCAACCTTGTTAAAGGTTACAAACACACTATTAGGTGTGACCTTGTTAGATGATTTAGAAATAGTTTGTCAACTAGTATCTGGCATCTAATGTTACCATCCTTGAACAAACTCTCTTGGCCTGTCAATAGGTATCGGGCATATCCAATGCTACTTTTGTGATCAAAATTTTTGATACTCATTGGGATGTATCTCAAATGTAAAAGAATTTTAAGTCCTGCTCTGTTAAGAGGCTTTATGCTTCAATGGTTAAATTGAAACACTAATGATCTATTCATACATATAACTTAATTGCATATTTTTAAATCTATTGTAAATCCATTACCTCTCTGATCAATATAATCACTTATACCTTTTCTCCACAATGTTATGCTCTGTGATGCTTGTCTCACTATTCATCGGTGTCTGTAGAATCTAGCTCTTTCCTCAGCTTGTTGATCAGGACTGAATGAAGACTTTCTTCTCCTTCAGATTTTCTATAGCATCTTTTCTCTATTCTCTTGTTCACCGCACACTTTGTAATGAATTGGGTTTGTCTCTATATAGACATGATTTCCCCTTTTCTTAGATTTCTTGATTCTTGGCGTGTTCCATAATTCTCGCCAATATATTTAAATCAAACTCCTGATTTATCTCAAAGAGATCTTCTTTCCAACTGGACAAATCAGCTTTAAATCACTTACTTATCTTCGACTTTATCTGGATGATTAAAATAAGGATAAGTATTTGTTAATTCTATCTTTAGCTTCTTGACAGCTAAGCATTTTGTCATTTTATGAACTCTCTATTCTGTCAGTCAACACTTCAGTTAATCATTGCTGATAATTGACAATTCCATTGGTGTGACTTCAGTTGCTATCGGGATCTCCATCCTTGTCTTCAACGTCGGGCAACATTGAAATTCTTTCCATTGGGTTACTCTGTGTTTTGCTTGTCAGGAAACACTGTAACTCTACTCATCGGTAATGCTGTGCATTAGCTCATTGGGTAACACTGTGACTCTATTCTTTTACTTTGACCGTTAGTGTGCACTCCGTCAGTGTGTGCAGTCACTTAGTGAATACTTGACTTGTATGCATTACTGATAGCATAGTTTTGATTCATTGGTTCTTTGAAGTCTTTTGGCAGTATTACAATGACCATACAGATTATATCAAGTTGACATCAATGAAAATACAATACATTAACTGATTTAATACCTTGCATGATCATCAACTTAATATCTTCAAACATTCAATTAGTTACATGTCATCAATCTCTCCCTTTGGCATTGATGGCAACATACTACATTATCATACTATACTATTACTAATACAATATGAAATATACTATTTCATCAAGCTTTCCTAATGTAACTAATATAAATGTCTGGCTATCAGTAAGCTCAAATAGCTTAGATTTGATTCTTGCACATCTCTTTCTGTCTTCAATCCCTTCACTAGATAGATGTAGAATCTTTCTTTCTCTGATGTGATGTGTTCTCCTCCTATGTCAAACTCTCTCCCTTTAACTATTCTCCTTTCTTGTGATGTGTCTTGTCAGTAATTCTCTTCCTTTTTGTGTTCTCTCCCTTTATTGTTACATATTGTCCCTTTGGATACTTCGATGGCTATGATCTCTTCCTGAGATGATAATGGATAAACTCTCTCCCTTTGACAACAATGCCAAACAAACATCTTTGTAAACATAGATTTTGCAAAACAAGTATTTTGAGAGTAATGTCAAATGGTTCCTTTCTATCCATAATATATTCCTTGAATTTCCCAATCCATCGGTAATAACTCTGGTGCTTGGAGTAGATAAGTACCTTGTTGTATATAGATGTATCATTGAATTCAATCTCTCTACTTGCATCAACATGAATGATATTATGATAATATGCAGGATGATGCAGCCTTCTAGTCATCTTACTGACCAGTAGATAAGGGTCTGACCCCTGGTCTCTGTCTCAAGTATTCAAATGTATCCTTGGGCAGTGGCTTGGTGAAGATATCGGCCAATTGTTCCTTTGATTACACATACTCAAGTATCACTTCCTTTGCCTGAACTTGTTCTCTCAAATAATGATACTTGATGGCAATATTATTTGTTTTAGCATGCATGACTGGATTCTTGGAAATGTTTATTACACTTGTATTATCACAATAGATAATTACTGGTTCCAAAATTTTCATATGCATACCTTCTAGTAACTATTTGACCCATGAAATATTTGAGAAGTTTGCAGCAACATCAACATATTCTGCCTCTGCAATAGATTTAGAGATGCATCCTTACTTATTGCTGATCCATGTGACAAGTTTGTCACCCATAAGGAATGCTCCTCCAGTCGTTCTCTTCCGGTCATCAATATTTCTAGCCCAATCAGCGTCGGTAAAAACCTTAAGTTCAAATTTCCCTTCTCTCTTATACCATAAGCCATATTCCTCGGTATTCTTCAGATATCTTAGGATTCTTTTCACAATATTCATATGTGATTCCCTGGGATTAGTAGAAAATCTAGGAACTATACGTACTGCATGTGCAATATCTAGTCTAGTATGTACAACATACATGAGTTTTCCAATCATTGATCTGTACAATATCTGATTAACCTCTGATGACTTGTCTTCCTTTGTCAGTTTGCATCTAGTTGCCATCAGTGTTCCAACTAGTTTGGACTCTTCCATATTGGATATTTTTAGTACTTCTTTGATGTACTTGGATTGTGTAATGAAAATACCTCCATCTTGTTACATGATCTATAGACCAAGAAAGAAATTGATCTCTCCAAACATAGACATCTCAAACAATTTTCTCATTTCATTTGCAAATGATTTGCATAGCATATCATTGCCTCCAAATATGATGTCATCGACAAATATCTCAACAATCAAAATGTTAGCATCAGTATCTTCCTTCAAATAAAGATTACTATTTTCACTAGTCCTTACAAATCCAATACTTATAAGATAGGAATGAAGTCTTTGATACCAGGCTTGGGGTGCTTTTTTCAATGCATACAGGGCTTTGCATAGTCTACATACCATGTCCCTCTTGTCTAGATCAACAAACCCTTCTAGTTGTTCAATGTATACCTCTTCTTCAAGTATTCCATTTAGGAATGCAGACTTGACATCCATTTGATATACCTTGAATCCTTTACACGCAACATAAGAAAGTAATATTCTCACTCCTTCTAGCCTAGCAACGGGTGCAAAGGTCTCTCCATATTCAATTCCTTCTTCTTTTGCATACCCCTTGCATACTAGTCTTGCTTTATTTCTAGTGACTTCTCCATTCTCATTTAGCTTATTCCTAAATATCCATTTTGTACTAATGACATTCTTGTCATCTAGTATTGGTACAAGTGTCCATGTCTTGTTTTTCTCTATCTGCTCAATCTCTTCATTCATAGCACTTATCCATTTGTCATTATCTAGTGCAACATTGACAAATTTGGGCTCATAATCACAAATAAGACATCTTGTATTTAGAGACTTACTTCTGGTTTTCATACCAGCCTTCTTGTCTCCTATGATCTAGTTCTATGGATGGTTCCTTCTGACATATCTGGAAAGTACAGGTTCAACTCTATGTCTATCAGCTTGATCATCATTTTGTTCTTCATTCTGTTCTCCATCACTTTGTGCATTGATCTTGAGCAATATTCTGATCGTTAGTATTTGTATCCTGATGCTTGGGTGCAATGATCTATTGCTCAGGAGCTCTACATTGTTGGTCGGGTAGAGTTTCAGGTTCCTCATTATAAGTGAACCTATTGTATTCCTCTGGTTCTTTAGTGCTTTCCTTTTCATTCTTCTATGCAAATTCATCTATCTTTACATTTGCACTTTCAACAATTTTGTTAGAGGCTTTATTTAGACATTTATAAGCCTTGCTCTTGGTAGAATACCCTAGAAATATTCCTTCAACACTCTTGGAGTTAAGTTTTCCATTTCTATCATCTTTTAAGATATAACATTGACTGCCAAAATTTTTGAAATAACTTACATTGGGTGTGTAACCATACCATAGCTCATAAGGTGTCTTTTTGGTGTCTTTCTTCAATTGTACTATTCAATGTATAAACAACAGTACTGATAGCTTCTCTCCAAAATATTTGGGTGATGCCTTTCTCTATCATCAGTGTCCTTGCACAATCAACTATGGATCTATTCCTTCTTTCAACAATTCCATTCTGTTGTGGCATTCTTGGTGATGAGACCTGTCTTTTGATTCCATGCTCATTACAAAAGTTAGTGAATTCATCTGAAATAAATTCCCCTCCTCTATCTGACCTTAAGCATTTTAAATCCTTACCACTTTGCTTCTCAACCATTGCCTTATACCATTTAAACATCTTAAATGCTTCTAATTTATCTTTTAGAAAGATGATTTTCATCATTCTAGAGTAATCATCAACAAAGAGAATAAAATATCTATCTCCATAATAACTCTTTTTCCTCATAGGTCCACATAAATCAATATGAACTAATTCTAGAATTGCATCAGATGTATGGGTTTTTCTTTTGAAACTATACTTTGTCCTTTTACCTTTTTGACAATTCTTACACATGATGTTGTTGGGCTTGGTCATCATTGGTAAGCCTCTTACATTTATCTTTTTGCCAATTTTTATCATGTTTTCAAAGTTCACATGACACAATCTTTTGTTCCGCAACCATATGTCTTTGTTTGTAGCAATCAAACAAGTGGTGTTAGTATCATTCAGATAGAATAAGTTACCTTTTGTCTGCTCACCAGTACCAATCAGATTTCTTGATTTATTGAAGATCGTTGCCTTCTTATTTTCAAATGCTACTTTATGACCTGAATTGTTCAACTGAGAGACACTCAATAGATTATAATTCAATCCATTTACCCAATAAGCATTTTCACATTTTATCTAGTTATTCAACATTATAGTTCCTCTACCTTCAACTGGGCAAGGTGTGTCATTACCCATTCTTATTGAACCACCTTTATAGTATTCAAAAGTCTCAAACTTTTTCTTATCACCGGTCATATGGTGAGTGCAACCACTATCTATGATCCAGACATCATTTTTACTAACTTTAGATATGAGTGCAGTTTCTACATACCTTTCTTCATCATCATCTGAATCATCTTTTACTACCACAAACACCATCTCAATGTCTTCATCAAATTCAGTGTTAGTATCATCATCTTTGCATTTTGCTAGGTAACTGGCCTTATTTCCTTTGTCCTTGTAGTCTCAGTTATCTCTTCTTTCTGATTGTCAGTAGCTTATATAATCACCTCTATCAAATTTATTTTCAAATGATCTGTCATTACTTCTATCATCTTTTCTTCTATTAGTACATCTTGCAGCAAAGTGTCTAATCTCTTTACAATCAAAACAAATAAGTGGTAATTTACCTTTGTATTTACCTTTGCCTCTTTGCATTCTTCTAGCCATAAGTGCTTCAATTTCATCAAGATCATCTTCTTCACTTTCACTATCACTATATTTTCTCATAGTGTTTTTATGA
>MU228410.1:626283-647269 GCA_018584345.1 Thuja plicata | reverse complement strand
ATTCTTCTAGCCATAAGTGCTTCAATTTCATCAAGATCATCTTCTTCACTTTCACTATCACTATATTTTCTCATAGTGTTTTTATGACTTGATTTACTTATTCTCATAGAAGTTTTGAATGCAGACTTTATGTTTGGTAAGACACTATTATCAAAGTTATTCATCTCAAATGAAATCAGTCTTCCAATTAAACTATCTAAAGTAACATTGCTATTTGCTACTGCTCTCATTTCTTGAATGGAAGATACTCTAATAGCATAAGTAGGTAGTAAGGTTCTTAGAATTTTACTTACCACTATATCTTCTTCTAGTAAACCTCCAAATCCTCGGATAGCATTGACTACCTCTTTGATTCTTGCATTGTACTGTGTGATTTTTTCACCTTCTTTCATTTTGAGATCATCAAACTTTCCTCTAAGACTTTCTTCCTTGGCTCTCAAAACATTTTTGTCACCACCATGTACAAGCAGCAATTTGTCCCACATCTGCTTTGCGGTCTTGGAGGTTTTGACATCTTCAAATTTAGCATCAGAGAGTGAGGAGGCAAGCTCTATCATCATAAAATTATGCTCATGCTTCTCTCTCATTTTTTCAATTGTTGGTGCTCCTGTGGGCAAAACATATTCAGTATCTAAGTATTGAGTAACATCATTACCAATACCTGATAAGTGGAGTCTTATTCTGCTCTGCCATGAAGCAAAATTATCTTTGTTCAACTTGGGCACATCTCGTTTGTTCATCTTGTGATATTTAGCTTAGGTCTTGAAACCTTCCTTCTAAGCGCACAAGCTCTGATACCAATTGTTAGTAATAACTGAGAGGGGGGGAGGGGGGGGGGGGGGGAANGGGGGGGGTGAATCAGTGGCCTTAAAAATTAATCCTTAAATCAACCCTTAAAACTTATAACCACTAATTATGTCTCAATTTATCTTATGTCCTACAAGATGTATGCCTTGAAATACTTTAATCAATTTTCTACTTGTCAGATTGCTTTGCTAATCTCTCTTCTGTATGATTATTGATAATTAGTTAAATGTTTACCAAAATACAATAAATATGTAGAGTATACTGATCAATGCAAAAATGCATATGTGAAATGTAAAATAGTAAAGTAATAAATTATAAACACATAACACAAGGATTTTAACGTGGAAACCCTGTTAAGGGAAAAACCACTGGGACTAGTACCCCAAATTTTCACTCTTTTAAAGTGAGATCTGTTAGGAGCACACCCTGTAAAAGGTTACAAACACATTGTTAGGTGTGACCTTGTTAGAGGACTTAGAAATAGTTTGTCAACTAGTATCTGGCATCTAATGCTACCATCCTTGAAAAAACTCTCTTGGCCTGTCAATAGGTATCGGGCATATCCAATGCTACTTTTGTGATCAAAATTTTTGATACTTGTTGGGATGTATCTCAATTGTAAAATACTTTTAAGTCTTTCTCGGTTAAGAGGCTTTATGCTTCAATGGTTAAATTGAAACACTAATTATCTATTCATACATACAACTTAATTGCAGATTTTTAGATCTATTGTAAGTTCATTACCTCTCTAATCAATATAATAACTTATAAGTTTGCTCCACAATGTTCTTCTCTATGATGCTTGTCTCATTGTTCGTCGATGTCTATAGAATCTAGCTCTTTCCTCAGCATGTTGATTAGGACTGAATGAACACTTTCTTCTCCTTCAAATTTTCTATAGCATCTTTCCTCTATTCTTTTGTTCACCCCACACTTCATAATGAATGAGGTTTGTCTCTATATAGACATGATTTCCCCTTTTCTTAGCTTTCTTGATTCTTGGTGTATTCCATAATTATCGCCAATAGATTTAAAGCAAACTCCTGATTTATCTCAAAGAGATCTTCTTGCCAACTGGACAAATCAGCTTTAAATCACTTACTTATCTCCGACTTTATCTAGATGATTAAAAAAATGATACGTATCTGTTAATTCTATCTTTATCTTCTTGATAGCTAAGCATTTTTTCATTTTCTAAACTCTCTATTCTATCGGTCAACACTTCAATTAGTCATCGATGATAAATAACTGTTCTGTTAGTGTGACTTCAGTTGTTATCAGGATCTCCATCCTTGTCTTTACAATCAGGCAACACTGAAATTCTTTCTGTCGGGTTACTGTGTGTTTTTCTCGTCAGGCAACACTATAACTCTGCTCATTGGTAATGCTATGCATTAGCTCATCGGGTAACACTGTGACTCTATTCTTTTACACTGACCGTCGGTGTATGTAGTCACTTAGTGAATACTTGACTTGTATGCATTACTAATAGCAGCATTTTGATTCATTGGCTCTTTGAAGTTTTTTGGCAGTATTACAATGAACATATAGATTATATCAAGTTGACATCAATGAAAATAAAATACATTAACTAATTTAATGCCTTGCATGATCATCAACTTAATATCTTCAAAAATTCAATCAGTTACATGTCATCATAGCTATACTGAGTAATGTTTTATCCTTATTTCATCCTTAGGTCATCAAAACTCCCTCTTAGGATTTCTTCCTTTGCTCTGAGTACATTGGCATCTCTGCCATGTACAAGCTTCAACTTATCCCACATTTTCTTAGTAGAGGTGCGGGTTTTGACATCTTCAAACTCAGCATCAGAGAGTGATGATGCAAGTTCTATCATCATGCAGTTATTCTCATGCTTGACTCTTAATTGCTCAAGAGTATGAGGTGCTGTAGGAAACACATATTCAGCATCTAAGTATTGAACAATATCATTTCCAATACCTGATAGGTGGAGTCTTATTCTTCTTTTCCATGATGCAAAATTGTCTTTATTCAACTTGGGAACATCTTGTCTATTCATCTTGTGATCTTTTTCTTGAGCTGTTAAACTCCCTTTCTAAGCACACAAGCTCTAATACCAATTGTTAGTAATAACTGAGAGCGGGGGGGGGGGGGGGGGGGGGGGGGGGGGNGGGGTTGAATCAGTGGCCTCAAAAATATTCCAATAATCAACCCTTAAAACTTAGTACCACAAAATTATACCTCCAGTTATCTTCAGTCCTATAAGATGAATGCCTCCAAATACTTATATCAATTTACAACTGCTCGGAATGCTTTGTAAAACCTTCTACTATAGACCTACCGAATAATAGTATGTCAATTTACCGAAGGATAGTAAATTATCTAGAGTATACTGAGCAATCCACTTAAGTTAAGTGCAAAACACTAAACTAATGACTCATAAACACATTGACACATGGATTTTTAACATGGAAACCCTGTTAAGGGGAAAACCACTTGGGACCGGTAAACCAGAATTTTCACTCTTCTGAAGTGAGCTCAGTGAAGAGCCAACCTTGTTAAGGGTTACAAACACACTGTTAGGTGTGACCTTGTTAGAGGTTTTAAAATTTTAGTCTGTCACTTGATATCAGGCATCTCTATGCTACCATACTTGATCAAACACTCACTTGGCTTGTCAATAGGTATCTAACATCTCATGCTATCTTCATGATCAAACTTTTTGATACTCCATTGGATGTATCTCAATATAGAAAGGATCTTTAAATCCTGCTCAGTTAAGAGACTTTCTGAATCAATGGTTAAACTGAAACAATATGATCTCTTCACATATACAACTTATAAATTTGCAGATTTTCAGATCTATTATAATCTCACAAACTATTCTGATCAATATAACTTTGTTTATACCTTTGCTCCACTTTGATTCTTCTCGGTGATGCTATGCTCTATTTCTCGGTGTCCATAGAATTCTTTAGCTCTTTCCTCAGCTTGTTGATCAAAACTGTATGAAGTTGCTCTTCATTAGTTTCTCTTCAACATCCTCTTTTTCTTTCCTTCACCCACACCAATTCGTAATGAATTGAGTTGTCTCTTAAATAGACATGATATCATTGTTGTTAGGTTCTTGATCTTCTTGATCTTGGCGTAATCCACAATTCTTTCCAATCAGATTTAAAGCAAAACTCCTATTTTATCTCGCTGAGATCTTTTTGCCAATTGGACAAATTAGCGTTAAATCAATCAGTTATCTCTAGCTTATCTTATCGATGAAAAAATGATAACTACCAGTTAACTCTATATTTAGCTCTTCCTGCTAGATATTTTGTCATTTTTGAACTCAAGTTATTTTTGGTTTTAACTCTCTGATAGTGTTGGTCAACACTCCAGCTCTCCTTGGGCTTCTCCGTTGGTTTACACTATGTTTCTGGTCGTCAGGTTTGCTTGTGATTCTACTCATCGGTAATGCTCGTCAGTTTTATTTCTCGGGCCTCACTGTGACTTGGCTGTCGGTGATTTCTATCTGTGGGGTTCCACTGATCATCGATGTTTGTAGTCATAATGTGAATGTTTGTCTTTTATGCATTACATAAAGCATAATCTTTATCTCTTTGATTCTCTAAATTCTTTGACACTTTAATTATAACCGATTAGATTATATCAAGTTGACATCAATGACAGTACAATCCATTAATTGATTTAATGTCTTGCATTATCTTTCTCCATTTTGGTTATCAACTTAATATCTTAAAACATTCAATTAGTTACATGTCATCATGTTTGAGTGATGCTTTTCTCTATCATCAGTGTTCTAGCACAATCAACAATGGATTTGTTTCTTCTCTCAACAATCCCATTTTGTTGTGGTGTTCTTGTTGTAGAAACCTGTCTTTTAATTCCATGCTCATTGCAAAAGTTAGTGAATTCATCATAAATTGATGTAGCCCAAAATACCATTAACAAAAATTATTCAGAAGATACACAACAAAATGCTACAGAATTTGAATTCTTCATTAACTTCTCCAACTTACTCTACCTCTAGAATGAAATAAAACTCCTACTTAATACAATTGCAAAAATTACCATATTTGGCAGGTTTTTAGGAAAAATAAAATTTTCCATTTTTGGTAATTTTTAAAACTCATCCTATGAATCCCGATTTTTCCCAAGAAAAGCTCCCAACTAAGGCAAGTCAAATTGCCAACTAATCCACAAAATCAGAAACATGATTTCAGATTTATTACAAAAGCAAAACTCAAAAAACTGGAAAGAAAAAGAAAAAGCCAATTTTGGAGGTCAAGATGAAATTTCAGGCTCTCGAAAAATGGTTGAAACGGCCACCAACAGAGCTTGAAATTTCATCTTGACCTCCAAAATTGGCTTTTTCTTTTTCTTTCCAGTTTTTTGAGTTTTGTTTTTGTAATAAATCTGAAATTATATTTCTGATTTCGTGGATTAGTTGGCAATTTGACTTGTCTTAGTTGGGAGCTTTTCTTGGGAAAAATCAGGATTCATAAGATGAGTTATAAAAATTATCAAAAATGGAAAAATCTATTTTTCCCAAAAACCTGTCAAATATGGTAATTTTCAGAATTGTATTAAGTAGGAGTTTTATTTCATTGTAGAGGCAGAGTAAGTTGGAGAAGTTAATGAAGAATTCGAATTCTGTAGCATTTTGTTGTGTATCTTCTGAATAATTTCTGTTAATGGTATTTTGGGCTACATCAAAAATAAATTCTCCTCCTCTATCTGATCTTAAGTATTTCAATTCCTTACCACTTTTTTTTTCTACCATAGCTTTATACCATTTAAACATCTTGAATGCTTCTGATTTTTCTTTTAAGAACATAACTGTCATAATTCTAGAATAATCATCAACAAAGAGAATGAAATATCTATCACTATAGTAACTCTTTGTTCTCATGGGTCTACATAGATCAGTGTGGACTAATTCTAGAATAGCATTAGATGTATGGGTTTTTCTCTTGAAACTAGACTTTATGATTTTACCTTTTTGACAATTCTTACACATGGTATGGTCGGGCTTTGACATGATCGGTAAGCCTCTTACTTTCCTTTTATTACTTATCTTAATCATGTTGTCAAAATTCACATGACATAATCTCTTATGCCAAAACCATATGTATTCATTTCTAGCCATTAAACAAGTGGTGTTAATATCATCAAGATAGAATAGGTTACCTTTTGTCTGTTCACCAGTTCCGATCAACCTTCCTGATTCATTAAATATTTTTGCCTTTTTGTTCTCAAATGCTACTTGGTGACCTGTGTTATTCAGTTGTGAAACACTCAATAGATTATAGTTAAGTCCTTTTACCCAGTATGCATTTTCACATCTGATCATATTATTTAGCATTATGGATCCTTTACCTTCAACTAGACAAGGTGTGTCATTACCCATTGTTACTAATCCACCATTGTAATACTCAAAAGTTTCAAAATTTTGTTTATCACCGGTCATGTGGTGAGTGCAGCCACTATCTATAATCCAGACATCATTCTTACTAACCTTAGATATGAGTGCAGTCTCAACATACCTTTCTTCTTCGTCTGAATCATCCTTCATGGATACAAATACCATCTTAATGTCTTCATCAGATTCGGTGTCAGTATCTCTAGCTCTGTTCTCAGCCAGGTAACAAGCTTTCTTCACTTTGTCCTTGTAGTCTTGGGTATCTCTTCTGTCAGATTGTCAATTTTTTCACTAATCTCTGTTATCACTTCTATCAAACTTCTTTTCATATGATCTTTCATTACTTCTATAATCTTTTCTTTTATTAGGACATCTAGCAGCAGAATGTCCAATCTCTTTACAATTAAAACATACAAGTGTTAATTTACCTTTGTATCTACCTTTTCCTCTCTACAATATTCTAGCCATTAGTGCTTTAATATCATCAAGATCTTGGTCATCACTATCACTTTCACTATCATTTCTCATAGTGTGTTTATGACTTGACTTACTTATTTTCAACGAAGATTTGAATGCAGACTCAATAGATGGTAAGACACTATTATCAAGGTTATTCATTTCAAATGAAATCAGTCTACCAACCAAACTATCTAGAGTTACATTATTGTTTTCTACTGCTCTCATTTCTTGTATAGCAGATACTCTAATAGCATATACGGGCAGTAAGGTTCTTATAATTTTACTTACCACTATTTCTTCTTCAAGTACAGCTCCAACTCCCCAGATAGCATTGACTACCTATTTTATTATGTAGCTATACTGAGTGATATTTTATCCTTCTCTCATTCTTAGGTCATTAAATTTACCTCTTAGGCTTTCTTCCTTACCTCTTAGTACATTAGCATCTCCTCCATGTACTAGCTTCAATTTGTCCCACATTTTCTTTGCAGAGGTGCAAGTTTTGACATCTTCAAATTCAACATTGGAGAGTGAGGAAGCAAGTTCTATCATCATAGAATTATGCTCATGTTTTGTCTTAATTTCTCAAGTGTGTGAGGTCCTATAGGCAACACATATTCAGTATCTAAGTATTGAGTAACATCATTTCCAATACCTGATAGGTGGATTCTTATCATGCTTTTCCATGATGCAAAGTTGTCCTTTTTCAACTTAGGCACATCACATTTGCTCATCTTGTGACTTTTCTTAGGTCTTGAAACCTTCCTTCTAAGCACACAAGCTCTGATACCAATTTTTAGAATAACTAAGAGGGGGGGGGGGGGGGGGAATCNCTAAGAGGGGGGGGGGGGGGGTGAATCAGTGGCCTAAAAAATATTCCAATAAATTAACGCAAAAAATTATTACCATAATTATAAGCCTCTAGTTATCTTCAGTCCTACAATATGTATGCCTTGAAATAATCTTATCAAATAACTACTGCTCAGAGTTCACTGTTAAAACTTATTGTTAATCTTTACCGATTAGCAGTTTATCATTTACCGAAATACAGTAAATAAATTAATGTATACTGATCAATCCTATTTTAGTAATGTGTAAAGAAAAACATGAAAGCAATGACTCATAAACACATTTGACACATGGATTTTTAATGTGGAAACCCTGTTAAGTGGAAAACCACTTGGGACCGGTAACCCAAAATTTTCACTCTTCTGAAGTGAGCTCGGTGAAGAGCCAACCTAGTTAAAGGTTACAAACACATGGTTAAGTGTGACCTTGTTAGAGGATTTATCACTAACAGTCAATCAAATGATTTATAACATTTCACTATGCTATCTTCATGAATTAACCTTTTGATACTCCTTGGGATGTATCTCAATATATAAAGGATTTGTTTAGATCCTTCTCGGTTAAGAGACTTTCTGGATCAATGGTTAAACTGAAATAGTATATGATTTGTTCATATAAAAAAATTAATCTTGTAGATGTTCAAATCTACTGTAATCTCATAATACCTTTCTGATCAATGTTTCTCTTCAATACATTTTCTCCACTTCTTTTTTCTCGTTGATGCTGTGCTTCTCTGTTGCTCGGTGTCCGCAGAAATATTTAGCTTTGTTCTTTAGTTTGATTGATCAGGACTGTATGAAGTCTTCCTTCACTAGTATTCTCTTCAACATCCTCTTCTCTATTCACTCCCCTAATTCTTAATGAATTAGCTTGTCTCTTTATAGACATGATATCACCATTTCTAATTCCTTGACTTTCTTGTTCTTGGCATGATCCACAATTCTCACATTTCTTGCTTTAAATCTTTACTTCAATTTTATCCCGTAGATTTCTCTTAGACATCTACAATAAAACAGCTTTAAAACTCTTGGTTATCTCTAGCGTTTAACTTGTTGATGAAAACAATGTAAATAACCAGTTAAGTCCTTCTTTAGCTCTTGCCAGCTAAGTCTTTTTTCATTTCTAAAATTCAGTGTTTAACTCCTTTTTAGCTTTAGCCTAGACTTCAGTTGTCCTCGAGAATCTCTCTCCTTCAGGGTTGTCTATCCATTGGGTAACACTATGATTCTGCTCGATAGTAATGCTTGCTCGGGTTTCTTTCTTGGGTATCATTGTGACTTTCCTCTTGGGGTTCTCTATCTGTCGAGGTGCACTGTCCATCGGTGTTTGTTGTCACTTAGCGCATACTGGAATTTTATGAATTACTGATAGCATAACCTTTATCTCTATGGTTCTTTGAGGTCTTTGACAATATGTATATAACCAATCAGATTATATCAAGTTGACATCAATGACAATACAATACATTAACTAATTTAATGCCTTGGATTAACTTTCTACAACTTGTTTATCATCAACTTAACATATTCAAACATTCAATCAGTTATGGTTTATTATATTCTACAACAAAGGGAGAGACATAAGTAGAAGACATAATTGCTACACCTATTCATTGAAGGGAATGAAGAGCACTATGCAAGAATCAAATCTAAGATAGAAGAACTTACCGAGAGTTAGATATTTGAATTGGTTGTACAACAATAAGTTTGGTATGTTATGGAATATTTCATATTGTGTTGATAGTATGTTTCCATCAATGCAAAAGGGAGAGATTGATGAACTATAACTGATTGAATGTTTGAAGATGATAAGTTGATGATGATCGAGCTGCAGAAAGTAAATGTAAGATATTAAATCAGTTAATGTATTGTATTGTAATTGATGTAAACTTAATATGTTATAATTACTCATACACATATTGTCATAACACTTGATGATCTAAAGAGACAAATTTTTTGTCGTCGGTAACCGAGTGATAGGGTTACCCGAGAATAGTGAACCCTGAGCAGTTCACAGTGTTTCCTAACAGACAGTCAACAACGATGGATAATGTTACTCGAGAGACACAGTGGTAACCAAGAAAAGTGTTACCCGAGATCAGTAGTACTCGCGCAAGTGTTACTGAGAAAACTAAGAGTTGATGACCGAAATCAACTGGAGTTAGAAAACGACAAAACTACTTAGCTGGTAGAGCTATATTTAGAGTTAACTCATCGATTGCTTTATTTTCATCGACCAGTTGAACTAAGGATAAGAAGAAAATTTAAAGATAGTTTTATTCATAGCTGTCAAGGAGAAATCTACAAAATAAAACGAAAGCAAAGATTTAAAGATCAAAGAAATGGATGGCGGGATTTGTGGATCAAGCTGCAATCTACGTCAAGAACAAGAAAGAAAAGCAGATTGAGTGGCTAATCATGTCTATATAAAGAGACAAGGAATTGATTATAAAGAAGGAATGCTAAATATAATTATGGTGAAGATAAAATTCTTCATGCAGATCTAATCATACAGGCTAAGGAACATAGCCAAAGAAATTTTGCAGACACTGAGCATCAGAAGCAAGAGAATTCACCGAATAGAAAGGAAGAAAGAAGGGGCGAAAAGGAATTAAAGAGAACATTGATCAGAGAGGTATTATGGACTAACAATAGATCTGAAAATCTGCAAGTTAAAGTTGTATTATTGAACAGATCATTTATTGTTTTAGTTTAACCATTGATTCAGAAAATCTCTTAACCGAGTGGGATTTAACCATCCTTATTGTATTAAAATACTCAAGAGTATAAAAAGGTTTTCATGTTGATAGCATAGTTAATTCTAGGTCAAATGATAAAATCTTAGTTTTGAATCCTCTAACAAGGTCACACTTAACAATATGTTTGTAACCTTTAACAGGGTTGGCTCTTCACTGAGCTCACTTCAGAAGAGTGAAAATTTTGGGTTACCGGTCCCAAGTGGTTTTTCCCTTAACAAGGAGTCCACATTAAAAATACATGTGTCAAATGTGTATATGGTTCATTGCTTTGATGTTTTGCTTTACTTATTACTAAAACAGGATTGGTCGGTAAACACTAAGTTTAATTGTTGCTACTCGGTAAAGGCTAGAAAAAGATAAACAATATATTCACCGAGTAGTTTATATTTGCTATAATTACATAAGGCATACATCTTGAAGGACTGAAAGATAACTAGAGGATGTTATATTTGTGATATAAGTTTTGGTTGGATTATTGGAATTATTTATGAGGCCACTGATTCATCCCCCTCTCAGTTATTCTAATAGTATGTTGGGTTAGGGTGACAGATAGTGTTACTCTGATTGTTAACAACATTTAAACATGATAAAAAGAAATGTGCATAAGATAGATACATAAAAGAAACTCTTTAACAACATTGATATGAAAAATGAACAAAAAAACCTTCAAGATTGAACTTGTCCACTTGGGTTCATAGTTAAAAAACCTGACAAGTGTTTCTATAAAAGAAATTATAAAAACCCTTAAGTAATCCTAGACAAAAACATACTTTCATAAAAAATAATATTACTTAAGCGTTAAAAAACTACAAACTAGTTTTTCTATATGATAACAAAAACTACAGATAACAAGAGCGAATTCAAGAGAAGAGTACACCTAGTAAATGACACATGCTATAAAAAATATTCAAGATCCCACATATCGTGCCTTCTGAATTATTCATAATCTCAACTGTTATCAAGCTTCCTTCTCAACCATAATTACTATGGCAACCATGTAAGAAAATTGTAACGATACTTTTGAAATGTCATGCCCTAACGAGAAGAGCCCTAGGTCAAAAGAGCTAGGCTTTCCAAAGATGAAACCTTAAGGATGCTTCAAAGAAAATATGATGTAAATGAAAACTTTACTGCTCTTTCATGCCATAAGTTAAGGCATGTTAATTAAGACATATCACATCTCATTAATGCTCCACTTTACACATAACATAACCTTAGCACCTAGTGCTAAGTTTTTTTTTATCACAACATTTTTCAAGCATAGCCAGATTAAAAGGGATGCTTTAAAATTAATTATTTAAAATGCATTGGTCACTTTTAGTGACATTAAATAATAACAATACAAACTTAATACCACCTCAAAATAATGCTTATAATACATGTTGCTTTTCATCATAGATATGTATTACTATAATATATCCCTGTATGTATTTTCACATAAACTTGATTGTCCAATAATTCTCAATATGAAGGTGTCATTTGTAATGAAAAAATCTATTCAACTTACTCACTTATATAAATAACTTGATCATTCATATTCGAACTTTGTCAAACTAAAAATGTATCCATAATAGATCTCCTGATTGGAATGAATATGCAATGATACCGATACTAAAAAGATGAATGATACTAAAGGTTCTATAGTGTTCACTAATCATGATGCAATACCAAAACCAAAAACTACTAATTGATCTCAACTAAATGCACTAATACACTGGTTGATCCAAACTGAATCTAGTAGTCACAAGAGTATTATGCAAATAAAACTTGCAAACTTAATATGTCAAAGATGATGCAAAATGGTCATAAGATGATTATGAAAACTGATCACAATACTACCATCACCATAATTATTATGAAAACTTATCATAATACTACCATCATCATAATACTACCATACTATTAGTGTGTTTGTCAACAAGAACAACAAAGGTGAGGAGCAACAAGTACGTGCATTCATGGCATACTAAAGAATAACCCTATTTTTAAAAAATATTTCCACAAAATCCTTTTTTGTTACCCCCCTCCAATACCCATCCAATACCCCTTGCACCCCTTTTCCTATATAAAACCGCCCCCTCCACCCCACAATTTTGCTCATTCTTAAACCTCCCTATATGAACACATGCGATATGATAGTGCCCCATCAATGAAGCCCTTGAGCATATAACTCCATGGAAGATAATGTAAATAATGTACACTTAAGCAAGCTTATCTCCCAAAACTAAAAAGTCCATGAGAAAATATACTATGAAATATTCTATGCTAACAATTTGATGTATAAATATTATATATTATAATGAAGGGATTTGAGTTTATTTAAATCTTATGGAGCACACTCAAATTTATTATTAATAACATTATATAATAGTGAAGAAATAGAATGTAAAGATTATCTAATAAATAATTTAAGAGTCTTAACTAAATTTATTATTAATAGCATTATATAATAGTGAAGAAATAGAATGTATAGATTATCTAATAAATAATTTAGGAGTCTTAACTATATGGATTAACCATATTAATAGATAATAGATCAAAATAATATCTTTGTAAAAAATAAGCATTGAATTAATTATTCTTTGGTAGCAAGGTAACATGAGTTCAGAGATATTTACATCTCACCCTAAAATTGAGGTAATCAATATCTAAAAAATTCATTTCTTATGTACATTTAGATAACCTCACAAAACTTAATACATGATTTTATATAAATAATTATGTAATGACATTATAATATTAAACTAATAACGTATCATTTTTTAAAGGGAATTGATGACAATCCATCAATCTTCTAGATACTAAATATCCTACTATCTCATTCTAGTAGGATCTATATGCATCTTAATAGTAATGATCTTTGTTACCTTTAATCATATATTAGACAAAATTAAAAAATCTTTTATATATTCAATCATACTCATACAAAGTTAATTCATATCTTAAACATAGATTAATTTTGGATGACTATTACTAGTCCTACATATATAAATTAAAAATGTGAACTAAAATAAGGTGTTCTATATCACTAATTTGATAATACAAATATATTGGTTGGACCTTGGGAGAAAAGTAATTATGAAGAATATATTTCTACTCAACCACCCTCACATTGGGATATGAAGCTTCATAAGGGTGGAGATAAGGTGGATAACCATTTGAGTATCCTCTTGAGTATAGATTCAATCGTCTAATGTAATAAATATTAATTCTTGTTAGTTCCTTTTCAATATTGTGCCTTACAAGCTTGAAGCTCTACTCATAATCTTGACCCACTTTACAAAATTTACTTACTAAAAATACCTCTTAATTTGAAGCTCTACTCATAATCTTGATCCACTTTTCAAATTTTAGTTACTAAAAATACCTCTTAATTTAACTCCCTATGATGTCAATTTTAAGCTTTATTAGATTTTATTTTCTTTATTTAGAAGACAACAATAATTACATCATGATCAAGCTTGTGTAAGTGTATAAGGAAACACCTTGAATATTAAGCTAAGGCTATGTAGTTGTGACTCAAATAGTCATCTAATTATGCACTTATAAACAACCATCATAAAGTAAATTAAATATACCAAGATGATCATCATTCATAATAACAATACTATGGAGGTTCAATATCCATTAATGAGTCACTATGCTATAGGTCGAAACCTCATAAATGATAAAACATTTAGATTTAATTTGATCACTTATGACCTACGATACCCTTTCTACCCTTTCAGGGAATCTTCCTTATTCTATCTCACACATAAATGTGCATGGACTAGAAAAGGTATACCTCGTTTAATCTAATTTTGAATCTAAAATTTAGAATATAGAACACATACATGGACTACAAAAAAAAAACCATTTCTAGATTATTTTAACCAACTTAACATTATATTCTCAATAGAATTTCACATTTAGGACATGAGTATTATATTTGAACTCCAATCTACTACCAAGGCACATTATACCTTAGGAAGGTCCTCTAAAACATTTTTCAACATTTTTTCTCTAATCCACTAAACTCTTTTATTTGTTCACAATATTCTTCGACATAAACATCACATTATTAGTAATTTTGAATTCTAATATTATCTAGATCCTTACATAATATTTATGTATAAATATCTTTTAAAACTATTGGGTTTTTATTGTTTGTTTTCTTGTCCATTTTCTCTTTTTTTTTGATTAAGTTTCTAACTCCTCTCTTTTACCTTTTTTGTTTATTATTTTTTGTCCTTGTAATTATCATTGTCTTTCTCCCCTTTCTCTTTTTCTCTCCCCTTCCAATTCCCCCATCTTTTTAAAAGGCCTAGGTTTGAAACTTTTCTATTTTCCTTGTTATTTCTCTCTATCATCTTGATGATGGATCACAGAATGTGATATAAAACATTAATGTAAAAGTGCTCACACAATAAAATCTAGAAATAACATATACATAAATTATTAATTAGTTTGGTGGTTCTTTAAATCAATTAAAATTTCCTAAGATTTCCTCCAAGATATGAAATTATTCCATTCTTCATTGATGTCAATAAATTTAACTTTTTTTTAAAATTTTTCTTGTTGTGTATCCTTTAGTCATAAATCTAAGTAATAGATGTGATTGTTATCTTTTTATGCAGATATATTTTATCTTAAATAAAATCACTTTTGCCCTAGCACATCATTCTTAAGCTTTGTTGTTGATGTCAAGATGTATAAAATAGATTATTCATGTTCTTAACGACTGATAACATATGGTGTTTTTATACCTCCTAGGCTAGCCGAGTAATGAATTATTACTAGTCACCCAAAGATACAATGAATCGATATATAGCCCATTCAAATATATTGGTTTATTGTATGTTAACAATTAATTGTCCTTAGAAGATAATTGTTGAAGAATCACGCTCACAAAATATAATGTACAAGGATTTGAAATATGGATAAAATACTAATCTTAAATTTTAAGTATATCTTCAATAATATAAAAATATTTCTAAGTGATGTTTTTTTAGTTTTCATGATTTCAACTTTATTATCATGAATATTGCTTATCTTATCTTATATTAGTTTAAAATATAAAATAAATATACCATTTTTATCCTATATAATATGAGTTTAGAAATAAGATTTTAATCTCTTAAAAAAATATGCACGATTCAAGATTGATCTAATGTGGCATTATCAATCCTTATCAAAAGAAATATAATCAATCACTGAGGTCAACAATAGTTTATCTTTCTTATTAAATTAAAGTTTGTATGAAGGATTTTAAACATATTACTAATTCAAGGAAAAATAAATAACGGGGTATTAATTAGTAAATGAATGTTTATTATCATTGAATTAAAAAGTATGACCCTTTATGAGCCTCTTTAGATCTATATTTATTTTAAAATATATACAATTAAGTTTCAACCATTCAAATAAAATTTCATCCCCTTGAATAACCTTTGCATACAAATTGTATCATGAAGAAAATATTTAGTATGTGTCCTTTATAACCTTTAAATATTTTGGCAGGATTATAACAAACATAACAAAAATTTGTAGTCCTTGTCTCTAAATCAACTTGTGAAAGAAAATTCCAAAACACACCCAGTTTGCACGGTATATTTTATAATTACCCAATTTTTTTTATCAAGATAAGATGTGGTTTTGATAGGGCCCAAATCCCGGAATAGAACTAGAAGGTTACCAAAGGAGTAATTAGGGCAAAAAAAAAACTAACAAAATATCAAACCAAGAACAACAACTATGGATAGCACAACAATCTTGCAAGAACAAAAAGAAAAAGATGAACAAAGAGAAAAAAACCCTAAACTAACAGGGAATCCCCAAAAAATCAATTGAAATCCAAGTTGGAACCCAACTTAATCCTTAGAGGCATCATCTTGGAGGGAGGAACCTTTAAAGAATTACTTTTCTTCCTAAGTTGTACAATAATATAGGAAGCACCATCATCACAAATTAAAATCTTAGGTGCAGGGGAATAGACACACACACGCTAAACTAATCATATTCCATCCAAATGGGAACAAGATAAAGAGGGAGTGAGTTCTTTGACTTGAGACTAAATATCAAGAACAACCAAAGGAAGAGGCAAATCATAAAAGCCACGGGGAGTCACCAGGACAACATAAGAGGACACATCCTCTTGGGTGTCATGCCACACTGAAGAGGGAGGATGAGGCACCAAACTAGTATAATCATCATCATAACAATCAATTGAGTTATCTTGGAATACCATAAAATGGTTAAGGAGACCATTTTTATACTAGGTAGAGGAAGACGTCAAACAAGAGCTACACCAACTAGTAGAGGCCAAGTGCCCAATAGAAAAAAAACAATGCCTATAGTAAAAATGAATTCCCTCATAATTAATCATCTTATACTAGGGGTGCTCATTAACTTGGATAACAATTTCACTAGGAAAAGCCTTTGATAGGTCAATATGAACAAGGATTTGAGAAAAGGAAGTACGAGAGAAATTAATAGTTTTTAAGTCCACTTTTAGAAAATGACCAGATAATTTCCAATACCTTTATAAGAAATTCTACAAAAAATGGTAGAGTAATATTAGATAATATGACCAAAATATAAAAAACATCAATACTCTTCATTAAATAATAAAGTATAGTGTCCAGGGATGAAGAGAGGAGGGTTGAGAACCCCATTTTCAATCCCAAATACCTAGAACAATTTGACAATCCTTAAAAGAGGAGAAAAAACATCAAAGATCCCACAAGAGTACGGGTAAATTTTCATCTTACCCTTGATCACAAGAGTCTAGTGAGCCAAAATCCACTGATGTAGGTTAATAAGTATCGCCTAGAAATGAAAGAATGTGCAATCAAAATTTTTCTTTAAAAAGTGATATATTATCAGCCATTGCCTTGCCTAAAATAATAAAAAGAGTAGTTGAGGCACAAGGAAGACATTTCTGAGTAGCACCAACTAGATTCACTAATCAACAAAAGGAGGCCCTTAATGAAAAAGCAGTCATCTTGTGAGCATACTCTACATCTCATTTAAAATTATTGATACATTTTTCAGTAATCACAATAAAAAATTTGTGTTCCTCTTTAAATATTATGTATTTAAGTTTCGTGTTTTAGGGCCATGAGTATAATACTTTACAAGAAGTTTAGAATTTAGAGTATTAGTATAGCCAATCATTGGATACCTTGAATAGTTACTATTTAGAGAAGAAGTGATTATGATTTATTATGAAGATGATGAATTGGATGCCTTGCCAAGTTTTCTTGAGCATGATCAATAGATGGATGGGATTGAAAATTTTCATAACCCTAACCGATAGATTCATGTTTTGTAGGATTTTTTTAGCGACTCTTTTAGACTTAGTCGGACACTCCTCGACTTAATTCAACTTATTTAGATATGATTTTAAGCATATTTGTCATTATTTTCTTTATGGATGATTCCCATTTCGGAAGTCTTAAGTTGATGTTATGTTATATGTGTGTGGTGAAAAGTTGACACACTTCTACGAGTCATTATATTCAAGATTGCTCAAGAATGAGGTCTCAAATGGCGACTCATAGCTCCTTATTCATGGAGTGCAAGGGTTTGTAATGGAGGCCCTCAGTTTAGACCTAGTTATGCCCATGCAAATAAACCATGAAATGATAGATTCAAAGAGGAAGAGCAAGAATGCTAGTCTCCATGATCACCAAATATGCATTGAAAATGAGAATGAAAACTATTCTATATGATAACAATGCATGGAAGGAAACTAATCTATGAAAGGAAAATATGCAAGATTAATCTATGAAAGGAAATATGCAAGCTTAATCTATTGAAAGGAAATATGAATCTACTCTAAATGAATTTCCATGGATGCATGAGATAAGAAGACAAGAAGAAGATAAGTTGCATGGCTCAAGCTCAAATGCTCAAACTCTCCTCCAAAATTGCTCTCCAAACTTGCAGCATAACAATAACATAAAAAACCCTCTCTCAAATGAGAAGGAGAGGGATCCTTATATAGGGAAGTGTGGAGAGGAAAGCATCCTCAAGAGAAATGTGAGATAAATCCCTAAAAGGCAAGTAAGTGGGAAAAGGCCCACCACTTAGGAATATGTGTAGAGAAAAGGAATTTTATTTATTTTTTATTTAATTTATTTCCTTTTTTTATCACAAAGAGGGATTTTATTTATTTAATTAAAAGAGGGATTTTATTTTAATTAAATAAGATTATTTTATTTAATTAAAAGAGAGATTTTAATTAAATAAGATAAGATTATTTAATTAAGAGAGATTTTAATTAAATAAGATAAGATTATTTAATTAAAAGAGAGATTTTCTTTTAATTAAATAAGATTATTTTAGTTAATAAAAAGGGATGTTTACTTTTAATTAAATAAGATTATTGATGAAATGATCAAACCTTAGGAAATATTGAAATGATTGAATTAATTACGATTTGATCAAGGAAATTGATTTGAATTGAAAATGTTGCAAAGCATTGATTTAGGAAATAGATAAATTGACTTTGTCATTTGATAAATTGAAGAATGGGGGCCCATAGTCTAGGCGACCATTTTAGGGTGCATACATTTGCCCCTCTTTGAATAATGTGTGATCTTTATGGGAACACATGTAGTCAAAGAATGCAGTTGAAGTGTGAGATCGATTTGAGATCACAAAACAACCCAGATGTGTGATCGATGGATGAGAACACATCAGGACAAAGATAAGCTGTTTGAAAAAAAGACAAGGTCAACACCCCTGTAAATAGGTAATTGACATGTCCAAGATAATAATCTCAAGAAAGGTTGCCCCAAGTAGAGCAATTGATAGGATTGATAAAGCTGAATCAAGGATTGAAGTTTGATAGGTACTGCCCCCTCGTGATCGAAATTGAAATGAGATAGAGGAGAAACAACAAATTGATAAATTTGATCAAATTGAACTAAAGATAAGGTTCTTGATGTAAGATGAAAGATATAAGGATCACATAACCAAGGTAGATCATCAAGCCCAAAATATTATTCCCCAAGGTTGAATTAGAAGAAAAGAAGTGGGGTGAAAGCGAATGGAAGATAGAAGTTTGGAAGAGGTGGAAAGAAATGGAGAGAAGAAAGAGAATTTGCTTGAAGAGAGAGAATGCCCCAAATTCAATAAACTATTTAAGATATAAATTTTTTCTTGAGATCATGAAAGAAGATAAAGAAATGAAGATCAAACACGACCACAGTTGATGAAAAGTTCACAAGAAAGATGAAGGAAACCCTCTCAAACTCATAATACAGCCTAAAAATGCAAATTAACATGAAGTCTAACAATGCAAGCTACATGAAAATGCAAAGGTGTACTTGCAATAGAGAAAATATAACATAGGACTTTGTGTTCATCATTCATTAGAGAATCTTAAGGAACTTATTTTCATCATTGGGCCATTATTAACGGACATCAAAAAATCACACAATCATCACCAGTCACAAGTGCAACTATGAAGATATGAATGTGATTAATATCGGATTGGAATGTGGAAAGATTATAACATAAGAATCAAAGACATAAAGGTCTAGATGACTTTGATGTTAGCTTACCCGATTTAATGTAGCAAAACCACGCTCACATCAGGGCATAGATGCCAGGATGACCATAAGAACGATTGTATGAAAATAGTCAAGGATGATGCCTCAAATTTCTGAAGTGTTTCAAGGGAACAAAAAGAGACACTCAAGAGTTTCAAGACCACACCCACAAGTAGAAAGAAAATAAAAATATGCCCCAAGTCCTCTAGCTATGCATCCCGTAGAGAATTATTAGACAAGGGCACTCAACGAAAATCAATAACAATCAGCACACAAAGAAAAGATCATAACATAGCTCAAGCATTAAGTGTTGTGTTTAAAAATTTAAGTGTGTTAATTGATACTGAGTTCTGAGGATAAGGATCGAATGCTTGCAAGCAGGTAAGATCACATGACAAAACTGGGTAAGACCAAAATGATAAGTGTTGAAAAACACTCGATGTCAGGGGTTGTATTTAAAAATACAGTTGGGGTGGTGTTGAAAAACACCATTTATGAGACGTCCTAAGGACTAACATATCCAAGAGACCAAAGCTAACATAGTTATGCCCCCTAGAAAAAGACAAAGACCAATTCCAGACCAAGGCAACAAGGACAAGGCATGATGGAGAAAGGCTAAGTGTCGAGGACATGCGCTACAAAACAAGGGTGCAAAGGCCTCAAGTAGCACCCATTTCCAGGTTTTCACCACTTGGATTTTATCACAATTTTTCACTACCAAGGCGCCTGTTTCCAGGTTTTCACCAAGGCACTTTTTCTATTTTTTTTGAATTTTTGAATTTTTTGAATTTTTCGTATATATTTTATATAATTTTTTTAGTGATACATCAAAGCGCCTATTGCTAGGTTTTCGCTAAGATGATCATTTTTTCAGGACATTTTCTAATTTTTAGAATTTTTGACAATATATCATTTTTTTGGATTTTTTCAGGATCAATAATTATGTACAAAGGATGCCCCCAGATAGAATGGGAATCATGGATAGAACTTCATCAGGTGCAAGACATTGATAGGATTAGGGAGCTTGTCGTTACATCACTAGTTAGCCCTATTTCAGTTGTGTCAGCAAGTCCTACCTTATCAACCATAGTAACTACATCTAAGGATAAGGAAGTAAGTACAGAAGTAAGCACTAAGACACCATTTAAACTTCTGCTT
>MU228410.1:586293-624156 GCA_018584345.1 Thuja plicata | reverse complement strand
TTGCAGTAGATTAGATGAATGAATGGCTATAGAATATAAAAGTGCAGAAATACTTTAAAGTTTTAAGTGTTACTGATTCACCCCTCCCCTCTCAGTAACTCTGTTAGTCCTGAATATTTCCAACAACTTCTCTCCCTCTGTTGTAGACAGTAAATAAGCACCTGACCGAAAATCTGATGTAATGATGTAAAGTACAAGTCAATTAGGTTCAAATTTTCCCTTTTGATCTCTATGCTGTTGATTCTTAGGATTTTCACATAGGACAAGAGCTCCCACTTGGAATTCTCTAGGGTGAACTTTTTTGTTGAAGGCTTTGGACATGCGCTTTTGATAAACCCTCATATGGTCAAATGACACTTTACATTTTTCATCTAGAAGTTCTAACTCTTGAAGTCTTCTGGAGCGGTAGTCTTCATCTGTAACTAGGCCTTTGAGGGAAACTCTAAGTGAAGGAATCTCAACCTCCAAAGGCAACACTACCTCAGCGCCATATGCAAGGGCAAAAGGAGTAGCCCTAGTAGGAGTATGAATACTCATTCTATAGTCCCACAAAGCCAGATTTATCTGTAAGTGCCAATCTCTACCATTCTTACAAGCTGTTCTATGTAGGATTTAAGAATGGTTTTGTTTGATGCCTCTACTTGACCATTTCCTTATGGGAAGTAAATGGAGGACCAATGTTGTTTAATCTTAAATTTATTGCAGAGTTGTTTAAGGTTCTTATTTTTGAACTGGCCTCCGTTGTTAGTAATAATCTCGGAAGGCACTCCATATTGACAAATGATATGGTTAAGAATGAATAGAGAGACTGTCTTGCCCGAGGCAATTGAAAGTGGGACAACTTCTACCCATTCAGTGAAGTAATCAGTAGCAGTGATAAAAAAATTGTGTCCACCTGATGAGTTGGGATGAATCTTCCCAACAAGATCAAAGGCCTAGTGCTGAAATGGCCAATGAGATATAGAAGGAATGAGCTCCCTGCTTGGAGCATGTATCTGGTTACCATGTTTCTGACACTTTTCACATGACTTTGAAAAATCTACTACATCAATTTGCATCAAAGGCCAATAGTACCCCACCCTAAGCAACCTTTGGTCCATGGCAAAACCATTGGAATGTCCCCCACAAATGCCCTCATGGATGTCAACTAACGCTTGGTCAAATTATTCCTTTACTAAGCATCTAAGAAGTGTACCATCAATACCCCTCATGTACAAAGCACCATAGATAAGGAAATGGTGAGAAGCATTTCGGGTAAGGTTTCTACGTTCAGATCGGTTAAAGGTTTTAGGAATAATACCATCACAAAGGTATGAGTAAATGGCACCGTACCGGGATGACTCATGACCAGCAAGGGTACAAATGACATGACTTTCATGGGAGTTATAGATAGGGTGATTTAGCTCTTCCACCAAGAATTTGAATTTGGATTCATGTTTCTCTAACTAAAGGAGTGAAGCAAGTGTAGCCATAGCTTCAACTACTTTGTTTTCTGCTCTAGGGATTTGCTGAAACATGAAAAATGTGAAGTATCACTTCAAGGAATCAAAAATTTGCTTGTAAGGTACCATTTTCTCATTTTTTGTTTGATATTCATTATTAACTTGGTTGATTATTAGCTGTGAATCCTCATAGATGTGTAACTCTGTGATTCTCCATTCTATGACCATCTTAAGTCCATTTGTTAAAGCTTCATATTCAACAATGTTGTTTGTACATGGGAATAATAACTTGTAAGACTTAGGAATCGTGTACCCATGAGGAGAAACAAACAACACACCTGGTTCAATAAGCACTAAAGATCTATCTTGAAATTAGCTAGGAATATGATCAAGTACCTCATCCTTAGGCACCTCGAAAAGGTTTTCACCCTTGGATACGTCATTTATTTTTACCTTTTTTGGTTCTAACACCGCCACACAGTGGTTTTTGGCATCAGAACTCCTATTCTTTTGATTTTGTTTTATTTTTATTTTGTGACTAGGGTACTTGATATCTAGATCTGTCATGCTGATAGCTGGTTCACTGGTGGAAGAGACTATAGGTTCAATGGCATTTAGGTAACATGCTATCTCATAATCATTTTGAAATGTTAACAGCTCAAGTTCTTGATAGCATTGAGACCAATTAATGAGGTCAGGATGAACAAGAGGTAAGTCAATGACTGGTTCAAGGTTATAAATGTGAATGATATTATCGCTAGTGACTGAAGATTCAGAGTCTGTCAAGTATCCTTCTAAGCTACCCAAATCAGGGTTCATCCTCACAAGTGAATAATCGTCCACTAAGGCAACATGTGGGTTCAAATCCTCTAATCCTACATGTGACTCATGAGCTACCTCAGGTTGAGAACTATAAGTGTGGATGACATCAACATCCATGTCAACTGTGGAAGGCTCTAAGAAGGAGTCCCATTCATACTCATATGAACTTGTGTTTGAACTACAACTAGGATGTTTAAACCATGAAAGTTTGGGACATAGTGATGTGGAAGGTCTAGTGTCATCAAGAGTAAGACCTTCTCTTTCCATTAAACAAACATGATTCTTTCATTGACATTCTCTGAAAGGATCTTCTACATCTGATTCTTGTTCTGAAGTTGCAACCGACGCATGAGTGACCAGAATATCTAAATCTCCCCAGAGGAGTTTAGTGGAAGGGACCCAATCTTCACACATGTCTTGCTGATTTCTCAAACTAGGTATGTATTTTGGTTCATCTTCACTATCTGACTTATTAAGGATAGAAGTAGTGTGCTTGTTGTGATTCATAAATACTAGGCCAACTGACTTCTTAGATTTGCGTCCAAAAAGAGCATGATCAAGAGGTTCGGCTCTAGCATCCAGTCTGTGATTAAGAGGGCCATGTCTGGGATAGCCCATCTATCTGACAAAAGTATACCCTCATTTGTAAGCCTTAGGAGAGGGACAAAAGTTCTCATTGTGCATGTATTTATCTTCTCTATAAATCTAGTCTCTAATAAATGTCTCTTCTTTCTGATCTTGAATAGGCACTGAGGACTCTACAAACATGCCAAATAAAGTCATAGCTGAAGAGGAAGGTTTCTTTTCTTGTGAAGGTTTTCCATAAGACTGAGGTGAAATTGGTAATGTTTTGAGGGAGTTGATTTGATACCCCCCATTCCAAGATCTACTAACTTAAGCTTGTCTTTACTTTCAACAAAGGTCGCATCAAAGTCTTCTGCTTCTCTATTGAGGGGAACATGAGTTCCTACTAAAATCAAGTTAATAGATAAAGTGTTATCCCCAGCTATACAAATCTCTATTCCATTGTAAGGGAAATTAACACACATGGATGATAGGTAGATGACACCTCTTGCATATCATGAATCCATGGCCTGCCGAGCAAGATATTATACGCAAGGGGGCTAGCATCAACTATTTGAAATAAAATATCTTTTTCAACAGGGCCAATCCTAACAGGAAGGATGACCAAACCCTTGGAACTTCTTTTCACCTCATCATAGGATTTGATGGTGATCCTTTTCCTGGTATCTATGACTTTTTCAGAATAATCCAATTCTTTCAAAAGACCAAAGAAACAAATATTAAGCCCAACACCCCCATCTATCAACACACACGTAATGTGGGTTTTGTGGATCATGACCTCAATATGGAGAGTGAGATTGCATGGGTGGCTCAAAGCTTTATCATCATCCTCTAAAAAAGTAAGGTAATGAGGGATAGCAATGTGGTTAACCATGTTTTGGAATTGATCAACATCTAAGGTGTTGGGGATGTTTTCAGTGCACAGAGCATCCTCAAGGACTTGCTGGTGTCTCAGGGACAACTGTAAGAGCCCAAAGATTGAAATCTGAGCTGGGGTTCTTTGCAATTGATTTACAAGATTATAGCTCAACTTAGGATTAACTGCTGGTTTTGAGGTGACATTCTTGGATGCCACTTGCTTAGGTTTAATTGGTTGACTCAAATTGGGTCCTCTAATGAAAATGGGACCTTGACTTTGTGTGACAACATTGAGGGCTTGCGATGACACTCTAGAGTTAGAACCCCTTAGCACCACAATGGATTCTTCATCGAAGATAGGAGGAGAGTCCATGTCTAGATCATAACCATAGGGATCTTTACCCCTCATCATGTTAACATTTTATTCTACAAATTCAAGCATGTTGATAGTATTCTTCACATCTGTGTAAGTTTAATTGATCTCAGCTTTTCCATTCTTAGCTTTAGAGGTTTCCCCCTTCTCATACTTGGGCAAAGGTTCTTTGAATGCCTTATGATCGGTGTTGGTGTTCAATCCATCTACCTTAAGTTTTCCATTCTCAATGAGATCTTGGATGATATGTTTGAGTTTCCAACAGTTTTCAATATCATGTCCAATGCCATTGTGAAACTTGCAAAACGCTTTCTCATCTCACCAATGTGGCTTAAAATCAGGTATATAATGCTTCATGGGATCTTGAGGATGCGCAAGGTTGTTGGCAATGAGTGTTTTCAAGACATCCTCATATGAATCACCAAGTTTTGAAAATTGACATCTCTCTTTCTTAGGCTTATCTTGGTATCTTGGCTTGTTCTCTTGTTGATTAGATTCATTGAGTTTTATGGCTTCAACAACACTAGACAAGTGGAGAACAATTTTATCTTTGGGTTGGGAGGAGTCGACAACTCCATCATTGACCACTTGTTTTTTCCTATTCTAATGTGAGTTCTTTCCTTTATCCTTGTTAGGGTTGTTGTTAATTTGACCATTGTTGTTGATGTTGTTGTTTCCATGTTTGGTCAAAATTCCTTGTTCTTTCAAAACATCCTCAATCCTACATGCGGTTTCAACCATGGTGTTAAAGGAATCAAAAACCATCTTCCTAACTTCATACCATATTTTGGGAACCAAGTTGCTAACAAGGATGTCAATCTTCTCATTTTCAGGGATGGTCCTAGAGTAGCAAGAGCATTGTCATCTCCACCTTTGCAAGAAAGTGACAAAGGATTCCCCTTGATTTTTCTTTAAGTTGCATAAGTCCAACATGGTGATAGATCTTGAAAGGTTGTATGCAAAGTTTTGGACAAATCTATGGACGAGCTCTTTGAGAGTCTTAATGGGAGGAGTTATGTTGGTGAACCATTCCATCGCTTGACCCTTAAGACTTCTTGGGAACAATCTCATGAGGTACGAGTCATCTTGATGGAACTCAAAACTCATGGTATAGAATTAACTCAAAACATGTGGATCTCCATTTCCATCATACTTGTCATATTGAGGGATCTGAACATTTCTAGGGAAGTATTTCATGTTAACACTTTTGTCAAATAGATTAGGACAAATTGAATCAAGTGAGAATGAATTCTTGGGTGCTAACATCTTTTCCATCATGCTCTTAAGTTGTTTGATCTCCTCTTCTTGAGATGGACCTTGCATCTTAATCTTCTTGTCCACATCAAATTTGTAGGGGAATCTAGCTCCCTTGTTGATTAAAATATCTAGGAACTTGTCTTTGTTTTGCTGTAAATATTTCTCCAGATACTGCTGGAAGAGTGGTTCTTTTTGCATTTTCATGAAGTCTTGGGAGCTGAGGTCAAAACTCGAGCTACTACCCCCATATTGTGAACCATGTTGAGCATGTTGTGAAGGTTGTTTTGAGTTCCTAGGAGGTGTTCGTCTCCTATAATGATCATGTCTTGAAGCCTTTCTTCCTCTAGGGATAGGAGATTGTGATGGCATCCTTGAACGTCTTCCACTTTGCGGAGTCTAAAGAGGAGAGTTATTTCCACCACTAACACACATGTTATTAAATTGGTCATTAAGTCACTGAGCCAAGAGTCTATCTTGCTCCTCCTGGAGGGATTTCTTTTCTATTCCCAATAAGGTTTATCTCTCCAACTCTAGGATTCTAAATTTCTCTTCCTTTTCAGCTTGTTCATCTAGGAAGTCTTTCCTTTCACGCTCAATTCTCTTAAGTCTTTAACTCGTGTATCTTGAAGATATTTTGAGCAGTGAGCTTGGTCTTGAATGTTGCAACAAATTATTGGTGTATGCTACATTTACGTGAGTTTTATAAAGTTCATCATCTTGGTTTTCATGTTGTGATTTCTCATCTTGATAGGCTTGCCTCTTACCTCTCTCAACCCTTTGGTGTGCATCTAGATATCTAGTTGAGATAAGGTGTGAATCTGGTTGACTGTTACGAGAGCCAAAATAAATGGTATCTCTATGTTTTGCAAATATGTCATCAAGGCATTTATTCATGTCTTCCCTCTCTCATTGAGTCATTGTATAACTCATATCCATATCTGATCGAGAAGATGCTAAGGGTGTACCCAACTCACTAAGGTGACTCTTGGAATCAAACCAAACTTCTGAGTTGTTCCTAGGTGATTGATCAAATACAGGTTCTTTTCCATTACATTTTTTGGCGAGTTTGAACTAAGGATAATTGGTTAAAGACTACTTGAGGTCACTTTCCTTGATCTAATTGATATCTTGTTGTAACTAGCATGAAAGAAAAGGTACTAGGTGATAGGATGACCCTAAGAAACATTGTACCAAACTAGGATAGTAAAGGCATTCACTTGTCCAAAAGAGAGGTGAGAAGATAGAATTTTGCAAGGGGTGTAAACCAACACTACCATAGAGGTGCCCACTAAATGGGTGAATACCCTAACACATAGATTAGGAGGATGATTTACCCAAGTTATATTGATTGAATTTGAATTTGTATGAAAGTGAATGGACAAGAGATTACCAAAACTCTCCAAGTGTGTTATCAAAGAATCTAAGGGTTTATCTTCTCAACAAGGACAGTTTCTAACTCACCAAGCTCCAAGCAAGGTTACTTGTGAAATCAAATATTACTATTTCAAGAGGTCAAAACACAAGAATCCAAAGTGTAAACAAGTTTCTAATAGCGGGGTAAGTGACCTAATCTGATCTGGATCAACCAAGGAAGACTGAAAATGACAGGATAGCAAATTGGGCAAGTTGACAGTTTGACACTTAAGAAAGTAGATTTGTTGATTGTTTTGATGTTTGTCTTGATGTTTGGTGTATATTTTGATGTTTCACTCATGCAAGACACATCAAGAAGATTGTTTGTTGTAATTAGAACAGTCACTCCACAACCTAGGTAAGCCATGGTAATATCTGTTGAATTCCCACTTGAACTAAAGTTCATCCACGTATACTCATAGCAGAAAACTTAGAATCTTGGAGCCACGGGCTCCTCCTTATAGTGCACTCATTTCTTAGGCACACCAAGCTTCGAATCCAAAGGGTAATTAGTTCCCAAGGGACCATTGTCTCTACTAAGAGCCGTGAAAATGTGGGACATCTTAGTCGGTCTCTGACCTTTCACGCCAACAGATAGAGGGTTTTTGGTCACAGTTTGTAGTCAAGGCATCCATTTAGGTGGTTATACTTGTGATAGATTAGCTCTGTTATGGAGGCCTCCCAGCCTACAGAAGTTACATTCAATAGGTTTTAACACACCACAAGAGTACTGAGGGAGATCTTCTTCCCAGTATAATGCATTCAACACCTATTCATTGTGAGATTAATCACAATGACATTTTTTATATACCAGTTTGGAAGGGCTTGGCTTTAGCCTATTACCAGTTGGGCAATCCACTCTCATTAGCTCTATTAAAGCACTTGGGAGGTAGCCACGCTAAAAGAATTATATGAGTTTCTCTTGCACCCAAGATCCACAAAGGCATGGGGAGAGGATACGTTTATATAATTCTTAGGATTACAATCTAAAAGACACTTCAAACACATAAGAAAATGACAAAAATGCTTCTAGATTTTTTATCATCCCAAAAGGGCGAGAGCATAGTTTCCTAAAATTATTTCCATCTCTAAAATATCAAAATAGAAGTTCATTTAGATGTCTTGCATGTGGGTTCCTATTGTAATAAAACAAAACAAAATGCAAGTACAAAGTTTAGCATGCTATCGATCAAGGCAACCTACAAGATGATTCATTAGTAGTCTTTATTTGAGTCTTCTTTTCAACGTCCTGCAAACTATATGTTAAGCTATTTCAGAAATAAATATCAGAAAACATAGCAAACAACAAACAACAAACAACAAACATTAGTGGTTAGAAAACAACATGATAAATCTGGAAATTTTAAACTCTCTATTGTCAAAGTCCACATGAAGATTCTCTATGGACTGTGTGAAGATTCCCTATGGGTCACGCGAAGAAATGCCGAAAGATTTCATGTGAAGATTGTCTGCAGGCCGCGTGAAGATTCCATACGAGCCGCGTGAAGAAATGCCAAAAGACTGCGAGGAACTAGAAAGTTCGCGCGAGTTTGCAGACAACTTATTAGAAAAAAAAAAAAGTTCCCTTTGATGCCAAAGTCCACGTGAGGATATACCAGTAGTCATGCAACTAAACACCTTGAATTGCATGAAGTATTACAAAATTTCACGCGGGTATGTGAGAAATGTCGCGCGAAACTGTACTGTAGAGCCGTACAGACAAAAAATAGATTAATCAAAAGAAATACAAAATGAGGCCAAAAATATTTTTCTGCCCCATGGTGGGTGCTAAAAATGTGTGCTGAAAAGTTGACACACTTCTATGAGTCATTATATTCAAGATTGGTCAAGAATGAGGTCTCAAATGGCGACTCATAGCTCCCTATTCATGGAGTGCAAGGGTTTGTAATGGAGGCCCTCAGTTTAGACCTAGTTATGCCCATGCAAGTACACCATGAAATGAGAGATTCAAAGAGGAAGAGCAAGAATGCTAGTCTCGATGATTACCAAATATGCATTGCAAATGAGAATGAAAACTATTCTACATGATATCAATGCATGGAAGGAAACTAATCTATGAAAGGAAAATGTGCAAGATTAATCTATGAAAGGAAATATGCAGGCTTAATATATTAAAAGGAAATATGAATCTAAATTATCATGAATCTACTCTAAATGGATTGCCATTGATGCATGAGAGAAGAAGACAAGTTGCATGGTTCAAGCTCAAATGCTCAAACTCTCCTCCAAAATTGCTCTCAAAACCTGCAACATAACAATAACATAAAAACCCTATCTCTCAAATGAGGAGAGGGCTCCTTATATAGGAAAGTGTGGAGAGGAAAGAATCCTCAAGAGCAATGTGGGATAAATCCCTAAAAGGCAAGTAAGTGGGAAAAGGCCCACCACTTAGGAATATGTGTAGAGAAAAGGAATTTTATTTATTTTTTATTTAATTTGTTTCCTTTTTTCATGACAAAGAGGGATTTAAGTGGGGATTTTATTTATTTAATTAAAAGAGGGATTTATTTATTTATTTTGATCAGAAAAAGGCAGAAGCCACATTATTTTATTAATGATATAAATTATTACAAAGGAATCCATTCATTCGGGCACTAGTAGGAAAGAATGGAGAAGAAAATCTCCAGTCTTGCCCGGGACCATAGATCTAGATTTCGGAGTACAAAATTTTAATATGATGGCATTCTCTCATTTACAAAAAATATGAATGCATTCCCTCATTTATGGTTATTGATAAGTATGGATTTTTATCCATGTTTACAAATAATTATGAAGGCATACCCTCATTTACATATATATGTGATAGCAGTCCCTCATGATAAATTTTTGAAAACTAGGCTTTTCTTTTTCACCTTAATCACGAGTGACACCAAGGGCTATCTCTGGAATTTCAATGATAAAATCCTTAAAATATCCTCCTAAAGCTCTGGTTCTTTCCTCTATAATTCCTTCATCGATGTTTAATGTTGTTCCTGTGCACAAAAAACCTCTAGAGAAGCATACTAATGCTCTTGATAATCATTAGCATGACATATTGTAAATTTTGTTTTAAAGCTAACTTCTGGTGCTATCACTACTATAGAAAAGCACAGCCTTAAGCATTGTAAAATATAGCAGCAAATTGATGTTTTAGATCTAGTGATTACACATCCCTTACAAGTAGCGGAAAAATGAATACAAAATACTAAGCTCCTTCCTAGAGTATATTCCTATTTGAATCTCCATTTTAAGGGTTGAACTTGGAATTTATTAAGATAAATACTTAATGATGCTAGTTTAAATCTTAGTCGAAAGAGAAGGGAGAGTCTGTATCTTTCTTACTTGAATCCTTTCAGAATTACTAACAAGGGTTAGTATTAACACAACTGGCTTAACTAACCAAAGCTTATCTATAGTGTGTTTGTTAATTGGGGACAATCTTTGTCATTTTTAACTTATCGAGGTAACTATTAAACAAATGAACAACTTCATACAAGATTACCAAATAAAGTACAGGGCTTAAATATCGAGCACTTAGATACAACAATGATTTTAGAGCTTTAGATAAAAACCAAAATTACCTTTAAGGCCTAGCAATGGAAGATGAATTAATCTGAACATATATAGACTTATATAGACCCATATATATTTGTAAGCATCCATTATATATATATATATATATATATATATATATATATAAGTGTATATATCTAAATACCTGACAATGTGTATGCATTATATTTGACACTATTTAGGTGGTCTAAAATATGTATGTTCAAGTTGAAGTAAAGCATTAAAACCATTGTGTAACCCTTCAGTATAATTCGCTTCCCAGTTGAGAACCCTCAAAGAAGGTATGTTTGAGTAAGGTGTCAAGTGATTCGTCCTTATGAATCTTAGCAGACAGTGAACAAATTGAAGGCAAAATTTTATTATTATCTAGTAATACCCAACTAACTAATAAGCAGTGTGTTAGTCAAGTTTGAAGGGTCAAATTTCCAAAATAGGATACCTGTAGAGAATTGTTAGTGAGATATGTATGAATTGGTTTTCTAGTATTTTGAAGTTTAAGACTTAACATTTATAGAGGTTCATCTATGTAAACATATATGTTGTATATATGTTAACTTATAATTTAAACCATATCTATGTGTAAACATATATGTTGTATAGAGGTTCATAAATGTTAACTTATAATTTAAACCATATCTATGTGTTATACCGGTTGTGTTTAAAAAGTCTATAAGCCTCCATTTTATTTTCTATGTTTCAAGAATCTCCCATATGGGTTAAACAATGATTGATGCATAACTTCTGTCCTCAAATATTGTATACAAATTATCAAGTAGTGTTTAGCAGAAATAACCACATAGGTAGCCTTGCCATCCTTAAGATACATCTTAACTTTTAAGCAAAAGGTCCGAGGGGGAAGTAGCCATTCCAGTTCGGTCTTTAAGCATTAAATAGAATAGCTAATAGAACAAACACTTGATCACATTATTTTAGAATTTCAAACTATGAATACATAAGGTGAGAGAAGCCGAATAATCACATTTTAACTTAAATCTAGGTGTACAAGAAGACCAAGGGATCAACCTTCTTCACCCACCCTAGAAGCTCCATCAGCCGGGGAAGAAATTCTCTATATTTTATTTCTGTGATGATTTCCTTCTTCCATCCATACCTCAATCATTTCTTTAGAATCTGAATCATCAAAGAAAACCCTATCTATTTCTTCTACATCATCATTGTGCCAATAAGAATAGAACCAGTTCCCCTCATTTGGAATCCTTAGGTGCATAAAGGCCATTAAAAATTCAAGATACCTCTTAATAATTGGTTCTCTGGATACAAACACATGAAAATATTCAACGATCATAATGGGGATGGTCGGGGCTGGCCTCCCATTAATAGCTGGTAGATCATAGAACCTAGGCATAGTGATAGTGCAGTCTGGTTTTATATTTTGAATAACTTTATCGATGTTGCCAAGATATTTCCTTTTGAAAATATGCAAACATAGTTTTCCAATATCCTCTATTCTAGGGTCTACGTAAATAGCCGATGCAATGAACATAGCTGAAATCTCCATATTTACCCTATATCTATCTGAGTTAGAAAGGAATTTGTGGCCTAAGATTCTATACACAGCTCTTAGGACAATAGATTGAGAGTTTAGTAGAAAATATTTGAGACACTTGGTAGTGATCTCTCCATCGAAGGAATAGTGCATATTAATTTGATTGGAGTAGTCATAGTGTAGCCAATCTCAGATAGCCAAGGATATGCTCCCACAATCACGATAAGATGCTAATAAATAGCCCTGATCTCTCTCAGGAGGTGAAGAGCTCCCCCATTGTACCGAATGCGTAAATTCAGATCGCCACTTAGACATTACTCGGAGGATAGAAGGAGCAGAGGGAGATGGAGCGTCAAAGCTAGGAGCAAAGGGATTGGAAGGGCGTAGAGGATGATTTTCTATCCTAGCCCCACCTTTTTGTAATCCATAAAAGGCCAATCGTTAGCCCAGAAAGGACAATCCTGAGATACACGGAATATACCACCCCTTGGTCGTCACATATTTGTTTTAAAAGTTTTTCTAAACCTAGGATATGGTTGAATTGTGATATAATATGTTCATTATAACAAAGGGATCTTGATCAAAACATAGAAGGTAAAGCTCTAATACCTATTATTATTAATGATTATAGCATGAAGGGTAACTGCAAGTAATACCAGTTATAGCCCCTCTATATTAATGTAAACATATATGTCTTTTAATTATAAACATTGGAATTAAATTTTTGAAGATCATTATATATAGATGAATATATAAGAAGTTTATTTTTCTATGACAATTAGTGCCTATTTTAGAGTGTTAGTGTGTGATCATTAATAGATATCCCTGAGCATACTGACAGTCGTAACCCTAAGAATTGATAAATAGATATCTGTCCATCTAAGTGTATATTAACTATATATATTGGACTGGCGGTATATTTTACAATGAAATATCTCTATTTATGTATATCTAAAGACCTAATATGTGGGCCTAAGAACCTAAATAGAGATATATGTATATATTTTTCTAGGATCTGAAACTATTTTTACCTATCTTGGAGTATTTAGTAAAGTGTAAAGTTACAAAGCCCCATAAGTATATGCAGAAATAAATGTGTGTAAGTGATATGAGCCCATCTTTTCACTAATGTAACTAATCAAACAAAAAATTTTATTCGCTAGATTTATATACTATTGATTAAAAGAGATTACAGTACCAGTTTTGTTTCCAACATGTATATTTAAAGACCTAATATATGGGCTTAAAAACTTAAATAGGGATATATGTATATATTTTTCTAGGATCTGAAACCATTTTTACCTATCTTGGAGTATTTATTAAAGTGTAAAGTTACAAAGCTCCATAAGTATATGCAGAAATAAATGTGTATAAGTGATATGAACCCATCTTTTCATAGATATAGCTAATCAAACATAAATTTTATTCGCTAGATTTATATACTATTGATTAAAAGAGATTACACTACCAGTTTTGTTTCCAGTTTTTCTTTAGATGATAGTAGAAGTCCATACTTCACCAAATCTTTTTCTAACTAGTACTATGAGCCTTAATGTCTTTTCCAGGCCTATGTATACAAAACTTATAGATAGTTAAACGGGGAAAACCTGAAAAGAGATCCAAAAGTTACATAAAGTTATAACCAGGCTTATTCATACCAGACCTAAATCTTTATATCATTAACATCCTTTTAAGCCTTATGCAACCAGTCATATCTCCATTCTCCTTCATTTTTCTTGACAATTACTATGACATCATCCTCTTCATTTGCGTCCCCAATTTGTCTCAAGCATCGATTTATTGCAAAAGCCATGATATGGAAGTCCTCCATTGCAATCTTCTCAAGAAACTCAAGAATGTCGAAGCCTTCATCTTTCCAGTACTTCAGCAACCAATCCTTATCAGTGTTTTTTTTAAGCATTTCCTAAAATAGGAAGTCCAGATTACGTTTCATCTCAGACCAATGTTCTTCAAAACACCTTTCATCCTTAATTAGTAACATGGGCACATGATGGACGTTTGGAATATCCTTTAGCATGTCAATCTCAGTCCTCATGATAATTTTTGTGAAAGGTAGAGTGAGATCAGGGCTAACGCTATAAACCATTTTATCTAGTCCTCCCAAAACGTTATTCACGAAGATGCCTTTAGCAACCCCAATGATATCATCTTTCTCAAACCCAGCGAAGGAAGCCAAAGCAATAAATCCTCCTACAATTGACCCATTATTTATAAATGTAAATTCATTATCAAAATAGCAATCTCCTAAAATTTTCTCCGTGGCTTGCCTCACAGCCTCTTGGAGTTGGTTTAAAATTTCATTCCAGCGCTATGGTTTAATTGATCCTCAAAATGCCATGGTTTGACATCGCCCAACACAAAGGTTAACAACCTAGACTCCATCTCCAAGTGAACTCATTTTTCAAATTAAACCAGTATTTCTTTGGGAAAAGAGTGTGACAATAGGGTGATCCCACAATAGTGGGTTACACTTTTTTGCCTAAACGGACATTGAAGTCTACATTTTGAAAAAAAACTTTCAGATTCAGATGCATATTGTCATTAAACTGTTTGAAATTGAAAGATGAAGTAAACTAGAGTATTTTAGGATTTTGTGTCTAGATTCTAAATATATTTTTTCCTTTTTTTTTTTGAATTAATTTGAACGGTTTTGTTTTTCTCCCACGAAAACTGCTATGTTGCTGAAAACGTCATTTTCAAAAAGTTACATTGACTTCATAGAGGATAACTTTTTTTCTAAAATAGATATCAATGTAATTATTTTTAATTTGGTTTTGCAACATCCATAGGGAGGGCATGCAATTGGTTTGATGCAATTATCATGATTATTTCATATTTTATGAATATTTGAAGTAGAGTAAACTGTAATTTTGACATACCTTGACTGCATAGCTTATAACTTGTTGTTTATTTATCAAAATTCAATTTTTTTTTGATAGAAAGTAGACTCGAAGCCAGAGGGAATTGTTATTTTTCAATTTTTTTTCTTTTTTCTACTATTTTTCATTGAATGTCAAAGTTGGAGGTTTATTTTGGATAAAAAACCTACATTTGATGCACGTCAAAAAACATAGACCTAATTAATTCAAAAATTCTCAAATCTATATTCATTAGAAAGCACATTCCAGTTACTTGTGCTATGCAAAAGGATGTTTCCCTATTCATCCATTTGATCCCCATGCTTGAGCTCCGAAGCCATGAAAACTATAGATTTTTGTTAGCCTCTGCAAATGGCCTATAATCAGAGGGTTTTGATAGAAACTACTTTTGATAGAAAGTAGTTTCGATCGAAACTATTTAGTTTTGATTGAAACTACTTTCTATCGAAAGTAATTTCATGATTTGAATACTTTTTGGCACTTTTGAAAGTAATTTAGTAATTTCAATCGAAAGTAACTTACGATCAAAAGTACTACTTTTTGGTACTTTCGATCGTAAGTTACTCACGATCGAAAGTATTTGTCAATTCCGATTGAAAGTAAGTTTTAATTTTTCTTTGGTCGCACTTTTTGGGGTGAATTCCTTCCTCTGAAAAAGTGTAACCCATTATTGTGGGTTCACCCAATAGGTCTTTAATATAGAGATATCGATCCGAGATACTTAACTCTTGTCATTATTTACTTACCCTTAGTGCATCCCTCGAGCTCTACACAAAATATTTTAATTAAGCTTACACGTATGAATGGCCTTGATCCCAATTAATGCTTCTATTGTCATTATACCACTTTAAATCCTTGCTAATAAATATCTCTGTGCTAAATAAAGTGTTAACTTACATGGGCTCCTTTAGTTAATCCTAAATCACAGTATGTTTCTATTAGTTTAGGGATAAAGTACCTCTCGGGTTTGTACTTATTAGACTAGGTAGGAATTGGTTTGCTTAAAATTAAATTGGGGGAGGGTTTGCAAACCAAGACAATATTATTAGTAGAATAACCATGTTATGATTATAATGTCAACTCAGGGTTGTAGTTTCTCTTAACCACCATAATAGATGTGTAGAGCCTTCGAGCCATGGGCCAAGGCCATAAGAGATAATGTATGAATTGGAAAACTCATCTAAACCTTGGAACCATATTATTAAATGATTGATCTAATTATATTTGGATTACCTAAGAAGAGGTGGAGCAAGGTGGAGAAAATGATGAAGAGTCTACGTCATTGGGCTAAAAACTTATTGTATGATGATAACAATAATCTAAGGCCCCTGCAATGACATGATTGTTCTAATACGATCTGAAAAAGGATCCGTCTTTAACTATTTTAAAATAAGAATTTAAAGATTGATTCTGTATGTTCTTATTTTGAATAGAGTATATATATATGTTTATTTGCGGATTGAAATGATTAAGTATTTTCCTGTTTGTATATATATATATCTATATATATATACACACACACACACACACATACGTATGTTTATATATTATTTTAAGAGTTATTTACTAAATCTATAACCTCTAGTATAATAATAGGAGGCCAGAATCTATCCTGCCACTGTGTAATCTGTATTGCCTAATTTCTCCTACCTGTTTATTAATACTCCTGAGTTACCTAAATGCAAACACAGTGAATCCTCAAAGTACTATAATGACGCACTAGTCTTTTTAGCAATTCTGCAACACTTTACCAAAATACAGTCGAAGCGAGTTGAAGTTAATTCCCATTTGATGCCCTCCGGGATACATACACTTATGAAATTCTAAACCCTTATGATAGTTAAAAATTATCTTCATATATACATAAATGATTAATACTATTTTAGGAGAGGTAGTATAGCTGAAAGAAAAAATACATACATGTACAGAGGGACCAATCATTATAATTATGAGTGTGTGTATTAATAATTGTGTCCCTACATACATACGTATAGATAGACATACATACATACATACATAAAAATATACATACCTATATACATACTTTCATTTGTATATACATACATATATGCATACATACATATATACATGCATCCATACATACATACAATCCTACATCCCTACCTAAAGACACACTTTATGTGTATATCTTTCTATATTATGGGCATAGAATAATAAGACAGTTTGGATGAATTAATTATATTAAAGGTATGAATATTTTTTATATAACCCTTGATCCCTATCCTCTCTTAACAATAATAAGATAGGATAATGTACCGACTTCCTAGATTCAAGAAATATTTTAAGAGAAAGGGGCCTAAGCCAAGGCTGATAAAGCACTAGGGGGTAGGGAGAGCCCATTTGCTCCTAAATTAGCTAATTCATCAGCCCTTTTATTTCCCTCTCTCTATATATGATTAATTATAATTTTAGACAATACCTTGCTAAGAGATATTGCTTTCAAAAGCGGCGAATTCAATCTCCAGTTAGGCATTGATCCTACTCTGAGGGCATTCACAATTATAGCCGAATCTCCTTCAATTTCTAGATTTTTAATTCCTATATCTCTGCCCATTTTCAGACCTTTACACAAGGCCAACATTTTTGCCCAATTGTTAGTCTCCAACCCTATAGAAGAGGATGACACTGCAATTTCTCTACCCTCGCTATTATGAATGCAACATCCAATTCCAGCTATACCTGGATTTCCCCTGGACGCTCCATCAAAATTCAGTTCAAACCAACCATGTTGGGGCGGAGTCCAGACACAAGATTCCCTTCTCGAAGTAGTATTATTTTCTCCCAGACTCAGGAAGGGAGGTAGGACTAGGCCAACCCACTTTACTTTGATTTTCTCATCCCAATATGACATCTTTGCCTCTCTTTTTTGCTGACCCCTATTTTTGTTATTAGTAAATTCAATGATGCTAGCTTCAATTTTGTTAATAAGTTGTCTCACTTCCATTTTCTCATCCCTAAAAATTCTTCTATTCCTTTCTTTCCATAACTCCCAAATCAGGATAGAGGGAGCAGTTATCCAGAGGTTAGCATAGATAGTTCCTTTCTTGATTTCTGGCCAAGCTTGGAGCATCCCAAGGATGGTGTTGGGGAAGGTAGATTGCCAACCCAGGTTACAGGCTAACCAAGTCCAACACTGGTTAGAATAGTTACAAGTTAATAATATATGATTAAGGTCTTCTTCTTATTTTGCACATAGGGGACACCTACTAGGCCCTTCAAAACCCATTCTCTTAAATCTATCCATTGTGAGTAATTTTTGGTCCAGGGCTATCCAAGTACACAAACCTGCCTTAGGCAGGCAATATTTATTCCAACAAAGTTTTATTGGTAAGTTAGTTTTAGGCCTAATTTGTTTACTTCTTATAACCTTATAGCCATCCTTCGTATTGTATTCCCCATTATTGGACCCATCCCATACCAAGGAGTTTTTATTCTGATTAAGGAGAAAATGCCTATTTTTAATGCATCTGTTAGAAGTCTAGCCTCATCCCTAGGAAGATTAAGCTGAGAAAGGTCCTTCCATTCCCATCCTATGTCATTAGTTTATTCTCTGATGTAATCTTTGACTACTTTACCAAGGGAGGACTCTAAAATGGGTCTGGATCTATTAAAATGGGTTTTATCCAATGCCTCGTACCCACCCCAAGAATTAGACCAAAAGAGGGCTTCCTCCCCTATTCCTAAGTTCCAAGTAAGATGGCTAGAAATAATGAAGCAACATTCTAGCATGAAATTCCAAATGTGAGATCCTCTAGGTGGGTTTTTTCCCTAAAAATGTTTATGGGATTATTATCTACATGATATTTGGATATTAACATTTTTTCCCACTTAGCTTGGGTGTTTTTACATAGTTTCCAAACAAGTTTTTATCCTAACGCTTTGCCTTGATCTCCAATATTTTTAATGCCCGTACCACCTTTATCTTTTGGGTAGCATACTTTGTCCCAAGCAATAAGGGGATATTTCTTATCTTCACTGGTTCCTTGCCAAAAGAAGTTCCTTAAGTGCTTATTTAGTTCTGATTTTTTATTATTGGGGAGATTAATGCAATCTAACTAGTAGATAGGCATTGCGGCTAAGCTAGATTTGACCAAAGTGGCTCTGCCGGCAGAGGACAACCACCTGCCTTTCCAAGAATTCATTTTATTTTTTATTTTTTCTATTATTGGATTCCAAAGAGAGGTAGTCCTTGACCCCTTATGTAAAGGGAGACCAATATATTTAGAGGGAAGACATCTGTGAGTAAACTTTAGAATTTTACAGATCTATTTTCTGTTATAGCAGTTGTATTAAAGAAGTAGACTTCAGATTTAACCTCGTTGATTTCTTGCCCAGAGGCTGTAGTGTAAGAGTCTAAGGTCTATTTAAATATTTTTGCTTCATTTTCCTCACTAGCCCCATATAACATAGTGTCATCAACAAATTGTTGATGGGTAGTTGGTTCCAGATTACTTGATATAGTAATACCCTTGAGTAAGCCTTCCATTTTCCTAGAATGAATAACACGCCCCAAAGCTTCCACCATAATAGTAAAGAGATAGGGGGACATCGGGTCACCTTGTCAAATTCCTCTTGAAATCTCAAAAAACCCTTCTGGAGTTCCGCTTACCAATACAAATATCATGGGAGTGGATATACATTCAAATATAAGGTTGATCCAACTTTTTTCAAACCCAAAGGCTTCTAGGCATTTGCAAAGGAATCGCCAGTCTACTTTATCATAATCCTTTTTGATATCTAATTTAATCAACATACTAGGGGATTTTTTTTTTTGAACTGAGTGTATGGCCTCCTGGGCTATAATAATCCCATCATAAATTGATCTCCCAGGGACGATGTCAGTTTGTTCCTCCATTATCAAAATAGGTGCGAGTTTTTGAAGCCTAGGTCAATGTTTTGGACAGTAATTTATATAAGGTGTTACAGAGTGCTATTGGTCTAAAATCATTAAGGTTTTCTGGTTTAGTTTTTTTTGGGATCAAGGCTAAAAAGGTATTATTCACTTCTTTCAAAATTTTTCCTAAATTCCTAACACCTTCTAGAGCTTCAGTGACCTCCTGTCCTATGAAGTCCCAACATTTCTGATAAAAGCCAGTAGAGAAACCATCAGGACCTGGAGATTTTTCAAGATCCATTCGCATTAGTGCCTCCTTAACTTCAGTAATAGTAAACTTTTCTAATAAAGATTTATTGATTTGGGGTGTTATTACTTTTGGAATATGTTTAAGCATCTTCTGTTGTTCACACAGATTGGATGAGCCTAGATTATTTAGAATATCCTTAAATTATTTGATGGTTTCTTCCGCTATCTCTTTGGGGTGATGGAGAGAATTCCCATCCTCAGTTTTCAATGCTGTTATTTTATTGGCAACTCTTCTTTGTTTCATGCTGTTGTGAAAGAATTTAGTATTTTTATCTACTGCCTCTAACCAAGATTCTCTTGATTTCTGTCGCCAAAAAATCTCTTCCTTAGTCAACATATCCTCATATTCCAATAATAACTTTTTTTTTCCAAATAAAGTTATTCATCCATCCCTAAGCTAATGACTTGTGAGTTAACTTCCTTCATCTTTTCTTCTAAGACAAGTTTTTTTCTGAATATATTACCAAATTTCTCAGAATTCCATTCTAGCAGCTTTTTTTTAAATTATTTTGAGTTTATTGACAACTATATACATTTTTGAGCCTGAGACCTGCGCTTCTTCCCACCAATTTTTAATAAGATTAAGGATGTTATCATCTTGAAGCCACATTTATTCAAATTTGAAGGGGCAATGCTTTGGTCTAGAATCTACTAAAATTTGTAGTTGGATAGGGTAATGATCTGAACCAGAAATGGGAAGAATATTAGCGTAGAGGGTTACATTGAAATTACTAAGACATCACGAAAGAAAGAATCTGTCTAGTTTTTCTGTAATGTTGCAGAAGTCCTTCCTTCTATTATTCCAAGTAAAGGCATTGTCTTCAGTGTGGAATTTCAAGTAAAGAATTTCTGGATATCCAATCTGTGAGATCAATAGCTGCTTGAGGCAATTTGGAAATACCACACCTCTTCTCAGAAAGCTTAGTAATTGTATTAAATTCCCCACCTATTAGGAAAATTTGGTTGGGGTAAGAACCAAGAAATGTCTCAATTTCCAACCAAATTTTAAGCTTGTGCTTTGTTTGTGTAGGGCCATAAACATTGATGAGGTTGAAAACTAAGTTATTCCTAAAGTTTCTAACCTGGCCTGCCATCCAATTTCACTATTTTTTCTATAATAGAAAATGATATAGATATAGGGTCCCAAATAATTGCTAGACCCCCCAAAGCCCCTACTGCCTGTGATTATTCTAAGTTTCTAACCCCTAGTTTCTTTTTAAAAACAAGTGCATCCTCCTTACTCATTTTTCATTTCTTGAATTAATAGCAAGTCTACCTTAGTATTTTTTATGTAGCGTTGAATAATCTGCTGCTTGTTAGGGGCATTCAAGCCCCTAACATTCCAAGTTAAGACATTCATATCTCCTTGGGAAGGCCCTTCCCCTTCCAAGAAAATAAGAGAGTAGTTATTTTGACCTGGCCTGAAGCATCTCCATCTATATTCCTAAGTTCCCCTTTGGATTTTCTACCCCTTTTCTTGAGGGTTCGACCACAATCTGGGGAAACTTTACTATCTCGTGTGAAGGCTATACCGTAGGTTTCGGGGTCCCCTACTTCTAAGTTATTAATTTAAACCAGCATATCCATTGTTGCCTCATAGTCCTCTAACACTTGCATTTCCTTGATACGTTTAATAAGAAGAGATCTTTGAGGCAAAAGTTCTTCTTTGTCAAAAATTTCCTTCAAAAACATATCAATAAGTTCATCTGGTAGGGAATCTACAACATATTTTATGATAGTATCTACATCTTTCTCAATCATAGCAGGAGAACAGTAAGCCGTAGCTTGTTGATTAGTTACCTAGATAAAACTATCCATAGGTGATCCTTCAGCATTCTTCACAGTGAAGGGAATAGAGGAAGCCACCACAGTCTCCATCAAGAATTCGAGCATCCTAAATTTTGGGTTTACCAGTCCTAGGGGCACACAGGGGTCTGAATTAAGATCCTTTAAATTAGGGGAACCCCAGATGCCCGAGTCTAAGATAAATGGGGTAAACATGTCTCCTCTAACTTTTTGAATATATAGACAGTCATCAGAAAGTGTGGGGCAAATACCAGAGTCAATTTTTGGGCCCATAGAATTACTATTCTTACCAGGGTGAATAACACTAAGTTTCACAGAAGTGAGTATTTCTTTAGATGCCAAAAGGGAAAAGGAAGCCTTTGATCCCAGATTATCAAAAACTAACCTAGAGAATTTAACTATGACTGGCAGGATGCTCTTATTACAAGGTTTCCAAATCTCAGAATACGATTTCAGATTCTTAATATTTTTTTATATAGTTACTAGGCTTATTTGTATTTAAAGTTTCCAAGGATTCAAAAATTTGTTTATCCTTATTCGATAGGTTAGCACTCACAACAATCCCAACATGATTAGTAAGTTCTAGATTTTCGACTACGTGTTCAGATTCCTTTGATATGGTTGGTTGAAATCCCAGGACAAGAGGTTGCAAATCCATTTCTAGGTTAAGGGAAGTCCTATCACAGTTTTCCAGTATGGATTTAGGGAGAAGTTGGGAGGATAACCAGACCTCTTGGTCCCCCTAACCAGATAAAGCATTTTCAAAATGTATAGTTACCCTGTTCCTCAGAGAACAAACAACCATCCTCGGTGAACACTCTATGTTCTTACCAGGATATGGTATCTTGCATATAGGGCTGGTATGTTGAGGGGAAAGTTTATTCATTATCTTGGTGGTAGAAAGTGAAAAACCCCTCTATCTTTGAGGAAGGATACCTTGAGGTCATTAGGTTCAATAGGAATAGATATTCTGCCCCCAAAATTGTAGAGGGAGCTAGGCCTAGAGGAAACCTCACTCGACACCAGGGCTGGTTCAGAAATGACTAAATTTTCATCTAAAATAATTGGGAAAATCCTATGAGAAGATGATTTACCTAAAATATCCAAGGGTTTAAGATGCTTAGTAGTGAGATTCATCCTAACAATGATTACATTATCTGAATGCAAGAACTTCTTATCCACAAAACCAACAAATTTGCCATAATAGTTCCCAATTATCCTAATCAGTTCATCATTATGGAATTCAATTGACATATTTTTAAGCTGAACAAATCTCTCTACTTTAAAATCTAGTAGTTTGTAAGGGTTAAAAAATGGAACCCAGTCCATTATAGTAAAATCAAAATCCATAAATCTAGGGCATCCATCTTTAAGTAACACTGCCTTAAAATCCTTGTTAGTACAAGACAAAAAAATAAAGTTCTCTGGAAGAATGACGACACTTACCTTATTATCCAACCATTGTTCCAGCCAAGTTGCAACAATGTTGGGAGAAACGCCCACTCCATTCCACCTATAAAAAACCCCGATGGAGGCACAAATGTCTTGTGTTTTCTCCATAAGACCATCAGTGATAGTTAAAGAAAATGCCTCAACCACAGGAGCCGGATTAGAAGAGGCTACATTCCTACGATGCAGAGGGGTATAGATTGTTTCTTTTGGTCTTGAAGATGGAGGAAGGCCCAAATCAGCATTTAGATTCCTACAATTACCATTCGAGACAACACCTGGATATATACGATGGGGTGGGGAATAGGGAAAGATTGGAGGGCGCAAAGATTTAACAGGTTTAGGGCTACACTTTATTTGAAGGGAAGGGAATGAACGCATCAATCTAGGAAATGATCCATTATAGTTAGGGTGCTTATGCAGAGGAGAATACCTATAATTAACCATATTACCACTAATATCATAGCTAAGGCATTCAAATTTATTTATCATTGGTAATGAAAAGGATGATTTAAAGGTTCGGTTTAAACAGGATGCAGATTTAGAATAGTGGCCCTGAGCCCTCTTGGCATTTTGAAGATGAGTCGGAACCCATCGATCCATATGATCAGGAAAAATTCTCTCTCATGGAAGTGCCCTACGAGAAGCCCTAGGGGAAGAGAAACCCGAATCCAAAAGAATACCCAGATGTGATTGAAAGCCAACACCATTCAAAGAAACCGCAACAAAGGAAGGAGAAAGGGCCGTCACATACTTGGTTTTAAAGAAGAAATGAAGCTGAGCCTCAAGAAAATCCATAGTACAGATCCTAATTTTAGTGAATCAAAGCAAGGAAAGGACCAGAACGCAAGAGATAACCCAACCATGATAAAAAACTAGGGATCGCTGAGCAGAGAAAATCGTTAATCGCGGAGCAGAGCAAAGCACTATTATTATTATAACAATATCCCAGTCCAATTGTGAAAGAGAGATTTTAATTAAATGAGATAAGATAATTTAATTAAGAGAGATTTTAATTAAATAAAATAAGATTATTTAATTAAAAGAGAGATTTTATTTTAATTAAATAAGATTATTTTACTTAATTAAAAGGGATGTTTTCTTTTAATTAAATAAGATTATTGATGAAATGATCAAACCTTAGGAAATATTGAAATAATCGGATTAATTACGATTTGATCAAGGAAATTGATTTGAATTGAAAATGTTGTAAAACATTGATTTAGGAAATTGATAAATTGATTCTGTCATTTGATAAATTGAAGAATAGGGGCCCATAGTCTAGGCGACCATTTTAGGGTGCATACAATATGGATGTCTTGTTATGAAGTGATGTAAGGTAGTAGGATGATGCTTTTACTTTGATCAAATGTATGCATTATGATGATGTCGTGAATTGTATAATGATGTAAAATGTTGCAATGACTTATTGTGGATTATGATGTATATTTCAATCCACCTCATAATTTAATGATGATGTTTGAATTATGAAAATACAATGAAAATAACAATTTTATGGACATTGTTTTGGATTGTCGACTAACCTACTGATGATCTATTTAGTGGTATGGTTGGTTTTTATAGGATTGAAGGTGGGGTGTGTTTCAGGTAGAGAAGGTTAGCTTCTTGGTAAGGATGAGATCGGAAAAGTCAGGGTACCACACACCACATATGCTTAATTAGTTATTAGTCTCTAGTACAACTATATGTTAGATACAAATGTTTTATTCCTTACCATCTCTTGAATTTTTCTTCTTCACACCCGAATGCAATAAATATGTGCATGTTTCTTAGAATCCTCTGTGGATTTTGAAATTTATAACTACGACTCAAGTGGAGAAGAAACTGGAACTAAACTAGGGTCGTCATCCTTTTTGGATGGAATAAGAGACACACAGAAGGAGGAAACGTGGAGGAGTTCTTGAAAAATCTGCACCACCCACTCTTCCAGGTTCTCCGTTTTTATCAGAATTTTGTTGCTAGAGTATTTGATTAAGTGCTTGGAATATTTTCCTTTGACTATTTTTCATTTAATCTTCTTTCCTTATGGTACGCCACTCTGTTGTTTTTTAAATTTCCTGGAATGAGATGTATTAGAAGCCGCACCTGCCAGATATCTCTCTCTTTGCACTTATTTCAATTAAACAAAGAAGAGATATATTTGGAAATCGCAGATAGTATGAGAATATAGATTTGGAAATCACAGTTAGTTAGAGAATCAGGTGTGAGGAATTACTTCTTTTTCTTCTTTTCCTTTAAATTGAATGGTTTTAGTGGTTTCTTGTAAGGCACAAGAGCGAGTTTTGTTTTTGCTTGGGTATTCTTTTTAGTACTGGCTCTTTCCTATCACCTTAATCTGAAAGAATTCTGTATGGTGAGATTAGGGAGATAGTGCAAATCTATTAATTTCAGCTGTAGCCTAATCTTGCATTTTAGCAGCCGTTATAGACTTCCTTAGTCTTTCTATTCTTGTGCAGATCCTTCTTCTAGTTTTTAATGCCTATTTTTGTTTTTCTCATTTAGCAAAATTTTAAACTTACTTTTAGACATTGTTTCCTCTTTTGCTAGCTCTTTGAATTGAACCAAATAGAAATTATTGGGGGCTTTGCTTGTTTGGTGTTATTTGTGAAATTGGGACCACTGTGATTATATATATATATATATATATATATATATATATATATATATATATATATTGTCTTCAGGTCTATGGCTTCTCTTTAAGATTGCTAACATTGATGCGAGTATATAGTTTAATATCTTTTTAGATTTTTTTTTATGGTTGTGCAAAATATTGAGAAGTGGAGACTTGTATATTTCTTTATTCTTGTTTCTCTGATATTCTGAAATAGTATGTGATTAAACCGCTTACTGTAAAACCGTAAATCACTAGTAAATGACTGACAAATGTTGGATAGTCAAAAGAAAGTCAGATCTTAAACAGTGTAAATATTCTGGGATGTGTAATTTGAAAGTTTTAAATTTGTGGATGTGAAAGGAAAATAATGGTATTTTTTTTCTAAAATTCTTTGGAATTGATAATTGGAAAGGGTGATAAATATGGGAAAATCAGGAAAGGGTAAATTTATGTTCATTTTCCTGCCAGTAGAAGTCTGGTTCTAGATTGATTTGACCAAAGCTATAATTGCACATGTTTTCTGAAATGTGTTGGTTTTTATTTCATCTTTCTTCCATATCTGTGTTAGTCCCACTTAGACTTATGAGGAAAGTAGATAGTTCATAACTTGCACCAGATTCCTTCTGATCCATCAGTGTTGAGTATCTAGACTTCTCGAGTAGGGTTGGTGTGCTCTTCATTTCAGGATGAGCCCTAGGGGAGCTAACCACTCCATTGTTGGGTGGAGTAAGCACCTAGACCACATTCCCATCTTGAGATTTATAGATGGACATGTTTCCGATGGCTTAGGAGACCAGAGTACGCAGATGGACAGTTATCCGATGGCATTTTGATACTTGTTTCATATAACCTTATGGTCTTGATCTGGATGTATATTTCTTAGTTATGATGGAAGGTGCACGACATGTTGTTTGACATCTTGTTGTAATGGATTATTTATTCTCATTTATTATGGATAGACTTGTATATTCGATAGTATAGTCGACTTCCAATTTTGTACTTCTTTTCAATCCTTGATACTAAATGTTTTTTCTGGAAGAAATGTTTAATTAATTATGAGTTTTCTTGTTGACTAGTTTTAGCAATTGACCGTCTATGACTATTGAATCGACATTAAAGAATTTTTAGAATTTCTTCTTATGTGGCATTTTTTGGTCTTTACATGTTGTATTAGAGCTGTGTTTAAAGACTACCTTGGTCTATTATTGCTAAGTTGCATACTTATGATTTGCGCAAGAGATAATCTAACACCATGAATACCAGAAACAATAACCGAGCTGGATCTAGTAATGAGAAGAATGATGACCCTAATCAGAGGTTGGATCAGATCTTAGCTCTCTTGCAACAAAAAGGTGATCATATGAATCATCTTGAGAAAGATTTAAGAAATAGGGCAGGATGATGAAGAAAGAAGGAAGAGGGAAGAAGATCTAAGGGTAGAAGATCAACGGAAACAAATGGAAGATTTGAGGCTAGAAGCTCAGCATAAGAAGGAGGGTGATCTGAGATTGGAAGCACAAAGGAAAGAGGAGGAGGATCAAAAAAATGAAGAGTAGTCAAAATGTAATGCTGATCTTAGGGCTGTAGAAGTACCCAATAATAGGGAAATAATTGCAGAAAAGTTGAGCAAGAACCTCAAGAAGGTTGTACCTCCTACTTTCAATGGTAATACCATTGGTGATGAGGCTAAAGCATGGATTGTACCCATGGAAAAGTACTTTCACATTCACAATCTTTCTGGAGAATCTAGAGCTATGTGGGGTGCTTTTCAGTTGAATGGTGAAGCTAGTACTTGGTGGAACAATGAGATGAAAGAGAAGAGGATGCAACTTGGTGAGATCTCTTGGGAAGATTTTCTAATGCTATTCCATGAGAGATGGCTACCACCGTTATACTATGATCGGAAAGTGGCTAAGTTCCAAAACCTAATTCAAGGAGTATTGACTGTTACTCAGTATCATGAGAGGTCCTACCACTTGGTTAAGTATGTACCTCAGTATCAACAGGATGATCGGTTTAGAACCCACAAATTTATCCTTGCAGGTTTACGTCCTGAGATAGGATCCAAAGTTGATATGCATGAGCCTGAGACTATGGAATTTTCTTTCAGAAAGGCACTAAGGCAAGAACAAAAACTGCAGCAGGTGTCTACAATAAGGGTAAGTCAAAAGACTAATGCCTCTCAGACATTTAAGAGGAAATTTCAAGATAAAAAACCAAGGGAGTTAGGACAGAAACAAGTATGAAATATGAGAGTGAAAGGTTGAGGAAATACAAGTAGGAACGCCAACAATAATGGTGCTCAATATCATAACAAAGGTAATAATAGAAATGGGAATACATGAATGACAATATGAGAAATAAGCCTGAGGGCATGCAGGGACTAGTGGGTGGTTTCTTTACTTGTGGAGGTGACCATTATCCTAGTACATATCCTTAGTGTATAGTTCATAGAGATGGGAAAGGTCCCCAGATTCAACATCAGATTCATGCAGTTGTTTACCATAGGCAAGCTGACTTTCAGGCTACTCTGATCCAGTTGGTTGGTAAGCTCTTTGGCCAAAATATTTCCATTTTGATAAATACAGGAGATACATTATGATTTATAGATCCAAAGTTGTTTCTCATTTATCAGTTAGACCAGGATATATGTCTGAACCATGGATGGTAGAGTATGGAAATAGGGCAGCGCGTAGGGTTGAGAAATGTTTGTCTTGCAACGAGTTAGAACTTCCACATTTTTAGACATAAGTAAATCTATATGTAGCCCCATTGGGTTCCTATGATGTCATCTTGGGCATCAAATGTTTGACTGAACATAAGGATTTAGTGAATTGCAAGGACAAATCAGTTGAGTGTCTAGATGATAGAGGTAAACCTGCAGTACTTTTGGGTGTGAAGAGGCCCTTTGAGCTTAGACAAAGATCTGCCATGAAATTGAAAAAGGAAAAGAGGAAGGGGTGCATGATGTACGGAGCTTATGTCAAAGACCTTGACACTCCTCTTAGCTTAGAATATTAGGTCCTATCTTGCAGGAGATCTAGGATGTATTTCCAAAAGAATTACTTGAGTTACCTCTGAAGAGGGAATTTGACTTCTCTATTGACGTAATGCCTGGAACTGAGCCTCAATTGAAGGCTCCATATTGTATGACCACCACTGAAATGTATGAGCTAAAGGTGTAATTGGTGGAACTCTTGGATAAAGGGTTCATTAGCCCTAATGTATCACGATGGGGAGCTCCATTTATCTTCATGAAGAAGAAAGATGGTACCTTACAATTATGCATAGATTACAAAATGCTTAATAAGGTAACTATCAAGAACATATATCCTCTTTTATGAATAGATGAACTATTCGATCAGATGAAGGGATCAACTATGTTCTCTAAGATTGATTTTCATTCAAGATATCATCAGCTCCAAATCAAAGAAGAAGATATATCTAAAACCGCTTTCAGGACAAGGTATGGACATTATGACTTCGTTGTCTTACCTTTTGGTTTGATTAATGCACCTGCAACATTTATGAACTTGATGAACAGTGTGTTCCGAGATTGTATGAATAAGTTTGTAGAGATATTTATTGATGACATTTTGATCTACTCAAAGAACCTGGAGAAGCATGAGGAACATTTACGAATAGTCTTACAATGACTTAGAGATAAGAAGCTTTCACTAGTAAATTTTACCCTATTTTTGATGAGGAATAGTCGAATGTTTGACACCCATTGGTCGCACAGATGACTAAAACTGTTGTCAAACTTTTTTCGTCGCTTTTTCGACAGGAAAACCCATCGTCAACATATCGACCTACTTAGTGGTTGAATTATCGACCGAATCTTTGCTGGAAAAATCACTTGAAGCTGGAAGAATTGCAGATCAAACCTTTTATCTAAGCGACCAGCGTTTACCAAAATTGTGACCAACTGTGGTCGGAAGTAACGTCAAACACATAGCAGTCTCGTCGAAACAACAAACATAGTGTGTCACTTTTGCAACCATAGTTGGCCGGAATCAACGTCAAACACATAGTAGTCTCATCGAAACATCAAACACAGTGTCTCATTTTGTCGACCAACATTCGTCGACATTGATGTCAAACACATAGCATTCTCGTCGAAACTACTGATGTCGAAAAAGTGACCAATAATAATGTTTGGTTTATATATATATATATATATATATATATATATATATATTATTGATGGGTTTGTAGCCGATTTCTCTATATTATAGAGATTTCTCTTAGAGTTTTGTAACAAATAAATGATGAGTTTGTAACAAGGAAATGATGAAACATCTGTATAACAAAATCATCACAATCATAATCAATCATGATAACACATGATCTCACCCTAGCCATCAATTCTAAGACCTTAGCCCTCTTATAGAAAGGACTTCTACTGTCACGTAACCAATAAAAACTTTTAATGATCAATTGCAAGATATACCTCAACTATCATCCTTATAAAGAACCTCAGGAGCTATAATCCTTATAATTTCACTTAGGAAATGAGTAACAGTAAGTCTTACCTCCTTATCTTTGTAACTTAGCAACCTATGCTCACCCAAGGAAGTCATTGCTATTTGAATCAACTGGGAAGATGACTGATCCACTATATGTAAACTATTCACCACTTCCTCCAATAAGTTGATTAAAAAACATCTTTTGACAGAGACAAGTGACCAATTTTATCTTCTGTGATATAAAGCTCTTTGCCCAAATTTTTATCACCCATTGACCTGGTAAAATAGATCACCCTAGTGTCAGCTCTTCTTTCTTTTGCAAAAGGGGGGTTCTAATACTTCAGGAGGTTGTAGAAGCTTTGTCAAATTCTTTCCATTATTCTCAAAAATTTTCTTTGGTTGTGTCAAAAGATCCTACGTAGACTTTCATCTTTCCCCAAGAACCAACCAACAGTCTAGTGAAACTGATTTTAGAAGAACAACGGCCACTAAACAAACCAATCTGAAATTAACCTTTCACTATTAACCCCTTAGGCTAGCAAGATGCACTGCTTTGGTACCACTGAAGTGTCCCACCCTATTCTGTCTTAAAATCTCAAAATTGTTCTCTTGGAAATTTGTCAAACATATGACACATAACCCATGGTATTTTGACCTGTGACTGATGTACTGATGTTTCAGTGATTGTAGGATGTTTTTGAGAGTTTTTGTCAATGCAAATGTACAAAACCACACAATAAACATATACTACTTCTTTTCCAACAATAATAACGACAACCCAACTTCCAATAACTTTATTTGATACTGATATGAGTCTGATTACAATATAGTTCATGTCTGATATAAATATCAGACTACAAAAGATGTTGCTACACCCTCTCAATCTAAAGATTTGAGAAAACAACATATAAATGATTGATAAATAGGTCTTAAAGAATCAAATTTAAGTATACCTAGAAAATATATTCTGAAACTAGATGAAGAAAGGCATTTGAATAGCTGTCTTGAAGGTCTGTAAACACTAAGCTAGCAGCCACTTAGGATACTCCAAAAATTGTTTGCAGCACCTTCAAATCTGTCCTCTCGAACTAAAACCCTCTTAATAGGGTAGTCTTCTTTGGCCACTCAAGAAGTGCACCTAGGGACACCAAAACCTAGGTGGCTTGGCCTAGAATCAACACACCTTAAGGGTACTGTATGGTCTGATCTGAATTTGAATTATTCCTTTTACTAAGCCTTTAACCTCTGAAACTGATATAACCTTTGCACAAAAGAACCAGTGTAAACCAACCCTAAATAGCAGCAAAGAGGCTTCTCCAACTCCAAAATGAAGCGAAAAAGGGTGTAGCTAGACAACTAGGTCTCTCACTCAGAAATTACACATAATGCTCCTATACAACTTTTTTTATGATGACAAATTCTATGTAGTGGTGTATTTGTAAGGTTAGGGAACATATGTCATGTGTATGAAAATAGAAAAAACAAATCATTTCTCTAGAAATCTTTCTGAAAGTATTTGATTTGTGAATAAACTTTTGAATGGTTTAGAGTGTTTTCCCTGATAGACCACAGTGGAGGGGATATCAACTGCCTTGGAGGCTGCTCATAAATATGTTATGATAGTAATTCCAGATGGTCAAATATGTTCAATTTTTCCACCAATGTTAGCTAATTTATTACCTATCTAATCTAGACATATGTCCCATGATTACCATACTTTGGCCAAGTTCATATCAGGATGATGGTGTAGACAGTATTTTTGTTATTGAAAATTTATTGATAACTCATCCTAAACCTTAAGACAAACATTTATGATAATTACAGTGCAATTTTTATTTGGGATCCTTTTATCCATATTTGTATGATTGTCCCTTAACTAGGTCTTTGTAATATCTCTGAACTTTTTCACATCATATTTTTCAGATATTCCATTTGTCCCAAGCATCACAGCTACCATTTACATGGTCTCTCATAGTTCAAGTGCTAATTATTTCTATCCTATTTATGAATTTATTACCCATTTTCAATGTATTCCTCCTTACCATCTCTGGAGAAATTCAAATTTTCAATGAGAACGACCATATGCAATAAGATTCCTTTCCATGTTGTAACTAGGAAGGAATTCGTATGACAATTTTAAGTGTAATGAATGAGTTTGCTCAAATAATTAGTGAGATAAAAATGTTAATAAATAGAACATGTAATACAAAACCAACAATACTCTGAAAAATAATATAGTATAGTAGTGTGCACCTCCATGGTCCAAGATGAGCTACTCAGCAATTTTATTGCCTTTGAGTTTGCCTTGATGACCAGAATAACTTCCACAAACTGCGTCAAAATAAATAAACAATGACAGAGTGAATTACTAGATATAAAGAAAGTTCATAATTACATGTTTTAATCAATTTATTTTGAGTCTCTCTCTCTCTATATATTGAAAGGGTTTTGTGATCTAATATATAAACCAAAATAAAAAGTTTTCACACTTTATTTGATCAAGGAAGATTGATATTGATACTCTTGTCATGGTCACACGAATCTATCAATGGTGCAGCTCATATTTTCCTTTTGCACTAACTATTCAGTTTTCCACAATATTTGAGTTTACAAGCTATGTTGCTCCAATATGTGATAGGTTGTAAATAAATGGTTTCACAATGCATTTTCTGAGTTGATTCGGTTGTCAAGATTTTGCATATTGTAAACGTATTTGAGATCATTTTAAACACCATAGACTAAGTTCCCAAAATGGTTCAACCATAATATTTAGGAAAAACAAGTAGAAAATGAAGGCCAAACGTGAAGATTAAGGTTGTAGGCCAGAACTATCACAAGACTTCGTCAATACTCTACACCATAATCTTGATATGAAGGCCAAACGTGAAGTCTACTATAGGTTTACATATTGCTTTCTGATTCATTAGAAGCTTGTGGTTTCATTCCCTTAATTAAATCCTTGCAACCAACAAGAATTATAGATGATACCAATTCCTTAATTGCTATTTCAAAATTCAACATCTGTTACATAGGTGAATGGGTCTTGCTGAAAGTGGAGTGAATATTATTTATTTTTTAGGGACTGTAAGATTCTTGCTGAAACAACAATAAAAATAATATGCTAGACAAGAGGAGTGGTTGCTCTTGCCCATCCATGGGCTTTGAACAACCTCTGCACTATAGCCATAAGCTTGGAAAAACCAATACAATTAGTTGTGGGAATTTTTCTGAAAACCACTTTTATGATATACTAGAATTATCATTCACATGATTTCAATTACCATTAGAATTTATGTATTCACATTATGATCGTTATTCGTTTGTATCCATTTTTTGGTTCAATATATTTTTGAGAATATAAATCATAAATTATATATTCAGAAGATAGGTTGTTTCCCTCATCTTTAAGGCATTTGTTGGCTAAATTTAGTTTCTTTCTACAAAGATGGGAGACATGGAAGACTCTTTATGAAAAGGCCTCCTGGGAAGGCCCAATGCTTCATCTATGATCATCACCTAGATGTAATGAGTGCTAAGTGTTCAAGTCATATTGGAATGGGTGACCTCCTGGGAAGGCCCAATGCTTCACCTATGAGCATCACCTAGATGCAATGAGTGCTAAGTGTTCCATTCATTCCATGAGAGATGGGTGCTTGTGAACCACTACTCATGAAACACGTGTCAATGAGATTGACTCAAAAACTACATAGTTGAATGTTGCTAGTAGTATCACAAATGAAGGATGTCTATAAAAAAATAACAAAATCCTATGAATTTCCATGAATGAAAGTAGTTAAATAGAACATGAAAGTACTAGTTAGAACAACAAGTAGGGACATTGAAAGGAACTTAAACAACCCAAAAAATATATGATTCCACAAATGGCTGGAGTAGTGTGATCAAACTTGAAAGTATAATAGTGAGTAGGACTTCTAAAGGGAACCCAAATGACCCAAAAAAATATTAACAAAACGAATAAAGATTAGGGGAAAAATTAAACAGATAAACCATGTGAAAGAAAGGAAAGACCCATTGTAAAATAATCGTCCAATGAATTCAAGAGGCGATGTCTGAAGGAGAGAAAGGCTGGATTTAAATATAATAGGTATCAGAATTTGAGGCAGAGTAAGGGTTATCAGCACCATTTGTTGCCATGAAGATCTTACAAATAATTTGATGACACTCTCACGAGAATGAACTAGGCTATGAGGGGTTGGTTGGAAAACCATAGGAGGATGGACAATACTAAATAAATATAGTGCCAGTAATGTGCATCTATCTCTGTAACCAGGACTATAATTACAACTAGAAAATGTCGCATGGTGATAATCTCACATTTCTAAAAGTTGCAAGACTTAATTCAAAAGGCACTCCTCACCCAAAAAATTTGCAAGAGAGAAAAAATACTGGGGTGAAAAGAAGTCTTCCTTGGGTCACATTCCTGCACTAAAAACTACCAAACCCAAAGTGGGGGCATCCCAAAGACAATGAGATGGGGAAAGACCCCTTATTGTCCTGCCCCCACCTACAAGGTCCCCAGATGTTATTGGGGACATTCCCCTCTTCACTGATTTATTGATGTTCCTTGTGCCATTGCAAACGAAAATAGATTTATTGAAATTGCAATTGTGACCTATAAATTGTCTTTTCATCAATGCTTGCAAATTTTCAAAAACTCATTTCCTTTTCTAGGTTAGCAACTTTTCACGGAATAGCACAATTGCTATCCTGAGTACAATTGTTATTCAAGGAGCTTTATCCAGGAATAACTCTATGGGTCAACAAGAAAGAGAAATGACATAGCTATTGAAGTTTTAGGGGTGTTGTAACTCTACAAATTGAATGTATAAACTTTTTCTCGTCCACACATTTTACTTCTAATCACTTAATATGAAAAGGAAAAAAAAACCTAGTGAGTCAAAGTCCATTATTTATATCTATCACAAAACAGAAGAGAGAAGAAAATAGAGAACTTACAATTTTATCAAGCTAGTTGGGAAACCAAATTCTTTAGATATAGAACTGCTAACATAATTATCTGTGAGATCCATGCAAAAGAAAACAACAATCAATATCTATAAAGGAAATCCATCACACCTATTTGATTAGTAAAGTGTGCAAAAAACTAGTGATAGAGTGTCGATATGCATAGAGGTCATAACAGTAATAAATGTTTATAATAGTGCTTTTAATAATGCTCCAAACATTGAGAATGCAAGATACCTGTAACGATAAGCTTCATTTCGACTTGCTAATTGGCTATCACTATTACCTCTAAGCTTATCTTTAAAGTTTGAGCTTCACTTGGTTTCAAGAATAGTTTAATATTCTCTACTTAACAAGGCCAACCACGTGAAGTTGGAAGCTCATTTGGCCCCTCCCCCCCCCCTAACATCACTCTAAATTCCCCATTAACATCTAATAACATTCATTCATTCATTTTTTAAATATAACATTCAATCATTATAATCACATGATAACATTCATTAACACATAAAATTCATTAACACACAACATTCATGAATAATTCATTAACACACAACATTCATGAATAATTCATTAACACATCATTCATCAACATTACTAGACCAAAATTACATCCATTAAGACAATGTTCTTTCATTAGCAAAAAATGTTAATTATAATCATTTCTTTTTGGGTTTCTTGATCTTCACACCCCTTTCTACTCTATTAAGGTCTCCATTTTTTTTAATGACATAATTTCTAAGAGGAAGATCAATGTCCTCGTCATTCCCCTCCTCTACTGATTCTAATTCCAATGCCTGTCTCCTCCTCATATGTTCAGGAACATGAGACCACTGCGCCAAAGGGGGGTTTGCTGTAATAAGAACTACGTCATGAGTTAAATTCACACCATTTTACATTAGTGAATTACAAGTATTTAATTAAGTAAAAGAACTATAAATCAAAAAATTAATTTAAAAGAATAAAACATAAATTTTCTTTACCTGAATGTGCCGCATGATCTACATGGTGATCAGTCTGAACATCCTCCGGCACTCGTTCAGCATGACATTCTATATCCTCTAAAATATACACAAAAAAGGTTAGACCAAGTTCAATTTAAGATGTTAAATTATATTAATAATTACATAATTAATTTTAAATAGCAAATGAACACCTCCATCAACACTACGATGCACATCAGGGGCTTCATCATGCGGCGTAGGATCTGTGTGACAATTAAGAGGCTACATTGCAATGTCATGCATATTATTATCAAATAGATTGTTGCTCAAGTATTCAATTTCTAATATATTTGTTGGCCTATTTACCTATTCACATGATGCAGGAGACTCTTGGGTTGGGCCAGTGGAAGCTTGGCATAGGCGTTCAGCCATGGCTTGATAGCCTTCCTTGAAGGCAATTTTTTTGTGTTCTGCCGTGGCCTCTACATTAAATTCAGAGCCCTGCATTTTTTGATGAAACAAAATTATTTGCATTTTATAAATAATTTTTTCTCAGCAATTCATTTACTGCTACTTACAATTCGTGCTTTAATTTTGGAATATCCACCAGAGCCAAGTTTTTGCTGCCCAATCTTTTGCAGCCTGGCATTTGTTGCTTTTGATGTGTCCTGCAATCTATGAAAAGTTTGAAATATGTTAGAGGATATAGATATAAAGATCACTAATTAGTGCATTATTACATTGTACTAGTAGTTAATACTATTGCATACCTTCTTCTCTCATTTGCTGGTGTAATTCCTCTTTGAGCATCCCCTTTCTCCTTTGCATCCAAAATGAACTCATTCCAATCCCTCATTGGAATAAAGGGAGGATGCTTGTACTTTGCGTTTTGGATGACTCTTTCTATATGAGTCCCTCACAGTCTTAAGATGTTTGGCAGCTCTTTCTAAAATTTTCTTCTCCCCAAAAATATTACTACCAAACTCATGCTGTAAATCTTTAATGAGTTGATCTTTTAATTTTTTGTCTTGCAAGTTCCACCTTTTAAGAAAAAACACAGAATTATTAGATACAAAAATGAACTAAAGTTGTGTACCTTGAATATAGTAAAAGAAAAGACCCGAATGAAAGGAAAAATACTGTACCAATTAATGATATGAATAAAAAATAGTGGGATAGGGTTAGTTCACTTATGATGTTCCACCTTGTACGTATGGTGGGCCCGAATATCCTCAGTGTGAGGTCATAAAGCGTCTTATAAAATGAATCGTTTCCTCCAAAAAATGTCATGGGATAATCAATCCAAAACTTATTATGAATAGGTAAATGCATATTACAATATAAAAAATAATAATTTTTAAGTACCTGGAAGCTTAGGACATTTTAAAGGCATCAATTCATTATTGTCAATAAACAATGACGTCCGCATAACTCCCGTGCTAGAAACACGGGTAGATCCAGAAAATGATGGTGAATTATCACCAATACATGTACTTTGATCTATATCTAGCATACCAGATGGTGCCGCCGGTGTATCTCCTACTCCACAGAATTAATCCACTATGAGATGCACCCAAGATTAAAGTACAAATTATCAAATCATAATTAACACAAAACCAAATATAGGAAAATAAGGATTTACCATGCATAGACCCTGAAGGCGTCGATGTTTGCATG
>MU228410.1:527512-553481 GCA_018584345.1 Thuja plicata | reverse complement strand
TTTTGATATAATAAGGTTTTGAGTCAAATTCCAATTCCCCAAGATGCAAAACCAAGATTTCAAAACCTGGTTTTGTGATAATAAGGTTTTCACTCAATTCCAATTCCTGCAAACAAACGGGGCCTAAAGGAACTGCCAACCAAGGTGTGAGAGAAATGTACGTGTCGTTCCCAAAAGATGCAAGGTGAGCTTTTCCATGTAGCAAGATATCAGTCGAGAAAGTGTTACTGAAGTTAAGTTAACCCCACCTATCTGGTCGCAATTGAAACATACCAAAGAAGAAAAAGAATGAAAAGAGGTTAAGCCCAGTTATTTCCCATGACTAACATGGTTCTATTAACACATTACCTGACTTCTCTCGGATTTCGTTATACCTCTTTCCTTGTTTGTTTACCGATCTTTCCCAAGTTCACCTTTCATATCATCTTTTTGGTTTTATATTCTACGTCAGCCTCTTTTAACTTCATCTTTACACCATGTTAGTCAATCTGAAGATAAATTATTACGAATGTGCAGTTTGTATAAGGTTGGATTAAGTATATATGATGGAAGCAAGATCAAGATTGAAGTTCTGAATAGCAAATGAAGATATTTTATTCAGTTTGGAAGAGTGATTTTCTCCAAACACACATAAGACGTAGCCACTAAAATAAACATAGATAGATCCAGTGAAGCAGAAAAAGAAATGAAAGAGGGGGGATGGAATTTGAGCACTGTTTCATCGACTGTGTGACAATGCACTGTTGTCTTTGCCTGATAATTCGATGCTACTACCTCCGTATTCAGAGCCTTCAAATTTGGCTGTGAAAGCGAGCAACAATGTATTAGAATCTTCGTCCTCAGCAGGGCTGGGTAAGTGATAATAATATCCCTCCCCCTTTCCAAGTACACCAGAGGAATGAAGATCAGGCCCATCTGTCAGCGTATCCTCATTCACAACTACATTATTCAGTGGGATACCCAAGGCTCGTGCAAGAGGATAGACCGCCATTAATAATATTTGTGTTGGGAGTTCTTTCCCAACACACATATTATTAATTGCAGTCTAAATCCTCATAATCCTATTGGAGGGGCATTAAGTATTCCATTAAATAATGTGGTTATGATTTGGGACACCTGATTCAAGGGCCTATTGTCCACTAGTCTTTTTTCTTAGAAAGGAGTAGGGATATTATTATCACTTGACTATCCCTATATAAGAAAAAGATTCCAATATGTGGTCAGTGTCTTTCATAGCCAAATTTGAAGGTTCTAAATACAAAGGAAATAATTTTGAATTCTCATGAAGAGACAATAATGTATTTCCACATAGGGAGGTTGTCGTAGTAGGAGGCCCAATGGGGTGTTCCACTATGCTCAAGGTCATGATCTCATATATATAGTAGACAAATTTATCTTGAGAATCAGTTTCTTTCTTTATAGTTGTTATGATGGTTAGTCTTATTTTATTAAATAAAGTTTCGAGTGGGCTCTATAGAATCTTCAAATAATTATAGAAAATTTGGAATTTAAAATTACATGATTTTTGTATGTCGTGATTTATAAACGTGGACATTCATTTAACAATTATGTTATTATTTTGAAATGTGAATGAATGGGGTAAGAAATTGTTATCCTAATTTTTTAATTTAGTTATTTATTTATGAATGCTAGGAAAAGAGTCTGGTGGTGATGTAAAAAGTCACGATGTGGTAGAATTAGTTTGAAGAGATGTACCCTATATTGAAGACATTGTAGTACTATCTTACCTAGTTATTTGAATGTAACATAACCACTTAATATTCATTTCAAAAGCATTGATTACTAGGCTTGTTGGATTAGATTAGATCATTAAATATTTTGCTGAGTTAATTTGGTTCAGAATTACATATGTTGAGAGTTTTTATTGAAATATATCGATTTATTTATGATTCAATATTTTGTGATATTATATTAATGAAATAAAAAAAGGATTTTTGTGGTATACATGATTGTTAATGAATTTAACTCTAATTATATAGCATAGACATTGACATATAAATATGATTGATAAGTGTGACATATTTTCCATAGTAAGTCAAATTGTGATATTGCTAAACGATTCAACTGTATAGTTTTTGAGTCAAAATCTTTGACCCATGTTTCATGAGTAGTGGTTCACAAAAACCCATGTCCCATGAGAATGATAGGATCACTTAGCACTCATTTCATCTAGATGATGCTCATAGAGGTAACACACTAAGACTTCCTAGCAGGTCACTCATCCCAATACTATTCAAACTCAAGCACACTTAACTATGGAGTTTCATTTAAGGTTAAGCCCAGTTTTCTTGGAACCCCATTTGAAAAAACCTTCAGAAAGTGTTTTTTCCTTATGAAGCATTTATTATAAAGCCCCTTAAGCTCATCAATTGATAAGTAGGAGATAATATATTATCTCCTACTTATTAGTGAGAGACAAGATCACTATAAACATCAAACTATTATGTTGAACACTTAGCATTCATGAGAATGAATGGAACAATTGGCCTTATTGCATCTAGGTAATTCTTATAGAGGTGAAGCACTTAGAATTCTCGAGAGCTCACCCATCCGAATAGTCCCCCATCTCAAGCACACTTAACCACGATATTTCATTCAAGGTTATGCTCACTTTTCTTGCAATCCCATTTGCAAAACCTTCAACAAGTATTTTTCCTTATGAAACATTCATTATAAATCCCCTTAAGATCATAAATTGATAAGTAGAAGATAATATATTAAAAATCATATTTTATAGCAATATTGCTATCAAGATTCAACTTATATTTCTATCATATGTGTACTTTTTGAGTTTAACTTATTGACCCATGTTTCATGAGTAGTGATCCACATGATTCAAATGTGAACCGGTACATATGAAGGGTTAATCATATACATAGTGGATATTTCTATAAGTGTTGAATCATAAAGCCCCTTAATTTTCTATGGAAAACATCTCCTACTTATCAATTGATGAGATAGTGGTGATTTATAATGAATGGTTCACAAGACAAAACACTTGTTGAAGGTTTTGCAAATGGGGCTGCAAGAAAAGTGGGCTTAACCTTGGAGGAAACTCCATGGTTAAGCACAATTGCAATGGAGAAGTTACAATGGGTGACTTCCTGGGAAGTCCTAGTGCTTCACCTCTATGAAAATCACCTAGATGAAATGAGTGTTAAGTGCTCCATTCATTATCATGAGAGATTGATTCTTATGAGCGAATACTCATGACACGTGGATCAATGAGTTTGACTCAAAAAATGACATAGTTGAATCCTGATAGCAACATATTTTCTTAAATTAGAATGTAGACTATATATGAAGTCAAAATGAGGAGTTAAGCATTATTTAAGGTTCATCTTTCTATTGAGATCAATTATGTTGATATTAAATGAAATAATTTTATGCAAAATAATGGTATGTAAATATTAGTATAATTATGATTATGACTTGATGTTTTCAAGTTATTTTTGTACCACCTCTCATCATCGCTATTTCATCATTGCCTAAGTAGGTTATGGGTAGTTGGGTTTCTCACCCTCTTTTTGTTTTATTGTCATCTTGATCATAACTACTTTTCTATCTTAATCTAGATTCTATGCCACAAATTTTGGCATTTACCAAGTAGTTGCAATGATAACTTTAAGAAATCCCCCCCTTAGGAAAAGATGTAAAATCCTGGTGAATCCTACACTATTTTGGGAGGAACAAATTAATATTGTTGGCAAAAAAATTTAATTTGAAAGGAAAAAATAATAATTTGACTGGTGATAATTTTTCAATCTTATGAAAATTCTAGAAAATTCTGGTGAATATGTCTTTATTGATCTAGGGTAAATATGTAATGTATTCGATGAAATTTTTACCTTGAAAGGAAAAAATATTTAATGGAAGTGGCGAATTTTTTTCTACCATTTGAAAATTGCATGATTTAATTGGCTAATGTTTTGTTATTTAAGGTAAAATACATAATCTAATCGCAAATTTTTCAATCCCTTGAAAATTTAGTTTTCAGATTCTATTAATAGCCAATAAGCCACGTTTCATGAGTTGGTTGAGTTTTGCCTTGTCATGTTAGGCCAATTCCAAATGAAAATTGATCTCATTAATGTAACATCACGTAAAGAGAATAATGGATTTATTAGTTACCAACTTGTATGCATCACTCTACACGATTCCAGTGATCCACACATACCTACTATCTATTATTTCACCATTTTAAATGCACTATTTTCAATCTCATAGTCACACACTCTGCATTTAATATGAAATATTTAGATAATTTTGAACGACAAAGGAATTATAAAGGTTAGAGAAATAATTGAGGGGTATTTATAGATGATCTATGCTTCTTTCTTCTTCAATTCTCCTTTGTTTTAGGTCTTCCTCTAAATTCTACCTCTGGAGTTTGGTTTAGGTCTTTAGGCTGTATATTTTATCACATTCTAATCTTCTGGTAGTGGTTTCCTGAAGATGGACATTCTTATTCACTTGATTAGCACATTTGAGGAGGACCGAAAGATCTTTTTGGGCCTGTTCTCAGACCCAACCCTAGAATTAGTTTGCAAGGAGGCTCGAGCCTTTACAAAATGAGGTTGTGACGATGGTGTTTGGCCATGATTTTCTAAAAAATGTTGATAGGTACCGAGTTAACATGGCCATTACATCCCATTTTTTGGCGTCTCTTCTAGACCTCGGTGGAGACAAGATGGTAATGCTCCTACTATTAAGGAAGGTATTCAAAAAATATTTCTTGGGTGAAGATGTTTAGGTTGTTGCTTTTGCACAAATAAGGGTGGGGATGCCTTGGGTAAGTTATTCACCCAAACTTCTCTAGCTAGGCCAAAATGTGGCCATGCAACCTTTTATTTTGAACCTGAATGCTGAGCAGTTGATGTGCCATAGGAAATGGGCGGTGATTGGTAGGGATTTTCTTTGGAAATGGTTTCTCATAAACAAATTAGAAGACTATGAATGGTTATATGAATTCTCAGAGCTTATCATCTCTGAAGAATTCTACTTAGATGGAGGGGAAAATTCCTAGTGTTATACCTAGGAGCCAAGACCTGGTATTTTGAAATCAAAGGGTTTCTATCTTTTATTTTGTCTTTTGGATGCAATCGCCAGTGCCCTCTAGTAGGTACTAGGGTTTTTGGCGACTACCTCGTAACCTCCCTCATTTTGGCCTATACATTTTGGAGGGAATACAAATATTATAAATTTGCAGAAAATATTAACTAAAATTTTGCAACTTTATTTCAGTTTGTTTTTTGTGAATTTAATAAATGATTTCAATTTCATTCTTTTGAAGTTTGTGCTTAGCATATTCCATTTATTGAATGAATCAATCAAAATTGTGTAAAAACTAAAATAATTTATGGACAAATTTGAAATTATAATGCAATAACATGTTAAAGATTTGGGAGTCTAAAAATGAACCAAACAAATGTATGTGTGATTTATTCTTTATAGTGATAAGTTAAATTTTGTATGTGCACGATTGCGGATTTGTAACTGTAAAAGTTTAAAGTATTTAGTTATTCTTTACAGTAAAATTAAAATCTAAAATTAGCATAATAATTACAAATTTTATTAATTTTGGTAAAGTGGTAGTACTAGCACCTTTATTACTTTAGTACTATTACCAAATTAATAAATTTGTAGACATTATAAACTATAACCTTTATAAATATATTATTTTATAATCTTTCTTATTTAAAAAAACTGTAATAATTGCATTGTAAAAGAAAAATGAAAACCAACTAATGAATGTCGGATCTCGATGAGCATAGTCTGCAAATCAACGGTGTAAACTCCATTTTGGTGGGAAGTTGTGAAGTTTAAAAACTTCCCCAAGTGTCCTCTGAAAAAGTGACACGTGTCACATATACTTAGTGTCACATATATTATAAATTTGGATGCATATAATGCTTTGATTTCTTTTCCTTCAACAAAATTTTGGGCGCATATATTATAAATTTATAATATTTAATAATTTCAATATACTAATATTGTTGTAATATATTAACAACATAATGTGTAATTGTATTCCGGGCCGAAAGTGTGAACGATTAAGATTATCTGCAAACTTCCTGTGGAATTGAGACACATGTCATAATGTCATTTATTAAAATTCAGAACCAGTGAACTTTGTACTACATGATTTAATTAAGTATAGTTAATAGTTATTATGTTTTAACTATACTTACATTCTAATTTTTTAATTGTATACCTTTTAAGGTAATTAAGTGTAATAAGCTCTATTTCGGGTGGAATTATAAATTTGTAAAAGTCTGAAATTAGCATAACAAATTTTATTAATGTGGTAGTACTTACTACTAGTACCTTTATTAAATTTCCCTTAAATTTTAATTAATAATTATACTTAATTTTGTAGCCAAAGGCCCAAATGTATGACCAAATTAATAAATTCATAGACATTATAAACCATAACCTTTATAAATATATTATTTTATAATATTTTAGTTTCGGATTTTAAAAATATGTAAAAAATAATATTGTATAATAAAAATAAAATAAAATTAATGAATGTTAGATCATGATGATCATAGTCTGTAGATCGACGATGTAAACTCCATTTCGGGGTGAAGTTGTGTTGTTTAAATAATTCTGCAAGCATCCTCTGAAAAAGTAACACGTGTCACATATACATAATACGTGTCACAATTCATTGAAATTCAACAAAATTTTGGGTGCATATATTATAAATTTATAATATATTAACGACATAAGGTGTATTCTAGGCCAAATGTGGGAATTTTTAAATTGTCATTCATCAAACTTCAGAACTTTGTCTTACTAGATTTAATTAAGTGTAGTTATTAACTATAGATACACTCTAAATTTGTGATTGTATAATTATTAAGGTAATTAAGTGTTATAATGTCTATTTCAAGCGGAAGGTGTAAAGGATTAAAAAGTCTTGGAAAACATTCTGGAAAAGTGTCACACTCACGTGTCAGACTATGTCCTCAAAAATAAGTTAGAAACTTCAGCGGTTTCCATTTAGGTTTTGAACTTTTAAGGTTTTTGAAACTTTTACTAAATTACTATTTGGATTCTTAGAGAAACTAGTTAATCCAAGCCCCAAAGAGATTAAGGAATCATAAAAAACTACTAGATTGAGGAATGCAATAAAGTCTGTTGACATTAGTCTATTCAAATAGAAATTCTGGGTAAAATCAAGAACACCTACATCCCACTTTTTTAAATTTTTGATTCTTTGAATCTCTTGGTTTACAATATAGATTGTAGAAGTTAGAACTGGAATTAGGGGTTCAACCAGTCAAATTGAGGGTTAGCATTTTTAGGCTTGTAGTTACTAGTTACTACTAGTCTAGTTGTCTAACATTATTTTGAACCAATACCAGTGGTAGCAATGGGTCGACCGAAAAGAAAAGTGAATGAAAAAATAGACTTAACCAAGTTAGTTAAAATACCAGGTTTCACTAATGAATACCATGATATTTATGATCATGTTATCCATGGTGATAAGCGAATCATAGATATTAGATATGCATTGTCCAGTAAGGTAGAAAATCCAAACAGGGAAAAAATTACTATTTTTAACACAATGTTAAATGCAAGTACATATAAAATTGCATTGTGTGAGGCAGGATTGGGATGCATGGCATTATCTGAAGTATTCCCTTTCCCAAAAATTATCATGGTCTACGCCCAAAATTATGACAAAGGTAGAAATACAATTGTCAATAATAATACTCAAGGTGAAATTTTATCCATAATCAAGGGATAACTTGTTTTTTTGTTGGACCTAGGATTTTAAGAACAAAACACAAACATCCATATTGACCTAGGAAAGTTGGCAGAGGAATATGAGAGAATCGATGCAAATCGTAAAGATAAATTTATCAAAGGTCTAACAGTGTGTGATGCTCAATTAGATCAGAATCATAAGCCTCATAATGGTTTTAATATTTTTTACCATGGGTTTAGGATACTATTTCCTTGCTAATATTTTTCCTAGGATTAGAAAATAATAAGAAAATGGGTACCATCATTCTTGAAATGATTTTTCATATCCATTGTGTCAGAGAACCAGTAAGATATAATTTTGTTGAGCACGTTGTTTAATCGATGCAAAAGTAATTACTAATGATTAAAAGAGCTTCCTGTAAGACATTTAGGTTCAAAACATACTTGTCCTATATTGTTCTAAAAAAACATCATGCTATGTTGGAGACCAACAAGTTTCAGATTCAGGTCTATAAGATTGACGAGAAGACTCAGTAGAGAACAATGTGTCCAATTTATGAATGGACACCTAAGATAAGGAAGCATGATAATAGAAAGAACTATTTAACCATTTTGAAGACTTCCTTTTGGCACCAATGTATAATGAAATTACAAGCACTCCAATGCCTAGATTATCTGTATCTTATAGAGAATGCATTCAACTCAAAAGTCACATGCAATTGGCTGACTGGTTCTTCATGGAAGTATACACTGTGTTAAGGATTTAAAAATTAGCAGTAGAACCCTAAAAACTTCCAATACATGTGACAAAGAGGGTATTTGCAATGGAATATGTATGACAGATGGAGAGAATAGATAAACTCTTTAATGGAAAGCAATAAAAGAGTATTTTTCCTTCCTTACCTTTCTCATGTGGGGGGTTCACATTTGAGAGAAGAGCATTCAGTGTGGCACATGTTTTTTTGAAAATTATTTTTGGATTTTTTGTTGATAGCTACTGGAAGTATGATCCAATCAATGTCATTCAAAAAAGGCTTATGGCAAGCAAGAACTCTGCTAGAAAAATTCAACATCAAAGTAAACCATTGCTAGAAAATTTGAAAAACATGGACTCTTGTGATGAGGTAAGAAAAGAGATGGAGAAAATTTCCTTTGATAATAATATTTCAATAGAAGAGCTGTTATTTCAAATTATCATATTGCACACATAGAGGACAAAAGAGAAGACCAAGACATCATACATTTTTTACCAAAAAGCTGCTAATCCATCTAAATTTTTTTTCCACAAAATATAGCGGAACAATATAAAGATGTAAATTGGATTCAAAAAAAAATTAGTGATTTTTGGATTAAGAGGAAGAATCTCGATGAATCAAAGACCTCTGTAGATCTTTATGAACTCAAAAAGGATGAAGAGTTTAGCAAATTATGGAATATGGAGCAGCCTGCTGAAATATATGACAAAAGTGATATTTAAGATAATGAGTATGAGATTGAGGATAATACAGATCCCATAGAGATTCCAAAAGCTACTACAGTCTATGAAAAATTGAGTGGAATCATTGAGTTTGGGAGAGAAAATTATAGCATAGGGGCAACCATTATAGGAAAAGTGGGGTTTGAAGGTCAAGGTGGTCTGGGTCCTAAAGAAGAAGGCCCTTGGTATCCAATTTAGACATGATTACCATAAAGATGTGGTCACAAACTAGTCATTGGAGTTGAATCATCAGACTCATCACAAAAAGGTACTACTCAAACTCATACCCATACATCTTCATTTGTTAGAGCTTCAAATCCACCTTATGCAGACACTCAACTTCAATCACAACCACTAGAAGAACATGGTATTCTTATTAGTGGTGAATCAAGTGCCCTTGCCACTAGTGGCGAATCTCAGGATAGTATTCCTATTAATGTTCAATGAAGTGCCACTATCTATGGTGGAGATGACATGGGTACTAATACTAGTTGTAGATACTATATAAAATCGTAGTAAAAAAACAAGATATCTCTAACAAGAGGCCAATATTAGTAGATACTATACAAAATCCCAGTGATCAAGGCATTGTGAATAAGCAAAAGGTTATGAAAAATTGGCGAGTACAACTCCAACTATTTCAATGTCCACTCCAAATCCATAGTTTGTAGCTTTAGAACAAATCCTTGAAAATCCTCCAAAAACTCCACTTGCAAGTGACAGTGGGACAAGATTAGGATTGGTTGTTTCTAATCCTTAAAATGAATTAGTTATAACATCATGCATCTATGGAGGTGGGTACATCACTGCAAGTTAAATTTCACCTTTCAAACACTCAATTGGTTCAACAAACCCAGATTTTTGTTACAATGATTTCTTTAATAAATGTGTAGAAACAAAAAATATGAGTATAGAAAATAAGAAGACATTGAAGAGGGGTGACCTTACTATAACTTTAGCGAAATAACCTGCATCGAATAGGGTATTTCCTAGATATGACCCAAACAAATATATGATGGAGTTCATGGTTGTTATTCCCCGAAATAAAGATAAAAATTCACTAGAGAGTCATATAGATCCCTTTGAATTATACGCTAGCACCTTCCAAATGGATTTTTCTGAAGTTAAAAATGTGGACAAATTTAGTGTGCCAAAAAAGACCAAGGAAGTTGTCTACACTTCAATGATAAAGGTGGAGAGAGAGAAAATTAAATTGGAGAAAAACATAGAAAAGTTATAGGCAGACTTGGCCAATGAAAAAACAAAGAGGAAAGAAATAGATAACAAGTGTAGTGAATTAGAGAAAAGGATAAAAATTGTTCCTCTACATCAATAATTACAGAGTAGGAAAAAATGGAGGTGGAACTGAAGGGATTGAGAGAAAAATTAGATTAGAGCATTAAAAAAATTGACGATGACAAAGCCACTGTATCAAAAATATACAAAAGCATGGAGTCTGCTACTACTGCAAATAAAAAAAGTATAGAACCAATTGGAGCATGAGACAAAAAATGCAAAACATTGGGAAGGGAAAGAAGAGGAAGGGAGAAAAATGTGAACAAATGGCACAAGAGATGAAGAGGCAAAGAATACAATTAAAAATTCCATAGAGATATTGAATGACAATATGAATAATATAGTGAAGTATTTAAAAGAAAACCTATGGGAGCAACTAATGTAAAGCAGTGAAAAGTTGTCTGAATGGTTTGAATCAAATGAAAGTCTAAGAATAATTTATTGGAAGCTCAAAAAATACATTGACAAGAACACAAATATTTATGTTAAAGATAATACTGCAAAACAAATTTTGCAAGTATTTTGTAGCACCAATGATAACTATTTATCAAAAAGGGAAATTAATAACCGCATTGATGCCTTAGTAAAGGTATCATCTATCATTGAAAAATGTCAGAAACTAAGGGAAGGATATGAAATTGTGGAGAAAGATAGAAAAAAGATAATGAAGCTGCATGAAAAGACAAACAAACTGATATATGTTGATTTTCTGAAGACCGTTGATACATCAAATAAATACATTAGAATAGAAGTTTTTAAAGAAAGGATGGAGGAGAAAATGAAGTATGATTTATATGTGCTTCCTAAGGACAAATATCCTCAGATATTTCTGGTTATCATCAAACCATTGACAATTTTTATTCAGTAGTGGATGAAATAGTGATGTCAAGTGACTCTTAAAAATATGAATTGATGACAAAGTTAGAGGTGGATTCCCATAGTTTAAAACAAATTGGAATTCCATCTAAAGAAGAGTGGAGTACCCTACAAAAACTGACACAATGGTCTCATGAATCATAGTATGTAATACTTATTTTTTCGCTTTTACTCTTAATTTCAAGGTTTTATGCTTTTCTCTATTTGGAATATGGAATCACTTGAAATAACTTTGTTTTATGAACATGAAAAATGAAACACTCACTATTACTCTTTTCTTTTGAAGAGGAGAAATGTAGAAGTTTCTAAATTTATAATCCCATCTATGATGGTCATAGATACCTTCAAGCTTGTAAAATTGTACCGAGTTTTAGTCTACTCTTCACATGTTGCAAATCGACCTAAATTTTTTATTGTTCCCTTGTTTCTATAAAAGGGAATTCAAGGTCATTTGCAAAGAGTTCTAAAATTTTGTATTGAATTTTGCATAGAAAATAATACAGAGTTGGTACTTTGATAGAAATGTTAGTAGAGATCTCTGATTAAATGTTCAATTTTTTTTTACTATGGCATGCTTGCTCACAATTCCAAAACCTAGATTCATTCTGTGGGCCATGCATTGAATGCTAGTAATGTAGGGTGCACAAGAAGTTTCCATCTTTGTGCAAAGACCACTCCTATGACCTTTCATTACTGAATCTCCATCTGTTCGAACAGACACCAACTTCTGGGCAATCATCATGTCATCCATACCTCCATATTTAATTAAATAACTCTTTACTGGTTAGAATAATTTTTTGTTATCGCACTAATATTTAGTTTAGCAACATATAGTAAATAAGGTTGGTGAGCATGATTCTGCACAGTATAAACATGCATGCATACCCATGAAGTATTATCTACTATTTTAGCTTCATCTAAGGATAATGCAATGAAGTTTGACTCTCTTATATTTCTCTTTACACCTGCTTTTTCAACCTCGGTAAGACAACTTGCCCATTCTTGTTCACTGTTTACTAACTAATGACTGTTTGGATAGTTAGGAACTTTCAAATAGTGTAATGAACCACTCTTTGGTGGGTAGTCTATCATAGCATGCCCTCTGCTCAAAATATTAAAAAAAAACTCTTAACTGAAGAGATTTTCCCAGTCGTTCTATTTCCATTTCTTTTTCATGAAAATCTTCAATAGAGCCTTTAATTTCAACAGACTTCATCTTGAATTTATCCTGAAAATTGTATTCTTCAAAATTCCTAACATGCTGACATTCCTCCTTTGTTTTCCATCTTATCACTTATTTTTAAACTCCATCATATCATTTGTTTCTTGTAAATTTACCCATATGATTTTCTATGGTGTTAATTTTTATCTACAACCTCTTTTCCTTGTTATGCTTCCAAGTGCAAATCTTACACCTGTATTATACTAGAGGCTGGCCTTTAATGTGATTTGACAGTGGTTAAATTTATGGATACTTTGACACCCAAGTAATTTGAAAATTCCTCATTGACAGATCCCACTCCTGATCCATTTTTGATTTGTGTTGAAACTTTTTTTATTTGTCTATTATTTTCCCCTTCCATGCATTATCATTTCTGGCACTATCACCCAATTCGATTATATCATTCTGGCTAACTAGGTTATCTACCATAAAATCTCCTTCAAGTTCATCATGATCTTAGATATCAGGTTTTCCACCTTCTTCAATATGCGATGTAGGTTGTGAATGTTGTACTAGTACTTGTGATGATGTGCCTTCCTATTTTTCACAACAATCTCTACCAACACCAAAGTACGAAGATAATATTCTATATTTTGTTGGCCTCTTTAGGCCTTCTCCACATTCAGGATTCCTACCCTTTTTCCTATTTGACATCTCCAAAAAAATAAAGACTACAAAAAAATATCAACTTGTTGAAGAAGTAATAATACAATATATGATTCATTGGCCCTATGACCTAAAATCTAGATGTTTGAGGCCTCCCAGGTGACCACTGAATAAGACTGAAATCAATGGCACAAACAGATAGAGATAAATTCAAAATAATATTTTAACACTTCAAAAATATGATCACTTACCTTTAGGTCACCAACATTTGCCAATGCAATAAACAACAATAGTTGTTCCTAATCTGAATGTCTCAGATCCAAATTGAGAGCTCACTACTCACAAGCAACCAAATTGTGTAGAGTTAAACTTGATGTTGGAAATCGGTTGATGTATTTATATCAATCCTTATTTGGCAATTTCAGAGGGAATTTTATATGGTATACAAAAATTTGGCGAATCTCGCTTAACTTTTACACTTCTTATCTAATTTTTGAGGCAATTATGGGTTGTCCAATTAATAGGAAATTATAATAGGGTTGGAAAATTGAGTGGACTCTTAGCCAATAAATATTTATATTTTTATTGAGGTATTATGGTCATCTATTAGGACAACCTCTGAAAGTGTAAGAAAAAATATTTAACTTACCCTGTAGAACACATAGATTCTATTGGTGAAATAGTGATAGAGATACAATTAATTACATAAAATGATGGTCGATAGGGTCATGCATTGGACCAAATATTTATCAAGTCTGGGCGAAGTGGCCACCCATATCGATACAATATATTCATCATTTTCTAAGTCATTGACGTGAAATATTTTCCATTGGCAAATATTCGCCACTAAAGTATAGCCTGTGTAGTTGAAGTGTTTATGGGAAGTAGGAGCTAATAAACCTCTTAAATGTATATGATCATATTTTTTAATACATATAGCACTCTTCTCTCACCTTCACTATCATGGTGATAGTTAAGTGAGAACTCAAGGAGAGTATTCTGCAATTTCTTTTGCCCTGTCTTTATTTTTTCTTATTTTATATTTGTATTTATTGTTTTGTTTTGATCTTTAATCATGGCGAGTGGAGTTAAATGTAATCTATGACCAAAATAATATCCTAGCACATTTCATACTTCTCATAGAATCTAACACATGGCATCAAAGCTATGTTGTTTGGTATTGTTCCCCCTTTATCTATTTTTTAAAGAGATTTGAGATTTATAGATAGCTAATATTTTCGTTGAAAACCTATTATGATATTCTCCAACATCCCCATATATTATAGAGAATAAAAATGGTTTATATTAAAATAATCATATGATTAATCTAATTTACATTTATTGTGTTCCTTTGCTTGGTCTGGATAATTACAACTTTTTGGTAATATTGGATACATTTTCAACATTTCCAAAGCATCTAGAAGGTGTAAAAATATCAAGATTGACTTTTACTTCATCAAAAATTAGAGATTGGACATAGTTAAAAAATCAAAGTGAAAGATTTAAAATTTTTACTAGATTCGTTTTCTTTCTTTCTTTACTTAAAAATTCTAGCTTTCATTCATTGGTAAGAAAAAATATTCTAGGTTTTGTTTCCAAGGTCATTAAACTATCTGGATGTCTAAATTATTTATTTCATATAGTTAACACATTTTGTGGAAATAAAATTAAAATTAGGGATGATTCATTACCAAAATGAATATTCCACATCTTTTGTCAGAAGTGTATAACTTTTTTCGCGGGTGTTAGATTTTCACAAACACATAGTTGATGGAAAGCTAGAAATGAGAAATTTACACCCACAAAAGTCTTGTTGAAAAATTATACCATTTTCTATTATATTTTGTAGGTTCAAGATGTTGCACTTTTTCTCTTTAAGAAACCATATCTTTTACCTCTAAACTCTATTTTTAAAAAATAATAGAACATTGAAAATGTATTCAAGAGTTATGTGTAGCTATAAGGATTTTTTTACTTTCATATTTTATATCAAAATTTGTAATTTTGACTATTGAAGGCCTAGAAATCATTGTAATTTAATAAAATGCTCTCGAAATGCACTAAATATAAAGCACCAACATGTAATTATTGATGGAAAGGGGTTGGTTGGGGGGTGATTTTTGATACTAACTAAAAATGGGTGTCTAATTTGTCTTGTTTCTCACACTCTTATTTCCTTTTTTCAATATCCTATTCTAGTTTTATGTATGAATCTACAAATCATGCTTTAACACAAAAATATTTTGAATGAAAATATAAGATGATAATATATCTGAAAAGAAATGGATATAATTGTGTTATAATTGGAGTTAAAATTGAACCTTAGGATGATAAAAGAAAGATAAAATTATTTAACATATGTAACAAAGCCTTTCATACTTTATGTATGTCAATACTTTCTAGCCTTCTTTTTCATATTGAATCTTCCACTATACCAAATGGAGCGTGGACCACCTTGGAAATAATTTTTTGTAAGTAACATGATTTAATAGGTCATCATTTTGATAATGAACTCATATGGTTAAATCCAACCAATTTTGACATTATAAAACACTTCTTTACAAAAATCAAATATGTCAGATTACAATTGGACCAAGGTGAATCAAGAAACATTGTAAACAAATAATCTTTAGCATTTTTCTATTCTTGGCCCTAACTCTTCAATTTTTTTCTACATTTTATGCTAAAAAATGTGTCCTTGATTCTACATAGAAAATGCGTTCTCTAGATGAATTTGACACACATATAATTAAACCCTATCAGTCACATAGCTTAGTTGTAAATCAAGTCAGAAAAGAATAAAAATGCTCTATAAAACAAGTTAATAGAAAAAATAACCAAGGAGAGAAAAACAAAAATCATAGATATGTTACTTTAAAAGTGGATTATCAGATCTACACTTCAAAATGGGAAAAAAAAAGAATTGGGTGTTTTCCACTTGTATTGAGGTCTATAAATGTGTGGCTTCTTAGTGTATTTTATATGATACATTGGATGTTTTATAAGAGGCTATTTTATGTCGGGATTTCTCTAGATTTATTCGTTGTTGTCATACTCTTGAAGAGAATTTGTTCTGAGACTGTATTGTAACTAATATTATTGTTGATCAATACGATTGAGTTGAGTTTTTGGAGTGTGGGTTTTTTTGAAAAAAGGGTTTTCCCACATAAATCTTTCATTATGAGATAGTTTGATTAAATATCAATTTATATGTTTTTATCTAATATATAAAATTTAAAGGGTTTGTAAGAAATTTTGACATTATCTCTCCACTTAGATTTAGCATTTGGAAGCATTATTCTACACGTGGAAGTATTTACCAAAATAAATGCTTACTAATATGTTTTAGTGATAATTATTTCTAGTCCACGAATCAAATTTACTTGTTTATTGTATTAGTGACTCTTTTAGAGATTCTACTTTAGACCATGTATTCAAAATAAATAGTGTTGGTACTATTTCAAGTATGGAGCAGTTCTTTGAAAATCTATCTTCTATGATTTTTAATCAAGAATCCAAAATACAAGAATAGATCCTAAAGAATTAATCAGACTTTGAAGATTAATTGGAGTTACTTGTAAACAAGTTACTATCTGATAGTTAAATTTAGCTTAATCTTAATAAATAATATTATTTTCAAATTGAGAAAATAACATCAGAGATCATTGGCAGTTGAGTTAAGGAAAGGTATTTCATAAGTCTTTTTCAATTTTATAAATCTAAATATGTAGTGGTGTACTATGATCAAGAAGAAAAATATATGAAATCTTAGCGATCATATATAAACGCTCTGTACAATGACTAGCCCTAGGTGACACTTATAGGGGGAATTATACATGACACCATCTCATGGATAAACCATAAGTGTAAGACCTAATAAGAATAATATACTTTTAGAAATTATATGCTTCAAATTTAGGCTGATTTATGTCTTGAGGTGACACCATTAAGAACGAGTGCACATGTTTTTTATTTAAAAAAGAAGCCAAAACTGGGGGCTGACCCGAATAGAAAATCAGCACGAGGAGTGCCGATAACCAGCAAACCACCCACAGGAAACCCTCAGCCTATGCCAATTTTGAAAACCAAAAACCAAGAAAGAAAATCAACAGGCCCCAGCTCCAACACAAAGCTGGTAACCAGCCTGGAAGTCTTAACAGGCCCCAACCTCACCATGAGGTTGGTAACCAGCCTGTGGTAGTGATTAACAATAGAGTTAATATTAACATTAACAAACAATAGATAACAGTAATTAACAGTAAAAAATAGTCTAGTAGTCTTCGCAGGCCCCAACCTCACCATGAGGTTGGTAACTAGCATGTGGTAGTAATTAAAAGTAGAGTTATCATTAATAGAAAAAAAATAGATAGCATAAACTAGAATTAATATGAAGATCAAACAGGACAACATCGCCCAACCGAAGAGTCCAGACAAAAAGGTTAACCATAGACTTGGGGTTACCTTCCCCATCTTTTAATAGGAGCTTCAGCCAATCGTTTGCAAGGAATTGGTACAGTTTTTCCTCCTTACACTCACCTCCCGAGTTTGTTTTCTCCATGTGAAGGAGTTGGAGTGTAGTGGCAGCCGCATGCATGACCTTTACTGCAAAATCCGCAATCCTATTGAAGCTTTCCTTGAGATTATTAATTTACGCTCTCATTTACTTTATCTCCACCTTGGCGTCAGACAGCAACTTCTGAGGCCTAGCATTACCAATGGGGGTGTCACTCACAGCATCAGGCAGTTTATCCTCTATTTTTTCAGGGTCCTCCGGGGTAATGTTTATAACCACCTGAGGGCTAGGGGACTATGGGGTTAGGAGCAGGGAGTCCGCTTTCATCTCCTCAAAGAGTTTTTTCTTCAAGAGGTCATAGGCGGGGAGACCGAAACTGGCCGAGACTTGAGAGTCATGGCTTTTCATAGACCCCTCCTCAACAGGGCTTTGCTTCTTTTTTTCCTTATCCTTCTCCTTGACCTTAATTCTCTTTCCCACTTTAGAATTCCCCCTAGTTGCCTGCTTGATATCTTCTTCCTCCTCTGACTCTTCTTCCTCTTCTTCCTCTTCAATGCACCTCTTTCTCATCGCTTTTTGCTTGTATCTAGTTTTTGTGGCTAGTCTGTTAGATCTCCATCTGCTGTAATTCTCCTCATCCTCACCTTCAAAATCAATGGTGATTTGGTCATCATCGGCTGAGCTCTGTTTATTTTTCTTGGAGACCGGGGTTTTGGAGGAAGTCATGGGGTTGGAAAGCGTGACTTGAAGCTCATTAGGGTTCACAGAGTGCTGTGTGGGGATAAGTAGAGAAACAGTCCTAGGCAGGTAGAGGGCTAGATGGAAATTGTAAAGGGAAAGCATTAAGCCCTGATGGAGGATGCAATAATTCTGCCTAGATTTCATTTTTTCTCTAACATCCAGAATAGACACTTCCATAGAATGGAGCAGGAAAAATGGAAAGGATATGGAATTGTTGTACCTAAAGTGGTTGAGGAGAGGGAAATGGTAGTTGTAACAGGTGTCTAAGCGACCTTCCAGAGTGATTTACTTCATCAGAATGAGGCACATTTCATCCCATGGGTCGGGCAGCGATAATCTATTGAATCCTCCCCTAAAATGTTCAGGAATCTCCACTTTTTTAAAGAACCGTTTCATATAGGTGTCATCATGGCTTTTGGTGATCTTCTTCCATTTTTTCCCCTCTGTGGGGAGACTCGTAGCTTGCGTGATAACCTCCTCATTAATCTCAAATATTATTCCATTAATTGTTACTTTACACTCATCCCAAGTTTTCACCAACTGCAGTGATGCCAGTTCATCACTGCTGCCCATAGCCTTCATGAATGGGAAGAAACTGCCCTCCTTGAGGTAGTTGAGAATGCACAGATTTTTTATTAAGTTGTCCTTGATCCTAGCGGGTTCCACCCGCACCATATCTCCGCCCATCTCTGAGCTGTATTCAGGCAAGTCTTCCTCCTTAGTCTTAACCGACACCCCACCTTTCCTTCCTTTTTTCAGCACAACCCTAACTAGAGCGGAGCAATAAACCCAACAAATGTAACACTTTTGTCTCCAACCAAAAAACTAGGTGGTAATAATGTCCACCTTCTCACAGAGTTGGCCTGTACTATTCACATGGTTTCCTGATATGAGCGAATAAGCTTTGCATATCGAGAAATGATTTTTCCTTAAAGGCCATAAAGGCTTAATGTTGCAATTAATCACATCAGTCATTTCATTCTTTCCCTTGTGCGTGTTATGCTCCACGTCTTCTTTTAATTTGAAAAATCTCATACTCTTTCTAAAAATGGCATTGATAGCCCGTCTTTCAAGCTGGCTATAATTAATATGACCACATCCCGTATCTCTTATAAAATTTGAAATGATGCGGTGCCTTGTGAACTTGCCCGCCGACTTATTCGATCACCAATCAACATTAGCCTTGTTAGACATTATTAAATTTTCTTTGTTTTTCCACAAGCTGAATAACATGGTTGGGTAGGGAGTTTAAGTTTCTCCAACATCTTAAGCTATCCACCTCAAGACCCATGGTTGCCAGCATGTATGCCACCGCATTGCCTTCACGGTAAATGTGCTGAAGGTTGAATTCATCGAACCTAGGGAGCAGCGAACAGATGTCATGCATCACATTTGCCAAAATCTAGCCAGTAGTATAGTTCCCTTTAACCAGCTCAATAACAATTTTAGAATCACCTTCTATGATTAATCTTTTAATCCCTATATCAGACGCCACCTTTAGACCCCATAGGAGGGTAGACATCTCAGCCAAATTGTTAGATCCCTTTCCAAGGTGGACCGCATAGGCCAGGATAAGGTGTCCATTATGATCTCTAAAAATACCTCCTCCCACAACAATGCCATTAGAGGCAGCCCCATCAAAGTTCAACTTAGTTATGTTTTCCTCCGGGGGTGACCATTTAGTGTTTAGTCTTGTCAGAATTTTGGATTTGTCCATCACATAGAAGGAAGTGGGAAGAGCCCATTCCTTGGCTATCATGCACTCTAGTCCCTTGGGGGGTAGGGGGGGGATTTTCCAATGAGAGGTTTCCAGATTTTCCTTCAGCAGATTCACAGTCAGTTGCACTGTACCTTCAACATTACTGTCTTCTCCTCTAAAAATCCAGTTGTTTCATTCCTTCCATAGACCCCAGCAGACATGCGGGGGTAATAATCACCAAAGGATGTGAATGAGAGGGTGCTCAGCAATTCAACCCCAGTTATTAATGAATTGGTGTAAGTGCTCCAAAAAGACCCAGTCCAGCTACAGTTTGCTCATTATTTTTCCCCACACCTGAGAAGCGTAAGGGCAGTGAATAAGAATATGATTTATAGTCTCTGCCTGCATTTTATAGAGAACACACCTGTTGACCAGTTGAACCCCCCATTTCTGGAGGTTGTCTAACGTAAGGATTTTTCCGTGAAGAGTGGTCCACCAGAAAAAATTAATTTTGGGGATGAGCTGGGGGAGCCACACCTTTCCCTAACTCAACTCATCGGCCAGAGCCTTAATGTTAGCATGGTATGCAGAATTGATAGTGACCTCCCCTGATTTGCTGTGGCACCACACAGCCTTGTCAACAATTTGAGAGATGGGGATCCTGATCTCAGCAATCATTTTCTGTAGTTCCATAATGTGGGTTAAGATATGCTCCTGGTCATGATAAGCATTTGCAAGGTTCTTCCATTTCATATCCTGAGAAATGTAGTCACTGACTTTGTCTCCAAAGTGAGAAGTCAAACGATCTCTGAGGAGACTAAGTTTATTTCTACTGAGAGGTTTATCTCCTACCCACCAATCCTCCTAGAAACTTATCTACTTACTATCACCTACCACCCATTTTAAGCCTCTGAGGAGGGATCCATTACTTTTCACCATGAAATTCCAGAATTTAGATCCAGTGGGGTAGTTTTGACCCGTGGGGAATTGGTCATTTAAGTAGTATTTGGCCTTCAGAATTTTACACCAACCCGAGTTACCTTTAAAGAGTTGCCACCTGAGTTTGGTAATTAGCGCCTTGTTAAGATCTTTTATCTTTCTCACTCCCAGTCCTCCCACCTTCTTGGGTTGGCAAACTGTTTCCCAGCTAATCAGGTTCATTTTAGTCTTTTCCTCTGTTCCGAACCAAAGGACACATGTTAATGACACCATTTAACAACTAATTTCAAGATGTAAGACTTAACAAGCATAATATAATATAATATTTATAGGTATAATATGTTGCATTCCTATAAGCATCTAGTAAAGTTTTTTCTTTGTAAAAATTACATCTATTAAAACATTGTACTAACTTTTGTTTTCAATAGCCATTAGCATGACAGTTTAGGAGAAGTTCAAAATGACGTGTCTACACAATCATTGGATACATGTACTAGTTACTATATAAAAATAAGTAGCTGTGATAGATACGAATACAAAAAATTGCATCCCAAATCTCTCATGTATTGAAAGTAATTAATTTCTCCTACCATATCTTCTCCACATATGCGACTATATTTAATAAACTAGAGTCAAATTATAATATAGAAACTTTCGTGTTGGCTAAAAATATGGAGGATTGAATGCCTACATTGTTGTTAGTAAAAAATGAACTTGATTTGTTATTTGAGACTGCTAATAATCTTCAATGTTAAAACTATGTTGATAGTTAAACTTGTCTTTCACATTTACGATAGATTACCTATCCACATATACAATAGTTGTTAAGTTAAAGTGTCAGTTTTGTCCCCGTTCTAAGAGTTTGGATGTAGTTCAAAGTTTTTATTGTTAACATGAAACTCTTTATAGAAGAGAGAATTTGTAATTCATTTTATCAATCAATAAAATTAGTTTTCAATGTTTTGGAATTATATTTATCTATATCTTACTTCTACTATTTTTTCCTCTTTCAAATTGGTATCATAGTTAGTTTGGGTCCAACTTCCTCATAAGAGGGACTAGGATCCAGGATTATGAGAGTGAAATTAAGATAAGTTTGTTTATTATTGTAGCAATGAGATGTCCATCATCTAAAAGTTTTTTAAATTTGCAGAAGTTGTCAACTATTTGAAAATGGTGAGTCATAATTTTGGGTGTTAATTATGGGTCTTCATTTGAGTGATATTTTCACATGTTAAATTTTCTTGTAGAAGAATAATCTATATGAGTTGAAGAATTGTTGTGTTTAGATAAAATTCTTTATACAATTATGAGGTTGGTGTCATTGTAGTAATAATAGAAGAAAAATTCTCAAAGATCAGAGGACAAGATTGTAGATTATGAGAAGAAATTGCAATAGCAATAGATGAAACTCAAAAAGATGTTGTAGCTATTAATGTTAAAGAAGATGCAAGAACTAGATAAAAGAAGGTTTGGCTACCAAAATAAATGTGTTTGTGATTAAAAGGAGAAGATTGGAAAAACCCTCAAAAGAATGTCATTGATTTATGATAAAATGATAAAATGCACTGTGAATTAGTCTATCCCCAAAATGGTAGTTCATGGACATTTGAAACCATGTGAATGTAAAGCTTAAGGTCATCTGAAACCACTCGTATGTGATTTTTGTGGTAAGTTGAAACCACTTGTGTGTAGGGTTAGTGGTTAGCTATAAACAATTTCATGCATGTAATAGTTTATTGTAAATTAAAACAATTTTATAATCGTATTGGTTAGGGGTAAGTTGCAAAATTTGAAAATGATTATGATGAGGGGTAGTGCATGTTGTAGCATTTGAGTTAGAAATTAAGGGGGATTGTTGGAAGTAATTAATTTCTCGCACCATATCTTCTCCACAAACACAACTATATTTAATAACCTACAGTCAAATTAAAATATAGAAACTTCCAAGTTGGCTAAAAATATGGTGGATTGAATGCTTGTGTTAGTGTTAGTTAAAACTAAACTTGAGTTATTTTTTGAGACTGCTAATAATATTTCTGGACGTTTCCTAAAACTATGTTGGTAGTTAAATTTGTCCCTCCCTTTTACGATAGATTGGCTATCAACATATGCAATAGTTGTTAAGTTAATGTGTCAATATTGTCCCAGTTCTAAGAGTTTGGTTGTAGTTCACAGTTTGTATTGTTAGCATGGAACTTTCTATAAAAGAGAGAAGTTGTAATCCATTTTATCAATCAATAAAATTGGTTTTTAGTGTTGTGGACTTATATTTTTCTCTGTTTTATTTCTACTATTCTACCTTCTTTCAAAATTTATTTGCTAGCAGAGATGAAAAAACCAGAGTTAAACACAAAAATCATGATCAAAGATAAAATAATTAAATAATTATAGTGCCACAACTCTAGATAAAAAATTTCATTTTTATTCTAATGTATTTTTCCACCGTTTATTTGAACTCCTTAAACTTATTAAAAGCATTAAAATTTTCATTGAGAAAGTATGTCCAAGTTTTCCTACTAAAATCTTCAATAAATGTCAGAAAAAATTGACCTGCTCCGTAGGATGGAGTTTTATTTAGACCACATATGTTAGTGTGAACTAACTTCAAAGGAATTCTTACTCTAATTAAACTTCCTACTGAAAAGCTTTCGTTATTTTTCTTTCCCATCATACAAATTTCACAAGAATTAGTAGGAAATGTAATAGGTTGCAAAACTTGTACCATATTCTTATTCTACAATAAACTCAAGCAATCAAAATGAAGGCGCCTATACCTTAAATGCCAAATTGATGTGAGATCTTAGGTTTTTGGCTTGAAATTAGCTTCCACTATTCCTTGAATACCATGAATCTGAATGGGAAAGATCGCGTTCCTGGTCATTCAAACCCTGGAAATCAACTTGTCACTAGAATTTCTATCCAAGATTGTGCAAACATCATTATTAAAAAGAACTATGTACCCTTTATCAATTAATTGACCAACACTCATTAAATTGTAATTTAATCCATGCACATAGTAAACATCAGGAATGAATCATTTTTCTCTATTTTTGGTCAATACATGTATAACACCTTTCACCATTACAGATACTACACTATCATTTCCCATTTTTTTTCAGATTTTATAGAATTATCCAAACTATAAAATAATTCTATATCCAATCATGTGGTTACTACAACCACGATTGAAAAATAAATAATTTCTTGTGCCGCATTGCAAGTTATAATTTATTTCCCAAATTATTATCAGATGCATTTGAATAATTTTCACTAGGTTTCTCAAATTCTTCATTTCCCCTCCTACATTCATTACCAGAATGACCATATACTTACAATAATAGCACTGAATATTGGATTTACCAAACCTTGATGACTATTCATGATATTTATTTCTTCCCCATCCTCTATCCGCTGCAATTTGATCTTCCTATTCCTCTGCTTGATGGAGTTTGAGCTTTGAAAGCATTCTTAGAAGATGAACTATTATTTATGTTTAATCGAGACTTATGAGATAACAAGTAAATTCATCCATGGACAACTAAGATAAGTCTTTTGAATCTTCAATAGAAGCAACAATTAAATCAAATTTATTGAAAAAACTTTTAAGAACTTTTTTAATGACTATTTGATAAAAAAATATTTTTCCTATGTGTCCTCAATTAATTAAAAATGTTCATTACTTCAGTAAAGAAATGGTCTATGAAATATGATTCATTCATATAATTTTTTTAAAAATTTCTCCTTAATATTTGTAATTTTCTACCTTTACTTTTGTTGTACCTTAGATAAGCAATTTGTAAGACCTCCCTAGCTTGTTTGGACCTGGTTGCTGCTACAACTCTTGGAAACACTGAATCATCGATAGCTTGTTGAATGGAGAACAAAGCCTTAGTTAAAAATGGGGATGTGAGTTTGGAATATGTTGTTTATTGTGGCCATGTTTGCAGACTAATCTCTTGAAAAGGATTCTTCTACCAAACTAGAAAATCCTTCAATCTCCAAACTAGGAAAAAAAATTACACAACTTAAGATCTTCATACACGCTAAAAACCAAGCTGGCTCTGATACCATGTTTGACAACAGAGAGGATGAAAAGAAAGAAATAAATGCAAAAAAAGGTTAACATCATGAGCATGAGCATTCAATGGGATATGAATATTGTTTACACACTCTCAGTATTCCAAGCGTTCTCTGCAGTACAAAATGTTCCATCAAACATGGAGGATAAAGCAAAGATAGGACCATGAGAGGTAGTGTACACTGTTTGTTAGTTAGTTAGCTTGGATAGCTGTTTGTCCACATGCTAACAATTAATTATTAACTGTTGGATTCCCCTAGGTGACAACTAGCAATCAATTTTTTGATTGGTTGGGTGTGTTGTTTTTATCTCAGCCGTTGATTGAGATTTGATCTCGACCGTTGGTTTACCAATGAGGGTAGTATAAAAGGGGGTCTGGGGGCATTTGGAGATTATCAAGTCAGAGAAGCATTTGTAGTGTTAGAAAATGAGTTTGCAGTGATAGCAAACAGTCTTACAGTATTAGCAGGGGCACAGTGATAGCGTTGGGGATAGCAGTGGAGGAATATCAGCACGAGGAGTTAGGAGATTGTCTAAGTTCTGCCAGTGAGAGGCAAGGAATTTTGTATCTCTTAATTTTCTGAAGATTAATATATATTTCTCATCTACAGTAATGGTTTTCCCTTCGGGGTTTTTCTAGGGACAATTGTCCAAAAATATTGTGTTCTTTGTGTTGCATATTTCTTTCCGTATTTTTATTGGTGAAGTTGCAGTTGTGTTATTTTTTGATATTCAGCTATAAATTTATTTTCAGCAGTTAAATAATCTTTATGAGATAG